>CM031243.1:496751342-497091890 GCA_018340775.1 Taxus wallichiana var. yunnanensis | reverse complement strand
TAATGAGACTATTAAGCAAAAGCAAGCGGTTTTAAGGAGAAGGGCTTAATATGCCTCGTTAATTTTTCTTGTGGCTTGAAGAAAACCGCGCCTACTTTGGAGTTCTTTCCTCCACGACGTCCTCGGCCAAAGCTTTCCAACCAGTCACTAACTTCCACAGGCTCAAGAATAGCCTTTGTTTTTCAAAGAACAGAGACTAACCTAAAACATAGCTGGTTCGACAGAACCATGGAGAAACAAAATGCAGAGCAACTAAAATCCAAATGCACACAACAACAAACAATTTTCCTTTTTCCTCTATCCTCTTTCCAAGGCGAGCTGGTTGCTAAGACCAAGGTAATTGAATGCATTGAATGCATTACCTTTCCTCATTCCTCACGCCACCGCCGACTCAGGTTGGTGAGTTTCCAATTTCAAATTTTGCATGTAATTTCCATTTTAGCTTCATAGCTAGTTGGACGCCTCCAAATTTTCCTTGTTCCCACCAAACTTGGCGCTGCACATGTAAGGACTTCATTTACTATCCCATTAAATTTCCTACCTTCCCTCCTTATCCTTTCCATCCACATGGGTCTATACGTCCCCTTCCTTAGGTTAGGATTAGTTTAGGATTTTAATAGTCCATATCTAGGTCATTCACCTAGTTCATAGGTTAATAGAATTTACATCTATTTTCATCCTTATGAAATTTAAAATCCATATAGGATAGTAGTTAGGGTATAAGATAAAACTTAGGGGTAGGTTAGGGTTTTAGTCCCCTGATACATAATTAATTAGTTCCCAATCAAGTTCTTCCACCTGATAGTCATATTCGACACAATGCAGGACGTTTCGTCCTATGTTCCACATACCTGTGCCCCTTGCATCTAGGCCCTTATCATCTTATGCCGTCTAGCATTACACCAATGTGTGGTTCAAGAATCGAACCTTTTCATTGGCATCTACGTGCGGATATTCATACATGTAATTAGGTCTGCAACATTTATATCAACCTTCAGTCTGGTTTAAAAGTAAATCGATAAAGTGATCATAAGAAGGCCACAACATACCTTGGATCAATGGAATTGATTCAAGGTGTGATGTCAATCAGCGAATAGAGTTCATCAAGCATACGACAAGTCTGTTGTCTCATCAACAATCACACAAGCAATAATAACTTCTGTCCCAAGTAAACAAATTACAGCAAACAAGGGTCCAGATTAACAACACATTCCCTTAAGATCAAAGATATATCTTAACATGTTTATCTTCATTTCTACAGTTACAACATTATGAAAAGTAATCACCATGATAACTTACAAAAATCAAGGTGTTACACGCACTTTAGGGATATTTTCCTCTTTTTTTGCACATGCTCCTCTTCTTGTGGGTTTGGGGTTGTCTCTTTTTCCTTTGGATTTGTAAGTTGAGATGGATCACCAATCTTTGAGAATATGGTGCCAATTTGCACACTATATTTGAAGCAAAGATATCGTTGTTCATCTCGCTTGTTTTTTTGTAAATCAGACTCTACCTATGATAAAGCCTTCATCTCCTTCATAGGTTTAACCAGCAATGGGATCTTATCAATCTCGAAACTATGAGCCCATCTTTTCCAATCTTTAGTTATTTCTTCGATCTGGGCTCAACTTCTTGTTTCCCTTGACTGATTTTAGTACTTCTTTCTTTCCAAGATAAACTTGAGATAACAAGAGGAGGTTGGGTTGGAGTTACTGATAGGTTTTGTGATCATTTGTAGTGGAGAAGGAAATGGAACTTCTTTGTTTGGGGGATGAACGCCGGGAAGGAAAAGGGACGAAAGAATTGAAATGGGATGGAAGACTAGGAGATGGAGAAG
Source organism: Taxus wallichiana var. yunnanensis (assembly GCA_018340775.1). Classification (NCBI taxonomy): domain Eukaryota; kingdom Viridiplantae; phylum Streptophyta; class Pinopsida; order Cupressales; family Taxaceae; genus Taxus; species Taxus wallichiana. The sequence continues at coordinate 497,090,053 of CM031243.1, read as the reverse complement.
GGAACTCAACATTTGGAGCAACATATAATGGGCTTGAATCATGACCATGTTGAAATGGTAAAGCTTGGGAAGGAGAGAAAGAAGAAAAAAAGAGTTGGTGATTGACCTACCCATTGATAAGGTTGTCTTGTACTTTTCTCATATGTTTCAATACCCTCGATCCATTGTATAAGTTGGGGCATCATTTCATCCATGAAATCAAGATTTTCTTGTGGGCTATAGTGTCTTGGAAAAGGGCCTTCCCATGGACAAGGTGCCCTGCAACCAATCCTGGATGCCTTCATTTGTGTCGTAGCCCGAGTTTGAACCATGTTAGCCTCCATTATTTGGATCTTCTAAAGAGGGCCATCATCCTCTATTTGATTGTTGTCATCATATGCATACCCATGCTCTTGATAGGTTCCAAATCCAAATTGGTTTTGGCATTTCTCATATGGGTAAGCATAGTGGTTTTGAATCTGGTTATAATGTTGATTTGGAGGAGTTGTGAAGCTCATTAGAGGTTGATTGTATTGCTAAAAGTGTGAGTTATGTGGCGGGAATGAAGCCATGATTTCACAACTTCATAAAATGAAAGAAAATGAGAGGTATGGAAAGAAATATGAATGAAAGTGGATGGAAGAAAGGTCTGAAAAATTAGAGAATGGGTCGTTCGGACCAAATGAAGTTGCCAAGTGTGCTTGCATGTGCCTCCAAAGGCTGAATCTCACCAAGAACACACCGACTTGATGAAGTGGTAAGGTGTTTCAACCGGTCCCACGAGCGTGCGAAAAATCTGTTGACGATTATCTTTGCAAAAGAACCATCAGAGTCATTGGATACCTTAGGTTAGTGGGACGTGCGCCCTAAGGTAACCTCCATATTTTAAAGAATCTGGTTCTTCTCTACCATAAAGGATAAGGATAGAATAAAGGCGAGATGAAACTTCGAAAACTAAATAAGTCGATGTGTCGGAAAAATATGTTTAATCGGGAATCCGATTGCCTAAAATGGGAAAAAAGGTGAGTAATGAAAAGGATGGCAATAAAAAAATGCACCACAAATCTAGAAACAAATTCACATAGGACACCACTTCAAAATACTAAGCATAGATTTTGAAACCAAAGTGATTAACATTATAAATATGCACAACATAACAACATCGAAATAAAGGCTATCGGGGTCGGAATTATAAAATTCAAACACACGTTCAAGATTTAATAATTGTTCTCCGCCCAAACAACACGGTGCTTTGATCATACAATTTCTTTTAAAACGAATGTTCCCTGTTCACATATTTACAATATGGAACACACATTCAATGCCATTCAATCTTATAAATGATTCTATATGTTGCTGTAAATGACTCGATGAATCGCCGATCCTTCCATTTTCATGGCTCCTGAGTTTCAACGATCCTTCATTTCATGACTCGGCAACAACCGATCCTTCATGTACATGACTCGCAACAACCGATCCTTCATGTTTGTTTATGCATAGTATATTTTATATACTTGTTCTCATAACCTTCCCCCGGTTATCGAAGTGATCCATTTAAGAAGCTATCTCGAATATCTCATTCGATATTCATCGACATCCGCATCTTAAATTAAGTGATAAGGACAACGCAACCAGCAATTGCGATACTTTGGCCAAAGATTTTCACATGCTTTGCATGATCATATTCCTGGATGTGATACACATCTACGGAATACGTCCTTCACTTCACTTCACCTGTTATCTAGAATGGTCTTTCTGGTTCCTACCAGTCCTCAACATTTAAGTTCCGTTTTAACTTTCGATTCCAGCTAGTAATATGAACGGGTATAGGAAGGCACTCCTGGTAACTAAAGATACGCAGACATACGGTGTCGTTACCCCACGACTCCGTGTGTCTACTTATCTTTAGTATTCTGAGTCACTCCGTATACCGAGATCATACCCTATCCCCACCCCCACCTAAGATCTACACATTCGGCCTATGTATTCTAAATGTTTTAATTCGGGAGGGCATTGCTATATGTCAGAGTGCAACAATGATGTGTCGTCATGAAGACCCCGTCTTCATGAAGACACCTTCTTTGTGTAGCCGGCGTATGCCAATGTCCCTGCAATTCTCCCATCGAGAATACACATCCTGCCCAAGTGACTTAGCCACGAGTTAATAGTTAAAGCAATTTTCAGCATCCACGCTGATCCCTTGATCCTCGTTTCCGTTGCAGTTGTATATAACTAAGAGGGACTAAACTGTCCATTAGTTTGCTATGTATCGTCTCCTTCGTATCGAAGGGCTACATTTCCTTACTTGGTTTATTTCTTAATCATTGGATTAAGCAATCCGTACCGACGGACATAATAAGTTTAACCTATTAAACTTAGCCAAGATGTTTCCAACTGCAACTAATTTCAGAATATTAACTTATTAGACGTCATTCAAACGAGGTCTAATCTTCGAGAAATGAATTCATTTGTTCCCCTTAACGTTATATAGTTAAGGATCATTAGTTATGGATATATGTATCCTATATCCTTTATTCTGAATTTTATCAAACGGGATCATTAATGAGGTTCGAAAACGAAGTTCGAATACTCCCAATTTAAATTGATATTCCTTAGCTCCAAGCTAATCCTGAATTCCCTCTGATTATGAAATCATATTCCTCTTAATCCTTTTAATGTCAATTAAAAATTCATCTTTACCCAAGTATGAACTAATTGCATTGTTCAACTTAAAAGTTGTATTTAAGTAAGAATAGATATCAGTTTCAATTCAACATCCATCCAAGGATAATGAAACAATTCCAAATCAGGAAATAACATCATATTTCCAATTTAAACAACAAAATCAATCGATATAATTATTGAAAATATCACACTGTAATTGTATTCAATATTTCAAGACATAATTTGTACATTTGCCAATCCAAATTGATTGGGTATAGTTTATACAAAGCATCCATTCAACTCATGGACGAGAAGAATATATTTTCTTCTTTTCACAATTCCTCGAAGAGGAATAAAAGCAACAATTACAAGTTATTTTACATCTAATCAAGAGGCATCAGAAAACAGCCAAGCCTTCATTCTAATCAAATTCCATCTGCAAAATGAATTGCACGGGTCAGTTCAATGAACTGAGCACATTAAGCACTTATCCTTAAAATAAGATGCTTCAACTAACTGTTTCAATAAAAGAACCCTGCTTTTATGAAACGACAGAAAACATCAATCTCAAAATAGGCACAAAGGAGAGATCAGCATAACAACTGAACTATCAGAAAAATATCATCACAATCAGCCAAGGGACTGCTGTCCCGTTTCCACATAATCATTGCAAGTATCAATTTACAATATTTGTAACGTTAGGAATACAAGTAGTTTGCTGCCTATATAGCATACAGTTATCCTTTCCACGCCTTTCATTAATAACAAATGCAAAGGATGAAACTAACTGAATATAAATCCATTACGTTCCTTTCCGTTCATGAAGCATGTTAAATTTAAAGCATTCAAGTACAAACAAGAAAGCGAACAACAATGCATATAGTAGCTCCCATCTAAGCACTATAAAATTCTTCATTCACGAATTCCAGATTTCTAACTGAATGAAAGAAGAAAGATCATTTTTCTAAAACATTAATTCATATCTCTATTTCTTTCCACATGACTGTCCTAACAGTGAAATCCATACGAAAGACAAATCAAAATAATGATTCAGAGTGAAACTTACAAGATCCACTCGGAATTCACTTTCTGGCAAAGCAAGAATAATTTCATTTATTTCCAGTTCATATGAATGCCAAGCAGGTTAGTAAGACATTATATTCATCGTTGAGCAAGCCATATCAATATGCATACTAGGTATTTGCTATACTAGAAGATTCCCTACTTCTTACACTGTATAGCTAACCAACAACAATTATGCAACCACGCAAGTATATATATTCATATAATCTTTTATACCTCTGAACACATATAGTTCTTAATAACAAGTGGTACATTGCGTTGTTACCTACAGCAAGACCGAGTCATAGGCACTATAATTCCAATGTCACTTTCAGAGTCCCAAATAGCAAAAAGAGAAGAATTCATTCTCTACGATTTCATTAAGAACAATCATTGTATTCAGAATGAAGTAAAACACTCAAATCATGTTTTTCTTAGCATGACAACTCAAATTATAAAAATAGCAGAATAGTCGTCCTTATTGAATAGCAACTCACATAGCCTGTACAATATCAATCCAACATGCTTCAACAATGAATACTCAATTCGAGTTCTATCTCGATCAACCGTTAATTCCAAAACAGCATTTTCCATTTTCTTAAGGAGGGACAGAACTCCAATTATAACATTCATATATCAGTACCTCTATAAGGTCAAACCCGTTTAAGGGGTTAATTACCTAAGCATGGTACAGTCAAATAGACTCAGAAAAACAAGCTAATTCCCACAATTTCTATTTATTAAGGACAGAAATCCAAGTCGAGTTCACATTCACAAGACAATTCAGACAGAAGGTCAAACCTCATCTACAAGACACCATGGAATCAACTTTCCATCACCGAATAAAGAAATATAATCATTCACTGCACTGAATACAAATCAATTTGTATTTGCGTATACAGTCCGAACAGGGAGACCGAACAACATCATTAGATCACCATAAAACCAACCCATTCTCACAGCAAAGAGAAAACATAATCCAGCAACAACCTCAGAAGGAAAAATAGCTACTTTTTCTCTATTCTCACGGGTACCAAAACGTATTCGCTTATTTCTTAAACAAGTAAAGACACAACAATGGAAATATCGCAAATACTTCATTCAAGCGAAATCAGATACTCATAGAAAACCCAAATACCATCTTCATTAAAATCCATAATAGTAAAAGGAAGAGGATCTATTTCCTTATAAGTTTCAATAAGAACAGCTTAAACCAGCTATTGCTAACTGTTAAACGAACAGCACGACAGGAAGCATTTCATCCGTGAATATTAGAACAGTCGAACTCAGCGACCCATAACAATAATTCATATTATTTCCAAAATGACAACAATATAACACGATTGTAATTCCATTTTTCTCTTCACATGTAATAGCAGTTCCAAGCACAACAACAAGGAGAACGATTACACTATAAGGAAAAGATTAAACAGCCTGTCCACTCCATACTACATGTACAGAGAAAGAAAATGTTTATTTCATTCCACAACACTGTACGCAACCACAACAGTAATTCATATTCCAACCCAATTTGAGCAACAACAAATCAAGGCCGAGCAACCAGGGCCGTTTTCTTATCATTTTCCAAAGAAAAGAAGGCAAGAATCCGCAAATCCATTTCAAAATCAACCCAAAAAGCAATCATGCAATTCCAACCCAAGAGCAGGGTTGTTTTAATGAAACATTTAAATCAAGCAAAGATTTTAAAGAGAAGGGCTTAACGTGCCTGTATTCTCTCTTCCAGAACTCGAAGAAAACGTTGTTTGCCGCGTTTTTCCTTCCACAGCGACAACACAATCTCTCCAACACTTCCTTCCTTCTTCAGGCTTAACAACAGCCTCCAAATCTCCACAAAATGTCAAATGCCAAGAGCTGGTTCGACCGAACCAGGTCAGAAAAACCAAATGCAGAGCAACTTTACAAAAGGCTCGAACCAACAAAATGAAAATCAATTTTTCCTCATGCTGTTTCCAAGGCGAACTGGTCGCGAGGACCAAAAACCATTAATGCATTAAAGGCTTTGCCTTTTTCCTCACTTTCCGCGCCACCGCCACTTGGGTTGGCGAGTTCTAAGTTTCAAATTTTCCAAGCAAACTGAACTTGGCTCTATTTCAAAATAGATGCCTCTAAATTCCTTACCTGCCCCGCCAAAACTGGCGCCGTCCACGAAGGGACAGTTCATTTAATTCCAATGAATGCCTCCTTCCCATCCTTATCCCTTTCTTCCCAAGGGTCTGCGTACCCTTAGTTTAGGATTAGTTTAGGTTACATAACTCATTCGACCTAGGTCTTAGTTAAACCTTAGGTTTTAGAATTTAGATTTATTTTTCCTCTTTTTTTTTTTGTAATTTAAAAATCCACTTAGGATAGTAGTGTAGGATGTATGTTAGGTCTTAGGGTTAGTTTAGGTTTAATTCACACTAACCACTAACACTAACAACTTCCTTCCAATTTCTTACTAACATTCACGTTAACGCAGAGCGGGACGTTCCGTCCTTGATTACATGAGCCAAGGCCACCCGTGTCAGGCGTTTCGCCCCACGAGGTCCCGATTCGGACGAGACGGGGTTCAAGAATCGAACCCCTGTCGTTGGCATTTTCGTGCTAGCTATTCACACCTGTAATCAGGCGCTGCACGCTCATAATAATCCTAGTCCAGTTCAAGTGTGAATTAACATAGAAAACACAAGAGGACCTCAGCATACTTGAATCAATGGAGTTGATTCAGGGTATGCTGTCAATCAGCACAAGAGCAAGCAATTATACGACAATCTGTCGTCACATCAGCAAACACACAAGTACAATATTTGTTGTCCCATGCAATAAATCACAGTATGCAAGAATCCAAATTAGCAACACATTCTCTTAAGATCAAAACGTATCTTAACATGTTTGCTTTCATTCCAAGAGCTATAACAGTATGTAAAACATTCACCAAGTTAACATACAAAATCAGAGTGTTACATTCTTCCCTCCTTAAAGAATCATCGTCCCGATGATCAGATTAACAAGTCAAGGAGTTCCTAGGACAAAGTTCAGTTATTGTCCTTTCCTTCATAAGTTCATACCAAAAACAGATTCTCTCTTAAAAACAATGTTTTAAGACAACTGTACAGTAGACTAATAATTGTCTAAATTTGGTAGAATTTTCAGTTCTCTGAATTTCAAATTCAATTAAACAGTGTGGAAAAGTAGATCTCATTTCTTCGAGATTCTCCCAAGTTGCACTTTCTTCGCTGAACTGGTCCCACTGGACCTTACATTGGTTCACTTCGCGATTTCTCAAGTACAACTGGCGAGTTCCCAACACTCGAATGGGCTTAACCACGATTATTCCTGGGTCTTGGACCTGCAAGGAATTCCAATTTAGCACATGTGATAAATCTATCACGTATTTCTTAAGCAAAGAAATATGAAAAACATCATGCATTTGAGACAAAGCAGGAGGTAATGCTAGACGATAAGCTACAGGGTTGATTATTTCAATAATTTCAAAAGGTCCCACGTAACGTGGCGACAACTTGGCAGCCTTGCCAAAAGTTATGGAGCTCTTTTTCGGCTTCACCCGAAGAAAGACCTTCTCTCCAAGTTTATAATGCCTGTCAACCCGCTTCAAGTCTGCATAGCTCTTTTGCCTATTGGCAGCCTCCTTTAGATGTTCCCGAATCATTTTGATTTGCTGTTCCATTTCCATAAGGATTTCTGGCCCAATTACCTCTCTGTCCTCAACGCTGTCCCAGCTGATAGGGGTTCTGCATTTTCTTCCATACAATGCTTCAAAGGGCGCCATTTTTAAAGAGGCATGATAGGTGTTATTGTAAGCAAATTCTACCACCGGAAGGTATTCCTCCCATTTATACTGCTGGTCCATGCAATACATCCTCAGCATGTCCTCTAAAACTTGATTAACTCTCTCAGTCTGTCCATCCGTTTCTGGATGATATGCAGAACTGAAGTTTAATTTAGTTCCCAAGGCTGCATTAAGCGTTTGCCAAAACCTTGATGTCATCCTCGGATCTCTGTCCGATATGATTAATTCCGGTATTCCATGCAACCTGAAGATTTCATGCACGAATCTTCTTGCTAAAACTGGTGCATCGTCCTTCAAATTACCAGCAATGAAGTGTGCCACTTTGGTCAATTTGTCGACTACAACCAGGATAATGTCATGTTTATTTCTTGACATAGGCAATCCTTGAACGAAATCCATCGTTATCACTTGCCACTTGTACTGCGGAATGCTGTGGGGATACAATAATCCAGAAGGGTGCATATGTTCCGCTTTAACACGCTGACATTCCAAGCAGTGTGTTACAAACTCTACCACATCCTTTTTCATTCCCTTCCAAAAATATTGCTGCTTAAGATCAGCAAGCATTTTTGTAATGCCAGGGTGCCCAGAAAAAGGTGAATTATGGAATTCAGTTAGCAATTTCCCTCTTAAGTCATTTGCCACAGGTACATATACCCTGTTTTCGAACCTCAGAACTCCTTCGTTATCAAAACGAAATCCCTTATACCTGCTGTCCTGCGGGTCTGCAGCAAGTGCTGATTTGACTTGCTGGAAATAAGGATCCGATTCCAAGGCATCTTTTACCTCATCCTTAAATTGAGTTCTTAACGTTATAAGAGCAGAGATATGCTTCCTTCGACTCAGAGCATCTGCTACTCTATTTTCCTTGCCCTTAATGTAGCTTATATCAAAATCATACTGAGACAGAAATTCTAACCATCTTCGTTGCCTTGCATTCAGATTTGGCTGAGTAAAAATATACTTCAGCCCCAGATGGTCTGTTTTTAATTCAAAGGGCTTGCCAAGGAGGTAATGCCTCCATATTTGAAGCGCATGTACAATGGCAGCGAGCTCAAGATCGTGTGGAGCATAGTTCTGTTCATGTAACTTAAGCTTTCTGCTTTCATAAGCGATAACATGGTTATTCTGTAACAGAATACCTCCAAGGCCTTCTCCTGAGGCGTCCGTTACAACCATAAAATCTCCATTTGGATCAGGTACAGTCAAAATAGGTGCTGTAGTTAACTGCTCCTTTAACTTTTTAAAGGCAGATTCACATTTGTCTGTCCAGACAAATTTCTTTTCTTTCTTTTGCAACGAAGTGATTGGGGCAGCAATTTTTGAAAAGTCCTTAACGAACTTTCTATAATATCCAGCCAAGCCCATGAAGCTCCTCACTTCGTGCACATTCTTAGGCGCAGGCCACTCAGTTATAGCTGTGATCTTTGAAGGGTCAACAGCTATCCCGTCTTTGCTTATAACGTGTCCCAAATAATGCACCTCTGCATCATAAAAGGAACATTTGGACAGTTTGCCATACAACTTCCTCTTTCTTAAGATTTCCAGCACTATCCTGAGATGTTCTTGGTGCTCTTCGACATTTTTAGAGTATATAAGAATGTCGTCTAAGAATACAAGCACAAACTTGTCTAAGTATTCTTGAAAAATGTTATTCATTAGATTCATGAAGGCGGCAGGTGCATTAGTCAGCCCAAAAGGCAACACCGTGAACTCATAATGCCCATACCTCGTTCTAAAAGTTGTTTTATGAATATCTTCCTCTTTTATTCTCAGCTGATGGTACCCTGACCGCAGATCTATTTTTGAATAGACTGATGCTCCTCGCATCTGATCAAACAGATCATCGATCCTGGAAGTGGGTATCGATTTTTAATGGTTGCTTTATTCAGCATTCTGTAATCAATGCACAGCCTCAAGGTGCCATCCTTTTTCTTTACGAAAATTACCGGCGCTCCCCAAGGTGAGACGCTCGGTCTGATCAGCCCCTTAGTCAGAAGTTCTTGTAACTGAGCCTTCAGTTCTACCAACTCAATGGTAGTCATTCTATAAGGTGCCTTAGATATGGGTTCCGTTCCTGGTTTGATCTCTATAGCGAAGTCAAACTCACGTTTGGGCGGAAGACCTGGCAATTCCTCCGGAAACACATCACGGAAATCCCTCAACAATGGATATCTTTCCATGAAATCATTATCTTCCTCTTCATTTTCTGTCATTTTTACCGCATACAAAGTGCAGCCTCTGTTTTTAGCCCTCTTTAGTTGCATAGCCGTCAGTTTCCTAACTGCAACTTCCCGTTTTACACCTTGAATGACTGCTGCTTTCTGCAGGTCATCAAGGCAACTGATTTGTTTTTCATAATAGTCAACCTTTGCCTTATGTTCAGCCAACCAGTTAACTCCAATAATGATATCATATGATCCTAGAGGAGTGACATACAAGTCAACTTCGGTGGAGAAACCAGGCAGGTCAAGAATTGCCCCAAAAAGGCACATTTCAACTGTATGGATAGCATTATTCCCATAATGCACTGTCCATGTTTTATCCATTCTCGCAGCCTTTCTTTTTAATTTCATAGCAAGTTCAGCAGAAATAAAACATTCTGTAGCTCCAGTATCAAAAAGTACAACTACAGGTTTACCGAATAACTTACCCGTAACTTCTATGGGCGTCACTTGCTTTTCAGCTTGTCTGTTAGACACTGCAGCATGTATCCTATGCTGCTGTCCGCGATCATCCTTCTTCAGAGGACAGTGATTCGCATAGTGGTCCTTTCCACAGTTGAAGCATCCTCCAGCTGGCCCTTTTCTAGGTTCAAATTTATTACCAGCCTTAAAGTTATCATTCTGGCTTCCATAGGACTTCTGTCCAATGCCATTAACTTTTGGAAAGCTGTTCCGCACACTATTTACTGTGTTCATCACAGGTTTCTTGTTGTTATCAACAACAATTTTATTTTTCACACCAAACCTTTTCCAAGGTCCCCTTTTTGGTGCAAGAGACGAAGAAAGATTGGGAATCTTCTTCCTTATCTCTTCCCTGTGAGCAGATATTGCTCTCGATTTGTTCTGTCTGATTGCCTTTTCGACAACTCCATCCATGGTGGTTGGGCCGTGGACATCCACTTCGCCACCAATGATGGGATTCAATCCCATTATGAATTTCCGTATTCTGAACTTCTCGTCAGCTTGGTACTGCGGCACATACTTAAGGAGTTTAGTAAACCCTTCCCAAGATTCATCGTCACCGATGACCTTCTCTTGCGACCGATTCTGAAATTCGGTCATTTTCCTATCAAAATAGAGTTGAGGCAGCCATCTTTGCCTAAAATAACCCTTAAATTGATCCCAAGTTATGTCGATTCGACAATATTCAGCTCAACCTTACGGTTGTCCCACCAGGATGATGCTTCATGAGAAAGCTGATATGCTCCCCATATCGCTTTAGTCTCTTCGGAGAAGTTTCTTATTGCAAAGTATTTCTCCATTTCACTGAGCCAGTTCTCAGCTCCGTCCCCAAGAGTTGTTCCATCAAACTTTGGAGGACTTATTCTCTTTATATCATTTGTAAGTTCAGCTGCTAATCTTGCCCTTTTATTTTCAGGGGGATTAGGAGCAATTACATTATTATCATCAACACCCGGATTCCCTCCGTTGATGTTGTCCACAGGAGGTAGCTGATCATTTATTTCAGCTTCATTCCCTCCTCTTCATTGCCCATTGACTGCTGTTCCAATACAGTCAAACGATCCCTCGTATCAAGTAGGGCAGCAAGGATTTCATCCAGCTTTTGGGCAGTTGCTGCTTCTCCACCCTGCAACGGGTTATTCGCAGCATTCCCTCTTGTCCTGACCATTTTCTGTTCAATAAGAAAATGTAAACTTTATTAATAACGTGGACTCATTAGGTCCAAGAGCTGCAACCTTCAGCTCTGATACCAAGATGTAACATCCCCATTTTAAAACACCAGAACAAGGGAATTTTTTTTTTTTTTTTTTTTATATATAACGTTCTCTGTTATGAATTATAAAATTCAAACACACGTTCAAGATTTAATAATTGTTCTCTGCCCAAACAACACAGTTTGGATCATACAATTTCTTTTTAAAACGAATGTTCCCTGTTCACATATTTACAATATGGAACACACATTCAATGCCATTCAATCTTATAATAGATTCTATATGCTGCTGTAAATGACTCGATGAACTGCCGATCCTTCCATTTTCATGGCTCGGAGTTTCAACGATCCTTCATTTCATGACTCGGCAACAACCGATCCTTCATGTACATGACTCGGCAACAACCGATCCTTCATGTTTGTTTATGCATAGTATATTTTATATACTTGTTCTCATAACCTTCCCCGGTTATCGAAGTGATCCATTTAAGAAGCCTATCTGAATATCTGTTACTGATATTCATCTGACATCCTGCATCTTAAATTAAGTGATAAGGACAACGCAACCAGCAATTGCGATACTTTGGCCAAAGATTTTCACATGCTTTGCATGATCATATTCCTGGATGTGATACACATCTACGGAATACGTCCTTCACTTCACTTCACCTGTTATCTAGAATGGTCTTTCCTGGTTCCTACCAGTCCTCAACGTTTAAGTTCAGTTTTAAACTTTTCAATTCCAACTAGTAATATGAACGGGTATAGGAAGGCACTCCTGGTAACTAAAGATACGCAGACATACGGTGTCGTTACCCCACGACTCCGTGTGTCTGATTATCTTTAGTATTCCGGAGTCACTCCGTATACCAGATCATACCCTATCCCCACCCCAGCTAAGATCTACACATTCAGCCTATGTATTCTAAATGTTTTAATTCGGGAGGGCATTGCTATATGTCAGCTGCAACAATGTGTCGTCATGAAGACCCCGTCTTCATGAAGACACCTTGCTGTAGCTGGCGTATGCCAATGTCCTGCAGAATTCTCCCATCGAGAATACACATCCTGCCCAAGTGACTTAGCCACGAGTTAATAGTTAAAGCAATTTTCAGCATCCACGCTGATCCCTTGATCCTCGTTTCCGTTGCAGTTGTATATAACTAAGAGGGACTAAACTGTCCATTAGTTTGCCAAGTATCGTCTCCTTCGTATCGAAGGGCTACATTTCCTTACTTGGTTTATTTCTTAATCATTGGATTAAGCAGTCCGTACCAACGGACATAATAAGTTTAACCTATTAAACTTAGCCAAGATGTTTCCAACTGCAACTAATTTCAGAATATTAACTTATTAGACGTCATTCAAACGAGGTCTAATCTTCGAGAAATGAATTCATTTGTTCCCCTTAACGTTATATAGTTAAGGATCATTAGTTATGGATATATGTATCCTATATCCTTTATTCTGAATTTTATCAAACGGGATCATTAATGAGGTTCGAAAACGAAGTTCGAATACTCCCAATTTAAATTGATATTCCTTAGCTCCTAAGCTAATCCACGAATTCCCTACGATTATGAAATCATATTCCTCTTAATCCTTTTAATGTCAATTAAAAATTCATCTTTACCCAAGTATGAACTAATTGCATTGTTCAACTTAAAAGTTGTATTTAAGTAAGAATAGATATCAGTTTCAATTCAACATCCATCCAAGGATAATGAAACAATTCCAAATCAGGAAATAACATCATATTTCCAATTTAAACAACAAAATCAACTGATATAATTATTGAAAATATCACACCTGTAATTGTATTCAATATTTCAAGACATAATTTGTACATTTGCCAATCCAGCTGATTGGGTATAGTTTATACAAAGCATCCATTCAACTCATGGACAGAAGAATATATTTTCTTCTTTTCACAATTCCTCGAAGAGGAGTAAAAGCAACAATTACAAGTTATTTTACATCTAATCAAGAGGCATCAGAAAACAGCCAAGCCTTCATTCTAATCAAATTCCATCTGCAAAATGAATTGCACGGGTCAGTTCAATGAACTGAGCACATTAAGCACTTATCCTTAAAATAAGATGCTTCAACTAACTGTTTCAATAAAAGAACCCTGCTTTTATGAAACGACAGCAAAACATCAATCTCAAAATAGGCACAAAGGAGAGATCAGCATAACAACTGAACTATCAGAAAAATATCATCACAATCAGCCAAGGGCTGCTTTGTCCGCTTTCCACATAATCATTGCAAGTATCAATTTACAATATTTGTAACGTTAGGAATACAAGTAGTTTTTGCCTATATAGCATACAGTTATCCTTTCCACGCCTTTCATTAATAACAAATGCAAAGGATGAAACTAACTGAATATAAATCCATTACGTTCCTTTCCGTTCATGAAGCATGTTAAATTTAAAGCATTCAAGTACAAACAAGAAAGCGAACAGCAATGCATATAGTAGCTCCCATCTAAGCACTATAAAATTCTTCATTCACGAATTCCAGATTTCTAACTGGATGAAAGAAGAAAGATCATTTTTCTAAAACATTAATTCATATCTCTATTTCTTTCCACATGACTGTCTAAAAAGTGAAATCCATACGAAAGACAAATCAAAATAACGATTCAGAGTGAAACTTACAAGATCCACTCGGAATTCACTTTACAGCAGCAAGAATAATTTCATTTATTTCAGTTCATATGAATGCCAAGAGTTAGTAAGACATTATATTCATCGTTGAGCAAGCCATATCAATATGCATACTAGGTATTTGCTATACTAGAAGATTCCCTACTTCTTACCTTTGTATAGCTAACCAACAACAATTATGCAACCACGCAAGTATATATATTCATATAATCTTTTATACCTCTGAACACATATAGTTCTTAATAACAAGTGGTACATTGCTGTTACCTACAGCAAGACCGAGTCATAGGCACTATAATTCCAATGTCACTTTCAGAGTCCCAAATAGCAAAAAGAGAAGAATTCATTCTCTACGATTTCATTAAGAACAATCATTGTATTCAGAATGAAGTAAAAACATTCAAATCATGTTTTTCTAATCAAGACAACTCAATTATAAAGATAGCAGAACAGTCGTCCTTAATGAATAGCAACTCACATAGCCTGTACAGAATCAATCCAATCATGCCTCAACAATGAATAACCAATTCGAGTTCTATCTCGATCAACCGTTAATTCCAAAACAGCATTTTCCATTTTCTTAAGGAGGTACAGAACTCAAAATATAACATTCATATATCAATACCTCTATAAGGACAAACCATTTAGGGGGTTAATTGCATAAGCTTGGTACAGTCAAAATAGACTCAGAAAACAAGCTAATTCCCACACTTTCCATTTATTAAAAACAGAAATCCAAGTCGAGTTCACATTCACAAGACAATTCAAACAGAAGGTCAAACCTCATCTACAAGACGCCATGGAATCAACTTTCCATCACAGCATAAAGAAATATAATCATTCACTACATGCCCGAATACAACCCAATTTGTATTTGTGTATACGATCTAAAACAGGAGACCAAACAACATCATTAAATCACCATAAAACCAACCCATTCTCACAGCAAAGAGAAAACATAATCCAACAATAACCTCAGAAGGAGAAATAGCTACCTTTTCTCTATTTTCACGGGTACCAAAACGTATTCGCTCATTTCTTAAACAAGAAAAGGCACAGCAATGGAAATATCGCAATTACTTCATTCAAGCGAAATCAGATACTCATAGAAAACCCAAATACCATCTTCATTAAAATCCATAATAGTAAAAGGAAGAGGATCTATTTCCTTATAAGTTTCAATAAGAACAGCTTAAACCAGCTATTGCTAACTGTTAAACGAACAAGCACGACAGGAAGCATTTCATCCGTGAATATTAGAACAGTCGAACTCAGCGACCCATAACAATAATTCATATTATTTCCAAAATGACAGCAATATAACACGATTGTAATTCCATTTTTCTCTTCACATGTAATAGCAGTTCCAAGCACAACAACAAGGAGAACGATTACACTATAAGGAAAAGATTAAACAGCCTGTCCACTCCATACTACATGTACAGAGAAAGAAAATGTTTATTTCATTCCACAACACTGTACGCAACCACAACAGTAATTCATATTCCAACCCAATTTGAGCAACAACAAATCAAGGCCGAGCAACCAGGGCCGTTTTCTTATCATTTTCCAAAGAAAAGAAGGCAAGAATCCGCAAATCCATTTCAAAATCAACCCAACAGCAATCATGCAATTCCAACCCAAGAGCAGGGTTGTTTTAATGAAACATTTAAATCAAGCAAAGATTTTAAAGAGAAGGGCTTAACGTGCCTGTATTCTCTCTTCCAGAACTCGAAGAAAACGTTGTTTGCCGCGTTTTTCCTTCCACAGCAACAGCACAATCTCTCCAACACTTCCTTCCTTCTTCAGGCTTAACAACAGCCTCCAAATCTCCACAAAATGTCAAATGCCAAGAGCTGGTTCGACCGAACCAGGTCAGAAAAACCAAATGCAGAGCAACTTTTCAAAAGGCTCGAACCACAAAAATGAAAATCAATTTTTTCCTCATGCTGTTTCCAAGGCGAACCGGTCGCGAGGACCGAAAACCATTAATGCATTAAAGGCTTTGCCTTTTTCCTCACTTTCCGCGCCACCGCCACTTGGGTTGGCGAGTTCTAAGTTTCAAATTTTCCAAGCCAAACTGAACTTGGCTCTATTTCAAAATAGATGCCTCTAAATTCCTTACCTGCCCCGCCAAAACTGGCGCCGTCCACGAAGGGACAGTTCATTTAATTCCAATGAATGCCTCCTTCCCATCCTTATCCCTTTCTTCCCAAGGGTCTGCGTACCCCTTAGTTTAGGATTAGTTTAGGTTACATAACTCATTCGACCTAGGTCTTAGTTAAACCTTAGGTTTTAGAATTTAGATTTATTTTTCCCTTTTTTTTTTTTTTGTAATTTAAAAATCCACTTAGGATAGTAGTGTAGGATGTATGTTAGGTCTTAGGGTTAGTTTAGGTTTAATTCACACTAACCACTAACACTAACAACTTCCTTCCAGCCCCTTACTAACATTCACGTTAACGCAGAGCAGGACGTTCCGTCCTTCAGATTACAGGCCAAGGCCACCCGTGTCAAGGCGTTTCTCGCCCCACGAGGTCCCGAATTGACAAAGATCAGGGGTTCAAGAATCGAACCCCTGTCGTTGGCATTTTCGTGCTAGCTATTCACACCTGTAATCAGGCGCTGCACGCTCATAATAATCCTAGTCCAGTTCAAGTGTGAATTAACATAGAAAACACAAGAGGACCTCAGCATACTTGAATCAATGGAGTTGATTCGGGGGTATCTTGTCAATCAAACACACAAGAGCAAGCAATTATACGACAATCATCGTCACATCACCAAGCAAACACACAAGTACAATATTTCTTTGTCCCATGCGATAAATCACGTGTATGCAAGAATCCAAATTAGCAACAACATTCTCTTAAGATCAAAACGTATCTTAACATGTTGAATCTCCTGCATTTGGTCTTCACGGACTGTGCATTTAATCTTTGGTTGAAAAAGATAGCTTTAATAATTTTTTCCTATATCCAATGTTCTACATATCCTTTAAATGATTTACGCATTAAAATTTGGTGGGACCTATCTCGATTTTTATATTTATGTCTCGGGAGGGAGGTGTTTGTTTTTTTAATGTCTGAGTATTATTAAAAATATTGGCCAACTCGGCAGTAACTCGCCGAGCTAGCTCTTTTCTTGCCTTCTCGGGATCTATTCTCGGCTTGGATTTTTTCCCTAACCGACCCATTTATCGACTCACCTCCTATACTCCTTGCAACCTTTCCATTGGTGTCGACGCCGATCTGCCTGTCTCCAATGTTGAGTCATACTTTAGATGGCTAGCTCCTTGTTGAACTCTAACTTGGTGACTTGGATGTCGACCTCCATGAGGATCTCACCACCCCTTTTTTGAATTTTTCATTGGGCCTCCCTCATCTTGTCAGCTTAGTGGCATTTTATTTTTCCATGTTTGTGTTCCGTAATTGGCGACCATCATGTATAATGACTCGGCACTTGTCCCTTTTGGACTTGGCACCTCATACGTTGCCAACCCACCTCTTCATCTTTGGCGAGCTCCTTACTTATCTCCACGTGCTCGACGTCATTCAATCCCTCCTTAAAACCTATCAACTTGCTTTCTTTTACACCGGGTCATCTTGCTACATTGTCCCACGTGACATCGAGTCGTTTCATGTTGCACCAGGCCCCACCCCTCAACCGCTTCACATAGTCCTTGCTCCACGTGGAGGCATTACGCAGATTTGGGGTCTCCAACCTTCCGTGATCCTTAGAAGATGGGCCGAGGGGCCATGTGGTGCCCTCCACAAATCCACCCTTTCACCGAGCTCTTAACCATTTCACCCAATACCTCTGCCTCGGCAAGCTTTGTTTCAACGTTGCACAACTCGGGGAAGCATCTTGCATAGCTCGTCTAATTTATTCAAACGACTCACTGGATCTATTTTTCATGCCTGTCATCACCGCCTTATGCGTCGAGATGTGTAAACCACTTGGCCTTCTCGGTGAACTTTACGGATCCGGCTTTGACTTAGTTTTTGGTATGGGGATCGTTTCACTTCTGTTCTATGCATGGCTCAGTGATCTTTGAATGGCTCGCCTCTGGCAAATAAATCGCCTAGCCTCTTCTATGGTGGTTTTGTCTCCCTCATGTTACTCAACTAAGCTTCTATTTGGATGGTCTTCCGGCAATGCTTGGAGACTTATAAACAACTTAGAGGCCGTTATCATGGATATTATGCTTGAATTTTACGAGTGGCTCGGCTTTGGATATGGGGATTTACCCACTTTGTGTCATGTTAAGCTCTAGCGAGAGATCCATATCTGATTTGCAGTAATTTCTCCTCCAATGCCGAGTGTTTCTTGTTAACTGGGATCTACTTGCAAATACAATTCCCGCAAAATGATGTCATCTCAAGCTATTGGTTTGGCCACTCATACAGTAGCTCGGTTCATAAGGTCTCAAAATCATAGTCAACGCAATGGCTCGTTTTGTTACAATAGCTCGGTTTGTGGACTCAACGAGCTCGATGAGCCATCCCAAGAGTTTGGGGACCTTACAACCAGCTCGGCTTCATCCACACTTAGCTCGGTGTTAGCACGAGCTCTCCTTCAGCCAACGTGGTTTAATGCAACCTGGCCAGCTCAGCCACTTACAAAACAACTCGATTGGCATTGTCACTATAACTCACCCTTTTTGATTGGCTTAATGAGCTACCCTAAGATTTGAAGGCTTTCCATATAAATATACACCTCCTTAGACATTTATGGAGACTTGGGATTCCTCAGGTATATTGCAGTAACTTGGAGATGCAAGGGGAGTTTTTGATGAATCTTTGGATTTGTTATTTCTCCGCAAGTGAATCTTTTTTATTGTAGTAATGCAAGTTTGTTCATTGTCCCATTTCACAAGGGGATGAAATGGGATAACAAGACCTCTATGAATACATTTTTATTTGATTTACTAGGTAATGATGGATCAAGATCAAACAACTGCAATAGAAGTTATTGACAATAATGTATGTGAACATGCTAATCAAACCATGACAAGGGATTGGAATAACATGTCAATGAATTGTCCTTTAGTGATCGTAGATTTGTATAAGGTTGGAAATGAAGGGCCGAACATCCATGTACAAGAAAATTTTTATTATGATTTTTTATGCCTTGATTTTTCGATGGTTTTATTTTTTTAATTGTTTAGATGTTTCTGGATTATTTTTGATTTTCTTTATTTTTTGGATTGTTTTGAGTTTTGTGATTGTTTGTATCTTTTTGCATGATTTTTTCATTTTTTCATTTTTTCATTTTTGGATTTTTCGGTTGTTTTGGGTTTCTTGATGTTTGGATTTAGTTCATTAATTTGTTGCATTAAAATTGATATCAAATCCTTGTGCATGGCCCCTTAGTGCGATACCATCTTTGGATCTCATGAATTTTGTGATAGCTTCGTCATGATGAAAGAAATTGATTTATGTGTGATGTTTTTGGTGGCATGTGATGGGGTCACAAAGTGTTGAAGGTTAAGTTGGTTCATACGGTGATGTCGTGAAATGAGTTTGTGACAACAAGAGCTTCATAAGTGGACCATATTTATATGTTGGAAGAGGATTCCTCACTAATCGTAGAGTGTTATTGACATTAGAATGTAAATTACTAAGGGGTTTACATCTTATACTATAACAATTTGGATTTTGATGAATTTGAATAGATTCGTTAATGCCTAGTCCTTGTCCTTGATAGTTCATGATTGCAAAAATTGTGTTGGCTATGGGGTATTTGTTGGATTAGAATCAGGGTGACAAGTTTTTATCATGAGGCCAAAAACTAGAAGAAATTTCAATATCTTTGTTTAGTACAAATCATGCCTTGATGAAGGATGAAGTGCAAAATTGATACAATGTCCAATGCATTTTCTTGTTTATGTCAAGCTTGTCATGGATTTTAGGATACACAAGAAGTTCAACTACATGAAAGTCATAATGAATTTCACATTCTCCTAATTCTTTGACAATGATCATGAAATTGGATTCATATGGTGGAATTTTGGATAGGGATAGGAGTTTATCTAGATGAATGCGTGATTAAGGATTTTGGATTTGGATGTGCCTAAGTCATGGGACTTTTTATGCTTGGACATGCATTGTTAAGGGATATATGCAACCAATACTTGGAATTATGATTATTTAATGTCATTGGGGACTCTTAAATCTCGAAGGACCTAATACATGATGTCATTTTAAACATTGGATGTTTTGATAAGATCCAAGATGGAAATTTGTATGGGATTATTTTCAAGATGTTAAATAGGGACATGTATTAGTTCTCAAGAGTAGGCAAAGGAGGTCATTGGATGATGATTTTATCGATTGCAACTTGATTTTTGTGGGATTAATGAAGCCTATGGAAGTGTTGTAGGAGTAAGAGTTTTTTTGTTATTGATGTTATTTGTTTGATTTGGATTAGGAGGTGGATTGGTTCGATTGGTCTTAGGGAAAGGATATTGTTGTTAATTGTGCTTTAGGGCATTGTTGTTGAACTTAGATATCTCCTCGTTAATTATGTTTTTTAATTTTAGGACATCTATTTTTTGAATGTCCTTGGATTCGATAGTATTCACAATATTCATTTTCCTTATACCAAGAGGGTTTAGGTGTGTTTGCATCAAAAGGTTTTATTTTTGATAGATGATTAGGTTTTTTGTTTCTAATTGATGGGAGATAATGGTCAAAGATTTACCAAAGCAAGTGTATTATCTTTATTTGGTTTCTTGTTTAATTTTTCCCTTATGGATCGTTAGGTGAGGGTTCTTTGGTAGTGGGAGGTGGATTTTGGATGGATGGGTGGATTGGTGGATATTGAATTTTGTCAACTAGATTTTTAGTATTTTAATACAATGAGAATTTAGCTCCTAGGTTTATGATATTTAGGAGGATATTGTATTTTTTTGGTACATTATTTGATCAATTCAAGTATGATTAGGCTCAATATGATTAACATTGAATTCATTTTGGCTTGTAATACTCTAGATATCAACATCGTCATCTTGGGTAATGAATGGATTGTTAGTGAAGGGTTTTTCGTTTCTTGATTATGTTTGATTTGGTATATGATTTTTGGTGTCATTGATTTTTCTTAGGGTTCTTTTGGTTTTAAAATTGGTGTATCAAAAGGGGAAGACAAACATATAAGAACAACCTAAACTAGTCGAGATGGGTGTAAAACCATATAGTGGCCCACAAATATACCTCGAGGGTACGAGTGGATATCTTAGGGAATGTTGTTTCCCGACACCACTACACATGTGTGAAAAAATACTCTTAGACTAGGATGAACAAGGTTTTAAGGGAGTCCTCATTATACCTTGCGGTACATGAGGCCCAAATCCATGATACAAGGGTTCTGTCTAAGCCCTGGTATTGGTGGAAACCACCTGAAATCACATAGAACTAGGTAAAAGTGAATTCCCGCTTAACCAATTATGAAAACTTCTCCAAGGAATATTTATAGTCCATTAGAACTCAAACTTTGACTAAATGCTTGGAGGTCAAAAGTATGGCAACATACACTAAGAAAAGTGTAAAATATGTCCTAGTTATTTCTAATTCTCATGGTCACATTTTGGTGTGAGATAAGAACATACACAACAAAGATGAGGGATGCACATACAAAAGAAAGTGAAAAGAAAAGAAATAAGATCAAATGCATAAAATAATTGAAATTACAAGTCATTCAATCAATGATTGTGTATGCAAATGTTGGTAGTTTGATATTCAAGGCTTTGACATGTGATTTTCAATTGGAAAACAAGTTAGAAAAAGTCAAAACAATAAATAAAACCTGTAATTTAGAGATGCAAATATAAGATATGATAAGATTTGCAAGATGAATCTTAGAAATAGGAACATCACTTTGTCGGAAGTAGAAATTTTACGAATAAGAGGATAACAATACGTTAATAATAGAAATGTTATAACAAATACTTATGTTTAGAAACGTCACTAAAACAATCACAAACACTATTTATATAATAAGAGACCTCACAATAAAATAAAAAACATTAGGATCAATAGAAAAAACATCAAAAATAAAAATGTCACGGGTATGATTAGAGATGTTATGATGCAATTAGAAACATCAAAGAGATATAAAAATGTTAGGACCCTAAAAAATAACAAGTAAAAACCATAACATTACGACATAAATCGAAACATTATGACATAGATAAAAAATGTTATGAATAAATTAATAAAAATGTTACTAATTAGAAACGTCACAACATGCATAATTTTTTTATGACATATATAATAACAATATGAATAAATAAAAAACATCATGACATGCATTAGAAACATTATGACATACATAAAAATGTTACCCATAAATAAAAATGTCACCGAGATGTTAAAAATGTTAAAACTTTGTAAAATAAAGTTAGAAGTCATAAACACTACATAAATGATTAGAAACATTAGGATGTTAGCGAAAAATGTTGTAATAGATCAAAAACATTACGTCTTAGTAAACAAGGTTATATAGATACATAGGTCAAAATGTTACTAGATTGATCGGAGATGCTACTCTCAAAGGAAAAATATTGACACATAGAATGCATACGTCGATACACGTAAAAACAAACAAAAAATGAGAAAAATTACAAGATTAGTGGCAAAACTAGGAGTTTGATTGATTTAAGGACACTTATGTACTTGCAAGCAATAAAAACCACCAAAAACACCGCAAAACACTCAAGAAATGTTAAGGGGGAAAGAAGCATACCACTAGGCACATCGGATGTATATATGCAAGGGTTGGACTTCATAATAGGGAATAACAACATGGAAATCCTAATTCAATCGTTAATATGATAGTTCAAGATTGAGATAAAAATAAGAAATTAATACCCAACTCCTTGTTGAATGGATTTTCTCATGAATGTTGATGTTCAAGCAATTTGTGTAATATTGGGTGATGTGCTTGTAAGGGTGGATAGAAGTGGGAAGTTATCTTAAAATGGAAGGGTTTCAAATTTGGAATAGCTCCTACATAGGGCGATCTCTCAATTTAGAAAGGTTTCCAAAAATAGAAATCTTGCATGAGAGGATGGTGTACAATATACCTTTAGAAGGTCCTTTATATAGGTTTTAGTTGGGGAGGTTAGTTGATTTTAGTAGATGTGGAATAATGGAGATGTAGGATTATTGTCTTGTTAAGAGTGATTATGAGCAAGTAATAGTCATTAGCAAGTCATGGGATGTGTGATGAGTTTGGGATGATTTAATTAAGTATTTGTCATGTGGTGATGTGATTTTTTAGCCAACAATGATTTATGAGTGGTAGATTTGGGGTGTCTACAAAACCATTAATGGCGATAAAGTAGATATGTGTCTTCATAGTTTAGAAGCATATTTCAAGTCACGATCTGTCTCATTAAGGTGTAGTAAAAAATTATTGTGGAAATCCACATGAATGATCAAGCTCTTACTATCGGTGGAAATCCCATGTCTAAATTTTGCTTTCTCAAATCAAGCCAAAATTCAAACTTGGGGCATATTCAAAGATGTCATAAGGAAGCACTTTTACCCACTTGGGTATATAGAAACTTTGTTGGCTCATTCGCTCCACCTTCAACAAAGATCAGACAACCCATCCAATAATACATTAAGAAATTGAATCGGCTTGAGCTATCAAATTGAGATTGCATATTCATTTGAGATTTTGAGGATCAAGTCCTTTCCAACCTCTTTCCTCAATTGAGGAGGAAGTTAGAGCTTATCTCTATTACTTATTTAGGGTCCATGCATTTAAGTTTGCACTCATGGTGGAGATAAAACATGCACAAGAAACCTTAAAATCCTATGCAAACTTATTAGAAGAAAACTTAAACAAATGTTTATTTTCCCTCAAGTGACCCTTCCCTTCCAACTCAACCATAAGAAATGGGAATAACTTTCATAGTGGATCCAATAAAGGTTTAACCCCCTTCAAGAAATGTAAAATATAAGTATTGTGCTTATCAAAAGAGCACCACCCATTAGTATTGAAGAATGCAAAGATCTTCAAAAAAAGAAAACAAATCTCTTATAACAACCCCATAGTCAACATATGAAGATTTTGAGACTCCAATTTCCATTCATATAAAGAGTGATCTCAACTCATGATTATAATTAATGATTCCTCTACCATTAACCAAGAGGTACTCACAAGTCCACAATTATAAAATAGATGATTGATTGGTATAGGTTATCCTTCACATATTTCAGAAAATTTGGTGGATGGCCTCACATTTTCCACATTCACATCCATACTAATTGTGATGGATCAAGGAGGAAGAATAACCAATATGTGTTTCTCGATAGTGTACAATTACATTTAAAATTAAGCCTTTTCAACTTATTGTTAAATGTGATATTAATCCACTTGATTGTTATGGTTTGAACCTGGCACTCCTTATTGGTACGATCATAGAGCCAACTTTAATGGTTATCACAAGACTTATACGCTCCATAAGGTTGTAATGATATATAACTTACTTCTTCTATAAGTCCTCTCATTTTCTGTAGGAAAGTTATCATGCAAGTTAATTACAATTTGGAGGAAGAACAATTTATCAATGTCTTACAATGAATTTTGGAAAAGACAACAATTTTTTGGAGCCCATGAGTAGAAGATCAAGATCATCCCTTTGATTTCATTGTAATAAGAAGTTGCTCGTAAATGAAAAACTATAGTTCTAGTTGTACCAATATAAAGTTCTTATCACGATGGTCAAATTTTGTTGGTTTTTTTGTCTTCTCTTCCTTGTTGTTTGGGCCTATTTTTGTTGCCAATTGTTGACGATTATGTGACCCTAATTTGCAGAAAACTTAGTATCATTCTCGAAACCTTAATAATTCTTTAATCTTTTCAAGTGTTTCAATTATTCCATTATTTCTAGATTAGTTTATGCTCCAATAATATCCATTATCCTTGCAATTAGGGATTTATGGTGTTATATTTATTTAGACATAATTGCAAGTAGTTGTGGTTAGTATAGGGCATTTGCTAGTTTTAACCACTTTCCACACCTAAAGCTACAAATCCTTAACATAATGATCGATCAATGTTCACTTTGCTTTTCAAAAAAAAGTTTCTCAACTTGAAACCTCATAATAAAAACTCTTTGTAGATTCACTATTTTAATACCCCCAAATTCAAAAAAAAAAAAATCCACACAAGGCAATTAATAGGAATAGTTGTCACGAGAATTGATAAAATATGATGTTACTCATAAGAACATTTCATTTTATTTCAAAAGAGTACAACATATTTGCTTGACAAAATTATTAACAAGCTAAAATATACTTCAATTGGTAAGGGCTCAATTAATTGTTCATCAATTGGTCTCATGATTAATTGTGATTAAAAAAATAGAAAAAAATATAAAAGCAAATGTTATAATATGTTGGAAAGGTTACCAACAAGTAAACAACTAAAGATCCTTTGTAACAATTTAATTTTACAAGTGTGATTCTTGAATAGGTCAAGATAGAGCACCCCTTTATATTGCTTAATAGGAAAGTTACCAAAACAAAAACACTTGCATGTGTATCATGGTAATACAAGTTCTCTCCATAAAGCTTCTTTATACTAGTTTCTCTTATTAAGATTGTTTTAAAATATGTACTTCTAGCCACATCTACAAATTATCACAATCAGGTATACAAAAAAATGAGTTAGTCTTTATTTCACATATCTTTAAACATTATAAATTTCATCCCTTTTGTATAAGTTTTTGTGAAACCTCTACACAACCCAAGAATGAGGATTTTAGAGTTGTAGAACCAATTCCATGATGCTTTATAGGTGATTAAATGGGATATTTTTTTAATTATGAAGTCATAGTGGAGGAGAGGGGAAGGCCAAGCAAGAAAGCATACTCATCCCACAACCAAACAACCAAATTTGATATTTTTTTTTTTGATAATTATCTCTTGTAATAAAAGGAAAAAAACTATGTGTGAATTATAAAAAAATACTCAAACACACGCTCAAGTTTTAATAATTGTTCTCGCCCAAACAAACACAGTTTGATCACACAATTTTTTTTAAAACTAATGTTCCCTGTTCGCATATTTACAATATGGAACACACATTCAATGCCATTCAATCTTATAACAGATTCTATATGCTGCTGTAAATGACTCGAGGAACTGCCGATCTTCCATTTTCATGGCTCGGAGTTTCAACGATCCTTCATTTCATGACTCGGCAACAACCGATCCTTCATGTTCGTTTATGCATAGTATATTATATATACCAGTTCTCTTAACCGTTTCCGGTTATCGAAGTGATCCATTTAAGAAGCCTATCTGAATATCTGTTACTGATATTCATCTGACATCCTGCATCTTAAATTAAGTGATAAGGACAACGCAACCAACACTTGCGATACTTTGGCCAAAGATTTTCACATGCTTTGCATGATCATATTCCTGGATGTGATACACATCAATGGAATACGTCCTTCACTTCACTTCACCTGTTATCTAGAATGGTCTTTCCTGGTTCCTACCAGTCCTCTCGATTTAAGGTCAGATTTAAACTTCCAATTTCCAACTAGTAATATGAACGAATATAGGAAGGCACTCCTGGTAACTAAAGATACGCAGACATACGGTGTCGTTCCCCACGACTCCATGTGTCTAGTTATCTTTAGTATCCGGAGTCACTCCGTATACCTGATCATACTCCTATCCCCTGCCAAGAACTTCACATTCAGCCTATGTATTCTTGATGTTTTAATTCGGGAGGGCATTGCAATATGTCAGCTGCAACATTGTGTCATCATGAAGACCCCGTCTTCATGAAGACACCTTGCTGTAGCTGGCGTATGCCAATGTCCTACGGAATCCTCCCATCGAGAATACACATCCTGCTCAAGTGATTTGGATATGATTTTAATAATTAAGAATCAACTTTCAAAGCAACCATGCTGATCCCTTTATCCTCGCTCCGTTACAGTTGTATATAGCTAAGAGAGACTAAATCCGTCCTTTAGCTTGCTATGCATCTTCTCCTTCGTGTCGAAGGGCTGCATTTCTCTACTTGGTTCTCTTCTTAATCATTGGATTAAGCAGCCCGTTACCGACGGACGTGATAAGTTTAACCTATTAAACTTAACCAAGATTTTCCCAACTGTAACTAAATTCAAAATTCTAGCTTATTAGACGTCATTTAAACGAGGTCTAATTCCCAAGAAATGTATTCATTTGTTCTCCTTAACATTACATAGTTAAGGTCCATTAGTTATGGATATACTTATCCTATATCCTTTATTTTGAATTTAACATACGAGGTCATTAATGGAGTTCGAAAGCGAAGTTCGATTACTCCGAAGTTAATTGATATTCCTTAGCTTCCAAGCTAATCCTGAATACCTATCGGTTATGGAATCATATTCTTCCTAATCCTTTTTAATGTCAATTAAAAATTCATCTTTACCCAAGTATGAACTAATTGCATATTTCAACTTAAAAGTTGCATTTAGGTAAGAATAGATATCAGTTCCCATTTAGCATCCATCCAAGGACAATTAAACAAATCCAAATCAAGAAATAACATTATATTTCCAATTTAGTCAACAATATCAAACTGATATAATTATTAAAATATCACACTTGTATTTGTATTCATCAATTCATGTCATAATCCATACATTTGCCAATCCAACTGAATGGACATTGTTTACATAAAACATCATTACAACTCATAGATAGAAGAATATACTTTCTTCTTTTCACAATTCCTCGAAGAGGAATAAAAGCAAACAAATACAATTCATCTTCAACCAATCAAGAAGCATCAGAAAACAGCCATGTCTTCATTCTAATCAAATTCCATCTGCAAAATGATTTGCACGGGTCAGTTCAATGAACTGAGCATATTAAGCACTTATCATTAAAATGAGGTGCTTCAACTAACTGTCTCAATAAAAGAACCCTGCTTTTATGAAACGACAGTAAGACATCAATCAAGAAATAGGCACAAAAGAAAGATCAGCATAACAACTGAACTATCAAAATATCATCACAATCAGCCAAAGAACTGCTGTCCCATTTTCCACATAACCTTTACAAGTCTCAAATTACAATATTTGTAAAGTTAGGAATACAAGTAGCATACTGCTGATATAACATACTGTTATCCTTTCCACGCCTTTCATTAATAATAAATGCAAAGGATGAAACTAACTGAAACGTAAACCCATTACCTTCCTTTCAGTTCATGCATCATATTAGATTCCAAGCAATCAAGCATGCATAAGAAAGCGAACAGCAATGCATATAGTTGCTCATATCTAAGCACTACAAAATTCATTATTAACGAATTATAGATTTCCAACTGAATGAAAGAAGAAAAGATCATTTTTCCAAGTCATTCATCCATATCCCTATTTCTTTCCACATGACTGTCCTAAAATGGAATCCAAACGAGACACAAATCAAGATAACAGTTCAGAGTGAAACTTACAAAATCCATTCGGAATTCACTTTCCGGCAGCAAGAGTAATTTCATTCATAATCAGCTTTAAATGAAAACAAGGAAGAATTCATCGTCCTTATCCATACTTCATTTAAATCAGGCTCATATGCATATCCAAGACAGGTTAGTATAACATCGTATTTATCATAGATCAAATAGTATAAGGATGCATACTATATATTTACCGTACTAGAAGAAACCATAATTCTTTCACTGTATGGTAAACAGATAAACAGTTATACAATCATGCAATCAATTATTCACATGATTTCCTAATTCTATGAACGCATTCCGTTCAAAATAAAATTTATTCATTCATTGTTACTACATACAAGAAGACCAATCAAGAATAATGCTATTTCCAGAATTCAAACAGCCAAAAGAGAAGAATTCGTTCCTTTAACTATTCAAATAAGAAACAATCATTTTCTTCAACTTAACAAGAATTATTCATGCCGATTTCATTTTTCCTTGAATGACAGTGCAAAGATCAGAAGACCACATGAAAACATTCAAAATTTCCATTAGTACAAAAAAAATAACAGCACTCAGAAACCATCTAAATGCCACTGCAATTTTTTTGTCAGATTGAACTTAAGACGTTCATCAAAACCAAATTACTGTTTCATTTGGATCAAAACAGCAAAAGAAGAAGAATTTGTTTCCCTATAATTTCCGTAAGAGACAATCAACTTCTTCAAGGAATTAAAACACCCCATCTCGTGTTTACCTTACTAGATGAAATCCATTGTAATGACAATAATGAACAATCATTCATAATGAAAAAGCAACTCACATAAGTGAACCGTTTAAATTTAATATAACATAAACAACGAATACCCCATGCAATTTTTCTTCTTGCACAACAATCCAAGTAAAAATGCATTTTCACAAAGACAAATCTCGAACTAAAAAATCGAACAAATCATCAATAAAACACAACAAATCATCATACCTTCTTCAGCAAGAAAACAACATATTACACTATAAGTTCAGAAGGAAAAACTATTTCTTTTCCAACTTTCACGAACACTCGTATAAAACTCTAATGCCAATTCCTTTAAAATACAAAATGCCATTTCCTTATAATCCCGAAACAGCAGAAGGAAGAGAAAAGTTTTATTTTTTTAAGCAAGAAAAAGAAAGAAACAACAAAAACGTGTTATCATTTCTTTCTCCAAAGCAAATTCGTATGCTCATACAAAACCCAAATGCTATTTTCATCAAAATCCAAAACAACAGAAGGAAAAAGGATCTATTTTTTTTTAAAAAAAATTTCAAAAGAAACGACTTCAAACAACTTGTACATCCCTATATAATTCATATCACAAAAGACCATATGGAGAAAGAACATTCTCATAAGAAATCAATTTAAAAGAATTATCCAGTTTGAATTTTTATATAACAACTTAATCTCAGAAATACCGATTCCTTAAAGCTCGAAAAGTATTCAAAACCATAATTTCTTATAGTTTATATAAAGAAACACTCAATATCTTATTTCCTTCAAAAAACCAACACGACATGACCGTATTTCACAACCTTTATACATCTTAAAGACAAGTTCAACACAAAAAAAAAAACGATTACACAAGAAGGAAACAACTCACACGGCCTGCTCCGATTTCATACATAACATGAACAGAAAGAAAAACCTATTTCAAATCCTCCATTTAACGTCAACAACCAATACAACAATTCATGGAGGTATTCCATTCATGCAAAGACAAATCAAAGCCTAGCAACCAGAAGCGATTCTACTTATCATTTCCAAAAAAAGAAAGCAAGAATCAACGAAATCCAAATCATATCAACACACTCAACAATCACATAAACCCAAAACCCAAGAGCAGGGTTGTTTTAATGAGACATTTAAACAAAGCAAGAATTTTTAAAGAGAAGGGCTTAACATGCCTGTGATCTCTTTTCCAAAACTTGAAGAAAACTACGTTTGCCGAAGTTATTTCCTTCCACGGCGACAACAAGAACTTCCCAACAATCCTTTCCTCTTCAGGCTCAGCAACAACCTCAAAATCTCCAAGAACAGTGATAAATCCAAAGAACTGGTTCGACTGAACAGAAAAAAAACCAAATGCAGAGCAACTTTGCAAAGTCCGAATCGACACAATGAAAAATCAATTTTCCCTCATACACTTTCCAAGGCGAGCTGGTCGCGAGGACCAAGAGAATTTAATGCATTAAAGGCTCTAGCCTTTTCCAACTTTCCACGCCACTGCCAACTTGAGTTGGCGAACTCAAATTTTCAAATTTCACAAGCAAAAACCAAATTTAGCTCCATCTCCAAATAGATACCTCCGCCACTTACCTGCCCCGCCAAACTGGCGCTGTCCACGTATGGACTTTCCATTAAATGCCAATGAATACCCCTTCATCCTTATCCTCTCCCTCCAAGGGTCTCATGCGCCCCTTTAGGTTAGGATTAGTTTAGGTTGTATATTAGTGTTCAACCTAGGTCATAGTTTAGTCTTAGGTTATTAGGACTTAGGTTTATTTTTTTTTTTTTTTTTTTGTAATTTAAAAATCCACTTAGGATAGTAGTTTAGGATGCATGTTAGGACTTAGGATTAGCTTAGGATTTAATTCCTACTAACCACTAACACTAATCAACCCCTAACCCAATCTCTCAACTAACTCTCGTAACAATGTTGTGCAGGACGTTCCGTCCTTTGAATCACATGCCAAGGCCACCCGTGTCCAGGCATTTCTTGCCTCACGAGGTTTTAAGTTCGACAGTACAGGGTTCAAGGATCGAACCTTTGTCGTTGGCATTTACGTGCCAGCTGCTCATACCTGCAATCAGGCGCTGCACATTCATATCAACCTCCGGTTCGGTTCCAGAGTAAATCGACACAGAAATCACAAGAAGACCACAACATACTTTGGATCAATGAAATTGATTCAAGGTGTGCTGTCAATCAGCAACGAGAGTTTAGCAAGTATACGACAATTTGTCGTCACATCAGCAAACACACAAGTACAATAACTGTTGTCCTATGCAATAAATCACAGCATGCAAGAATCCAAGTTAGCAACACATTCTCTTAAGATCAGAACATATCTTAACATGTTTGCCTTCATTTCAGCAGTTATAATAGTATGAAAAACATTCACCAAGATAACTTACAAAATCAGAGTGTTACATTCTTCCCTCCTTAAAGAATCATCGTCCCGATGATCAGATTAAACAAATCAAGGAGTTCCTAGGACAAAGTTCAGTTATTGTCCTTTCATTCATAAGTTCATACCAAAAACAGATTCACTCTTAAAAACAACGTTTTAAGACAACTGTACAATAGACTAATAATTGTCTAAATTTGGTAGAATTATCAGTTCCTCGAATTTCAAATTCGATTAAACAGATGTGGAAAAGTAGATCTCATTTCTTCGAGATTTTCCCAAGTTGCACTTTCTTCGCTGAACTGGTCCCACTGGACCTTACATTGGTTCACTTCGCGATTTCTCAAGTACAACTAGCGAGTTCCCAGCACTCGAATGGGCTTAACCACGATTATTCCTGGGTCTTGGACCTGCAAGGAATTCCAATTTAGCACATGTGATAAATCTGTCACGTATTTCTTAAGCAAAGAAATATGAAAAACATCATGCATTTGAGACAAAGCAGGAGGTAATGCTAGACGATAAGCTACAGGGTTGATTATTTCAACAATTTCAAAAGGTCCCACGTAACGTGGCGACAACTTGGCAGCCTTGCCAAAAGTTATTGAGCTCTTTTTCGGCTTCACCCGAAGAAAGACCTTCTCTCCCAGTTTATAATGCCTGTCAACCCGCTTCAAGTCTGCATAGCTCTTTTGCCTATTGGCAGCCTCCTTTAGATGTTCCCGAATCATTTTGATTTGTTGTTCCATTTCCATAAGGATTTCTGGCCCAATTACCTCTCTGTCCTCAACGCTGTCCCAGCTGACAGGGGTTCTGCATTTTCTTCCATACAATGCTTCAAAGGGCGCCATTTTTAAAGAGGCATGATAGGTGTTATTGTAAGAAAATTCTACCAGTGGAAGGTATTCCTCCCATTTATACTGCTGGTCCATGCAATACATCCTTAACATGTCCTCTAAAACCTGATTAACTCTCTCAGTCTGTCCATCCGTTTCCGGATGATATGCAGAACTGAAGTTCAATTTAGTCCCCAAGGCCGCATTAAGCATTTGCCAAAACCTTGATGTCATCCTCGGATCTCTGTCCGATATGATTAATTCCGGTATTCCATGCAATCTGAAGATTTCATGTACAAATCTTCTTGCTAGCACTGGTGCATCGTCCTTCAAATTACCAGCAATGAAGTGTGCCACTTTGGTCAATTTGTCGACTACAACCAGGATAATGTCATGCTTATTTCTTGACATAGGCAATCCTTGAACGAAATCCATCGTTATCACTTGCCATTTATACTGCGGAATACTGTGGGGATACAATAATCCAGCGGGGTGCATATGTTCCGCCTTAACACGCTGACATTCCAAGCAGTGTGTTACAAATTCTACCACATCCTTTTTCATTCCCTTCCAGAAATATTGCTGCTTAAGATCAGCGAGCATTTTTGTAATGCCAGGGTGTCCAGAAAAAGGTGAATTATGAAATTCAGTTAACAATTTCCCTCTTAAGTCATTTGCCAAGGGTATATATACCCTATTTTCGAACCTCAGAATTCCTTCATTATCAAAATGGAATCCCTTATACCTGACATCCTCGGGTCTGCAGCAAGTGCTGATTTGACTTGCTGGAAATAAGGATCTGATTCCAAGGCATCTTTCACCTCATCCTTAAACTGAGTTCTTAACGTTATAAGAGCAGAGATATGCTTCCTTCGACTCAGAGCATCTGCTACTCTATTTTCCTTGCCCTTGATGTAGCTTATATCAAAATCATACTGAGATAGAAATTCTAACCATCTTCGCTGCCTTGCATTCAGATTTGGCTGAGTAAAAATATACTTCAGCCCCAGATGGTCTATTTTTAACTCAAAGGGCTTGCTTGCCAAAAGGTAATGCCTCCACATTTGAAGTGCATGAACAATGGCAACGAGCTCAAGATCGTGTGGAGCATAGTTCTGTTCATGTAACTTAAGCTTCCTGCTTTCATAAGCGATGACATGGTTATTCTGTAATAGAATACCTCCAAGGCCTTCTCCTGAGGCGTCCGTTACAACCATAAAATCTCCATTTGGATCAGTTCATACCAAAATAGGTGTTGTAGTTAACTGTTCCTTTAAATTCTTAAAGGCAGATTCACATTTGTCTGTCCAGACAAATTTCTTTTCTTTCTTTTGCAGCGAAGTGATTGGGGCAGCAATTTTTGAAAAGTCCTTAACAAACTTTCGATAATATCCAGCCAAGCCCATGAAACTCCTCACTTCGTGCACGTTCTTAGGCGCAGGCCACTCAGTTATAGCTGTGATCTTTGAAGGGTCAACAGCTATCCCATTTTGCTTATAACGTGTCCCAAATAATGCACCTCTGCATCATAAAAGGAACATTTGGACAGTTTGCCATACAACTTCCTCTTTCTTAAGATTTCCAGCACTATCCTGAGATGTTCTTGGTGCTCTTCGACATTTTTAGAGTATATAAGAATGTCGTCTAAGAATACAAGCACAAACTTGTCTAAGTATTCTTGAAAAATATTGTTCATTAGATTCATGAAGGCGGCAGGTGCATTAGTCAACCCAAAAGGTAACACCGTGAACTCATAATGCCCGTACCTCGTTCTAAAAGTTGTTTTATGAATATCTTCTTCCTTTATTCTCAGCTGATGATACCCTGATCGAAGATCTATTTTTGAATAAACTGATGCTCCTCGCATCTGATCGAACAGATCATCAATCCTAGGAAGTGGGTATCGATTTTTAATAGTTGCTTTGTTCAAAGCATTCTGTAATCAATGCACAGCCTCAATGTGCCATCCTTTTTCTTTACAAAAATTACCGGCGCTCCCCAAGGTGAGACGCTCGGTCTTATCAGCCCCTTAGTCAGAAGTTCTTGTAACTGAGCCTTCAGCTCTACCAACTCAATGGTAGTCATTCTATAAGGTGCCTTAGATATGGGTTCAGTTCCTGGTTTGATTTCTATTGCAAAGTCAAACTCACGTTTGGGTGGAAGACCTGGCAATTCCTCCGGAAACACATCACGGAAATCCCTCAACAATGGATATCTTTCCATGAAATCATTATCTTCCTCCGCATTTTCTGTCACTTTTACTGCATACAAAGTGCAGCCTCTATTTTTAGCCCTTTTTAGTTGCATAGCCGTCAGTTTCCTAACTGCAACTTCCCGTTTTACACCTTGAATGACTGCTGCTTTCTGCAGGTCATCAAAGCAACAGATTTGTTTTTCATAACAGTCGACCTTTGCCTTATGTTCAGCCAACCAGTTAACTCCAATAATGATATCATATGATCCTAGAGGAGTGACATACAAGTCAACTTCGGTGGAGAAACCAGGCAGATCAAGAATTGCCCCAAAAAGGCACATTTCGACTGTATGGACAACATTATTCCCATAATGCACTGTCCATGTTTTATCCATTCTTGCAGCCTTTCTTTTTAATTTCATAGCAAGTTTAGCAGAAATAAAACATTTTGTAGCTCCAGTATCAAAAAGTATAACTACAGGTGTACCGAATAACTTACCCGTAACTTCTATGGGCGTCACTTGCTTTTCAGCTTGTCTGTTAGCCACTGCAGCATGTATCCTATGCTGCTGTCCGCGATCATCCTTCTTCAGAGGACAGTGATTCGCATAGTGGTCCTTTCCACAGTTGAAGCATCCTCCAACTGGCCCTTTTCTAGGCTCAAATTTGTTACCAGCCTTGAAGTTATCATTCTGGCTTCCATAGGACTTCTGTCCAATGCCATTAACTTTTGTGAAGCTGTTCCGCATGCTATTTATAGGTCTGTTCATCACAGTTTCTTGTTGTTATCTACAACAATTTTGTTTTTCACACCAAACCTTTTCCAAGGTCCCCTTTTTGGTGCAAGAGACGAAGAAGAATTGGGAATCTTCTTCCTTATCTCTTCCCTGTGAGCAGATATTGCCCTCAATTTCTGTTCCTGTCTGATTGCCTTTTCGACAACTCCATCCATGGTGGTTGGGCCGTGGACATCCACTTCGCCACCAATGATGGGATTCAGTCCCATTATGAATTTCCGTATTCTGAACTTCTCATCAGCTTGGTACTGTGGCACATACTTAAGGAGTTTAGTAAACCCTTCCCAGTATTCCGTCACCGACAGCCTTCCTTGTGACCAGTTCTGAAATTCAGTCATTTTCCTATCAAAATAGAGTTGAGGCAGCCATCGTTGCCTAAAATAACCCTTAAATTGATCCCAAGTTATGTCTGATTCGACAATATTCAGCTCAACCTTACGGTTGTCCCACCATGATGATGCTTCATGAGAAAGCTGATATGCTCCCCATATCGCTTTAGTCTCTTCGGAGAAGTTTCTTATTGCAAAGTATTTCTCCATTTCACTGAGCCAGTTCTCAGCTCCGTCCCCAAGAGTTGTTCCATCAAACTTTGGAGGACTTATTCTCTTTATATCATTTGTAAGTTCAGCTGCTAATCTTGCCCTTTTATTTTCAGGGGGATTAGGAGCAATTACATTATTATCATCAACACCCGGATTCCCTCCGTTGATGTTGTCCACAGGAGGCAGCTGATCATTTATTTCAGCTTCATTCTCCTCCTCTTCATTGCCCATTGACTGTTGTTCCAGAACAGTCAAACGATCCCTCGTATCAAGTAGGGCAGCAAGGATTTCATCCAGCTTTTGGGCAGTTGCTGCTTCTCCACCCTGTAACGGGTTATTCGCAGCATTCCCTCTTGTTCTGACCATTTTCTGTTCAATAAGAAAATGTAAACCTTATTAATATCGTGGACTCATTAGGTCCAAGAGCTGCAACCTTCAGCTCTGATACCAAGATGTAACATCCCCATTTTAAGATACCAGAACAAGGGAATTTTTTTTTTTTTTTTTTTGATAACGTTTCTTGTTATGAATTATAAAATTCAAACACACGTTCAAGTTTTAATAATTGTTCTCTGCCCAAACAACACAGTTTGGATCACACAATTTTTTTAAAACTAATGTTCCCTGTTCGCATATTTACAATATGGAACACACATTCAATGCCATTCAATCCTATAACAGATTCTATATGCTGCTGTAAATGACTCGAGGAACTGCCGATCTTCCATTTTCATGGCTCGGAGTTTCAACGATCCTTCATTTCATGACTCGGCAACAACCGATCCTTCATGTTCGTTTATGCATAGTATATTATATATACCAGTTCTCTTAACCATTTCCGGTTATCGAAGTGATCCATTTAAGAAGCCTATTTGAATATCTGTTACTGATATTCATCGACATCCCGCATCTTAAATTAAGTGATAAGGACAACGCAACCAGCACTTGCGATACTTTGGCCAAATATTTTCACATGCTTTGCATGATCATATTCCTGGATGTGATACACATCAATGGAATACGTCCTTCACTTCACTTCACCTGTTATCTAGAATGGTCTTTCCTGGTTCCTACCAGTCCTCTCGATTTAAGGTCAGATTTAAACTTCCAATTTCCAACTAGTAATATGAACGAATATAGGAAGGCACTCCTGGTAACTAAAGATACGCAGACATACGGTGTCGTTCCCCACGACTCCGTGTGTCTAGTTATCTTTAGTATCCTGAGTCACTCCGTATACCTGATCATACTCCTATCCCCGCCAAGAACTTCACATTCAGCCTATGTATTCTTGATGTTTTAATTCGGGAGGGCATTGCAATATGTCAGCTGCAACATTGTGTCGTCATGAAGACCCCGTCTTCATGAAGACACCTTGCTGTAGCTGGCGTATGCCAATGTCCTACGGAATCCTCCCATCGAGAATACACATCCTGCTCAAGTGATTTGGATATGATTTTAATAATTAAGAATCAACTTTCAGCAACCATGCTGATCCCTTTATCCTCGTTCCCGTTACAGTTGTATATAGCTAAGAGAGACTAAATCCATCCTTTAGCTTGCTATGCATCTTCTCCTTCGTGTCGAAGGGCTGCATTTCTCTACTTGGTTCTCTTCTTAATCATTGGATTAAGCAGCCCGTTACCGACGGACGTGATAAGTTTAACCTATTAAACTTAACCAAGATTTTCCCAACTGTAACTAAATTCAGAATTCTAGCTTATTAGACGTCATTTAAACGAGGTCTAATTCCCAAGAAATGTATTCATTTGTTCTCCTTAACATTACATAGTTAAGGTCCATTAGTTATGGATATACTTATCCTATATCCTTTATTCTGAATTTAACATACGAGGTCATTAATGGAGTTCGAAAGCGAAGTTCGATTACTCCGAAGTTAATTGATATTCCTTAGCTTCCAAGCTAATCCTGAATACCTATCAGTTATGGAATCATATTCTTCCTAATCCTTTTTAATGTCAATTAAAAATTCATCTTTACCCAAGTATGAACTAATTGCATATTTCAACTTAAAAGTTGCATTTAGGTAAGAATAGATATTAATTCCCATTTAGCATCCATCCAAGGACAATTAAACAAATCCAAATCAAGAAATAACATTATATTTCCAATTTAGTCAACAATATCAAACTGATATAATTATTAAAATATCACACTTGTATTTGTATTCATCAATTCATGTCATAATCCATACATTTGCCAATCCAACTGAATGGACATTGTTTACATAAAACATCATTACAACTCATAGATAGAAGAATATACTTTCTTCTTTTCACAATTCCTCGAAGAGGAATAAAAGTAAACAAATACAATTCATCTTCAACCAATCAAGAAGCATCAGAAAACAGCCATGTCTTCATTCTAATCAAATTCCATCTGCAAAATGATTTGCACGGGTCAGTTCAATGAACTGAGCATATTAAGCACTTATCATTAAAATGAGGTGCTTCAACTAACTGTCTCAATAAAAGAACCCTGCTTTTATGAAACGACAGTAAGACATCAATCACGAAATAGGCACAAAAGAAAGATCAGCATAACAACTGAACTATCAAAATATCATCACAATCAGCCAAAGAACTGTTGTCCCATTTTCCACATAACCTTTACAAGTCTCAAATTACAATATTTGTAAAGTTAGGAATACAAGTAGCTTACTGCTGATATAACATACTGTTATCCTTTCCACGCCTTTCATTAATAATAAATGCAAAGGATGAAACTAACTGAAACGTAAACCCATTACCTTCCTTTCAGTTCATGCATCATATTAGATTCCAAGCAATCAAGCACAGACAAGAAAGCGAACAGCAATGCATATAGTTGCTCATATCTAAGCACTACAAAATTCATTATTAACGAATTATAGATTTCCAACTGAATGAAAGAAGAACAGATCATTTTTCCAAGTCATTCATCCATATCCCTATTTCTTTCCACATGACTGTCCTAAAAATGGAATCCAAACGAGACACAAATCAAGATAACAGTTCAGAGTGAAACTTACAAAATCCATTCAGAATTCACTTTCCGGCAGTAAGAGTAATTTCATTCATAATCAGCTTTAAATGAAAACAAGGAAGAATTCATCGTCCTTATCCATACTTCATTTAAATCAAGCTCATATGCATATCCAAGACAGGTTAGTATATCATCGTATTTATCATAGATCAATTAGTACAAGGATGCATACTATATATTTACCGTACTAGAAGAAACCATAATTCTTTCACTGTATGGTAAAACAGATAAACAGTTATACAATCATGCAATCAATTATTCACATGATTTCCTAATTCTATGAACGCATTCCGTTTAAAATAAAATTTTATTCATTGTTGTTACCTACAGCAAGACCAATCATAATGCTATTTCCAGAATTCAAACAGCCAAAAGAGAAGAATTCGTTTCTTTAACTATTCAAATAAGAAACAATCATTTTCTTCAACTTAACAAGAATTATTCATTCCGATTTCATTTTTCCTTGAATGACAGTGCAAAGATCAGAAGACCACACGAAAACATTCAAAATTTCCATTAGTACAAAAAAAAATAACAAAGACTAAAAACCATCTAAATGCCACTGCAATTTTTTTTGTCAGATTGAACTTAAGACGTTCATCAAAACCATATTACTGTTTCATTTGGATCAAAACAACAAAAGAAGAAGAATTTGTTTCCCTATAATTTCCGTAAGAGACAATCAACTTCTTCAAGGAATTAAAACACCCCATCTCGTGTTTACCTTACCAGGACAGTCCAATTCGTAATGACAGTTGAACAATCGTTCATAATGAACAGCAACTCACATAGACTGAACCGTTTAAATTTAATATAACATAAACAACGAATACCCCATGCAATTTCTTCCTTGCACAACAATCCAACTAAAAATGCGTTTTCACAAAGACAGCCCGAACTAAAAATCGAACAAGCAACAATAAAACACAACAAATCATCATACCTTTTCAAAGAGAAAACAATATAATTCATTATAATTCGAAGGAAAACTATTTCTTTTCCAACTCCCACGAATACTCATTCGTATTCGTCATTCGTCAATTCACATAAAAGAAGAAACACAACAATAATTGTATAAATATCCTCTAATGCGAGTTCACAATACTCAAGATAAAACTACAAAATGCCAATTCCTTTAAAATACAGAAATGCTATTTCCTTCTAATCCCGAAACAGAAGAAGGAAGAGAAAAGTTTTATTTCTTTTAAGCAAGAAAAGAAAGAAACAACAAAACGTGTTATCATTTCTTTCTCCAAAGCAAATTCGTATGCTCATACAAAACCCAAATGCCATTTTCATCAAAATCCAAAACAGCAGAAGGAAAAAGAATCTTATTTCCTTTAAAAATTTCAGTAAAGAATACGACTTCAAACAACTCGCACAGCCCGTGGAGATTTCATTCCATAAGATCATTTAAAAAGAATTATCCAGTTCGAATTATTGTTAACAACCATCTCAAAATCGATTTACTCTATATAACACTTAAGAGTATTCAAAACCAAATTTCTTATAGTTTCAAAAAGAAAGAACATCCTCAATCCCGAAATGTCAAACAAACCAACACAACAAAGATCTTATTTCCTTCAAGATTTCAACTCCTTTATACATCAAAGACACAGTTCCAATCATATCACAAGTTCATGTGACAAAAAGAACATTACACAAGAAGGAGAACAACTCACACAGCCTGTTCCGATTTCATACAACATGAACAGAGAAAGAAAATACCTATTTCAATCCACCATACTGTCAACAACAAACATGGAGGTATTCCATTCAAGAAGATTCGTGCAAAGACAAATCAAACACAAAGAACTGAAGCGATTCTACTTATCATTTCCAAAAAAGAAAGCAAGAATCAACGAAATCCAAATCATATCGACTCAACAACAATCACATAACCCAAAACCCAAGAGCAGGGTTGTTTTAATGAGACATTTAAACAAAGCAAGAATTTTTAAAGAGAAGGGCTTAACATGCCTGTGATCTCTTTTCCAAAACTTGAAGAAAGCTGCGTTTGCCGAAGTTATTTCCTTCCACGGTGACAGCAAGAACTTCCCAACAATCCTTTCCTCTTCAGGCTCAAGAATCAGCCTCAAAATCTCCCAAGAACAGTGATAAATCCAAAGAACTGGTTCGACTGAACCAAACAAAAAAACCAAATGCAGAGCAACTTTGCAAAGTCCGAATCGACAAAATGAAAAATCAAATTCCCTCATACACTTTCCAAGGTGAGCTGGTCGCGAGGACCAAGAAATTTAATGCATTAAAGGCTCTGCCTTTTTCCAAATTTCCACGCCACTGCCAACTTGAGTTGGCGAACTCCAATTTTCAAATTTCACAAGCAAAAACCAAATTTGGCTCCATCTCCAAACAGATACCTCCGCCACTTACCTGCCCCGCCAAACTGGCGCTGTCCACGTATGGACTTTCCATTAAATGCCAATGAATACCCCTTCATCCTTATCCTCTCCCTCCAAGGGTCTGCGCGCCCCTTTAGGTTAGGATTAGTTTAGGTTGTATATTAGTGTTCAACCTAGGTCATAGTTTAGTCTTAGGTTATTAGGACTTAGGTTTTTTTTTTTTTTTTTTGTAATTTAAAAATCCACTTAGGATAGTAGTTTAGGATGCATGTTAGGACTTAGGATTAGCTTAGGATTTTAATTCCTACTAACCACTAACACTAATCAACCCCTAACCCAATCTCTCAACTAACTCTCGTAACTATGTTGTGCAGGACGTTCAGTCCTTTGTATCTCATGCCAAGGCCACCCGTGTCCAGGCATTTCTTGCCTCACGAGGTTTTAAATTCGACAGTACAGGGTTCAAGGATCGAACCTTTGTCGTTGGCATTTACGTGCCAGCTGCTCATACCTGCAATCAGGCGCTGCACATTCATATCAACCTCTGGTTCGGTTCCAGAGTAAATCGACACAGAAATCACAAGAAGACCACAGCATACTTTGGATCAATGAAATTGATTCAAGGTGTGCTGTCAATCAGCAACGAGAGTTTAGCAAGTATACGACAATTTGTCGTCACATCAGCAAACACACAAGTACAATAACTGCTGTCCTATGCAATAAATCACAGCATGCAAGAATCCAAGTTAGCAACACATTCTCTTAAGATCAGAACATATCTTAACATGTTTGCCTTCATTTCAGCAGTTATAACAGTATGAAAAACATTCACCAAGATAACTTACAAAAGTTTGGCCCCAAACCAAGTCATACCGTCGATTTCATCAAAAACTAGCCGATTCATGGGCTGCTTTGTCATATGATAAATTTTTTTAAAATCACTTTTTTAATTAAAATTTATATTTTTTAAAGAACCTAAACCCTAATTTGTTGCTATATAGACACCCCCTATTCACTTCACACCTCTCTCATTGAGCATTTGTGAACATTTGTGAGCATTGTGAGCACAAGATTGAAGAGTTTAGTTTTGGAGTGAGCTTGGAAGTTGGAGCTTGTTTGCCATTGCTTGTGGGCTCTTTGTGGTGATATTGGCATCCATATAGAGACTTCCTCACCTCTATTTGTGAGCACCTCTCTCATTTGTAAGGATTTGGAGGCTTGGGGTAACATTGAATAGTTTTTATTTGGAGTGAACTTGGTGTTTGTTTGGCATTACTTGTGGGCTCTTTGTGGTGGTCTTCAAATCTAAATTTGAAGGGTGTAACCCATATACAAGCTTGGAGTGTTTCTTCACCTCATTTTGTGCACATTGAAAGGTATGTTAAATTTCAAAATTTCCCCTAATTCTAAATTTTATTAAATAGGGAATCTGATTTTTTATTATTATTTTCATTTTCATATTTCTTTACACATTTGCAATGCTCCCCGAGTTAAAGACCCTGCATGGAACCATGTAGACATAGTTGATAATAAGGTATTTTAAAAATATTGTAAGAAACACATCAAGGGGGATTCATAGGTTGAAACAACACTTGGTTGGTCAAAGATGTCAAGTTTCCCATGTGATGCACTTGATATTGATGCCATTAGGTTGGAAATGATAAAATTTCTTAAGAAACATAAAGAAGAGAAGGCTAGGCAAAAAGAGATGGAAGCAGAAAAGGAAAAGGAGGGAATATGCCTTGGCCCAAACAAGTGTTGAAGGCTCTTTCTCCGACCCCCGTATCCATGTCGAGACCCCTTTTGGTATATGCCTCCCCCATTCACTCATAGTCAAGAAAACCAACCTAAAAAAGAAATAACATATGATTAAATAAAATGTGGATATGGCGATAGTTAATCTAAGCTATGAATAGTTGTGTAAATAAAGTAAATAAATGCAAAGAAAGTAGTATATAGATGACTTAAGAAACTATGCAAAAGGAAATGCTAACCATAATGTACAAGAGGGAATATGAAAGAACTCGGTTGAATAGAATATGCTCATAGGACTATGTCGTAGAGGTGACCTGGAGATTCTCGGAAGTAGGAAAGACTATGTAGAAGCCTCGAAAAGGATGGATCTGGACTGATTCCCTAGACTGGAGCACCTAGAGAGGGATTGGGGTGCCTACGGGCACTTTGTTTTGCCAAATAGGCACCCTAGTCTACGTAGAATCTCTCAAACCGATCTTCATAGTTCAAAAGATGGTCTCGAAACCCTCGTTATCTGTCCGCGTCAAGTTCATTGTCTTGCATCAGTTGTTACCAATAATTCAAGATGATGAAAATACTTGTAAAAGACCCAAAAAGGAGTATCAAACCCTAAAAAAAGAAAAATGCAAATGAATGGATTGAACTAACCTCAACTTTCACAACAGTGGGCTTACTAACTAAGCGATGCACTATATTTTGGACCCAAATGTAGTTATGTTGAGTGTGTGCATAATTTTCCTAGGTTCTCTATACAACCACACTTTGTGAAGTAGCATGTAATAACTAGATGTAGAAAATTAATAGAATGTGTGCATAGAATAGAATAAAATCCCTCCCCATGAAGTGTGTGATGCGAGATGTCCTAGCCTTGTGCCTTGTGATGAAGTTATATGGATGCAAGTGATCTCCAATGCAATAGATGGATGCAACTCTACATGGGTAATAGTAGTGACTAGTGTTTGGTCCCTCAT
Organism: Taxus wallichiana var. yunnanensis; assembly: GCA_018340775.1. Lineage (NCBI taxonomy): Eukaryota > Viridiplantae > Streptophyta > Pinopsida > Cupressales > Taxaceae > Taxus > Taxus wallichiana. The sequence continues at coordinate 497,045,834 of CM031243.1, read as the reverse complement.
TAATGCGAAAACGAGTGTTTTATTTTTTTCCACTTTTAAATGCTTTCAAGGATATTCAATTTTAATCAACTTAAAAGGATTGTATACTTCCAAAAATTGATCAAAATATGATTTAGGACTGAATTCAAACTAAAATTAAGTTTGCAATTTACTCAAAATTTCACTGTTTGATCGAAGCCCCAAAAATCATTGTTTCTTGATTTTAATCGATTTTCCAATTTTATCAATTACTGATTATAGATATCCATATTCATATTTTGAATTTAACTTACTTGCAAATATCATAAACTGAAAATAAAATCAGAACGCAACACCCAAATTGTTTACGGGGTTCGGAATTCCTATGTCCCTAGGTTTGTGGTGAACCGATCCATTAATAATGTTAAAAATGTAAATACAATAACATTTACATTAACCAATAATGAATAAAAAACTACAAAAATATGTTTCATACCTTCAAAGGATGTTAATGGAGCTTAACCTATGTCCTTCACCTTCCTGATCCACTTGTAGTTGTGTCTCCCTTTGGTTCTACGCCTTCGTGTGACTTAAATAGAAAATAAATATATCATAAAATCTCCAAATCAGATAAATGATCACACCATCACAATTGAATTGAAATTCTAAGAAACTTTCATATATAACTCCAGATCTGGTTTTGAGTGGAAGTGCCTCAAAATTGCATTTTCTGCAAGTACCCCCTTATCACCCCTATACGCAGTGTAACTCCACTTCCTCTATAAAGCTCTAGTGACTCATTTATAACTTGTTGTACTTGGTGGATTGGCTAGGTAGATTGCCTTGGAACTACGAGGTTAGGGGATGATTCTCCACCTCCTACCATTTTCCATGGATGTTTTTCCTCCATAGTGGGTAAAGATCCACTATTTTTGGCATTATGGATAAGGAGCTCTTTATATGGTAAGGAATATTCGTGGTTATATTGGCTTAGGGAGCCATTTTATGGGAAGGATAACCACAAGACCATGGAATTTGATTAGTTGGCATGTGGAGGAGGTTTAGCATGTAAGCGTGGATAATAATATCGTCCAAAGCACTTAGTATAAAATTTAAAGAGATGAGTCTTAAGCTTTTGCCAATGTGGAGGTGTAACCATATAGTGATATGGATTTACATGGTGAATAATTACACAAAGTAATATTAAATTCGACCATACCATAATATGATATTCCACTAATGAAATATGGAATAAAGACCACTTGATTGATCCTCAAAGATATAGGGTTCATTTTAAGAGACCTCTTAGAAATTGGAGGTGGAAAATAGGAATGAAAATATCCTCGAACTGGTTTCGTGGGAAGGTGAATATTTTTCATAAAATATTTGCCTAGATAGTTTTAATGGTGGGACGCAATAAAACCCCACACGTGTAATATAGAGGTAAAATGTGGCATATGCCAACAAGGTGGTTGACGCAATAATATGAACAAACGTGCAAAGGCACCCCGCACTATCAACGAACCTCACTGGATGGGCATCAGCAAGGTTTTGACATGCATGTAAAGGTTCACGACGCACATCAACCACCTTTTAACCATTTTTTTAACAATAAATCTCTATCGTGCGCCTCGTAGCCTCTCGCTATCCGGTTCACAAGAAAAAACATCTTCTCCGTGTCGCGCATCAAAAAAATCTCAATCACGCTCTACTTCCTCCGCACTCCTATCACACATCAACAAAATCTCCTCGTCATGCATCTAAAAACTCTCCTGGTCACGCATCAACAAACTCTTTATCGTGCAAACCAAAAAAACCTCCGATCACTCCTCCCGACTTGATAATACATATGCCCCAAGTGTGGTATGAGTGAGCTAAACAGCTGTTACTACCAAAAACAATATAGGATTATATAGGGATAAAATGGTAGGTGAAGTCGAGTCAAATAAAAATAAAGTGTAATTTTTACACCTAACAAGTCTTGATCCGTGATAGAAAATTCACTTTTTCAAATTTTTCAAAAATGGAATATTCGCCATATTACGAATATTCGCCACTAAAATTATCCCTGGATCCTCAATAGGAAAATCAAACTCATGGTGGAATTTTTCTTCTTTTGCCACTTGCCCACTACTGACTGAGCCACTTGGCCAATTATGCACACATCCACGTCACCATGGCCATGTTGACCAACATTGACCTTCCAGTTGACCAAACTTTGACTGGACATATCTTGAGCTCAGAGTGTCCATTTTTCACGTTCTTATAGTCTTGAAAAGATCTCTCTACAAAGGCTTTACTACATTGGAATGGGAAGGTTAGGGAACATTTTTACACCAAAAAATCCCCTGATCACTCCTCCCTATGAGAAGGAATCTTTTTGTCCACAAAAAGTTGTTTATCAACCCACAAATAATGCTCTCTTCCATTGCACAAACACATACAAGAACCCAAAATAACATTATAGGTTAAAATAAATAAAAATAGTTGATTAGTTAGTCATATAATCGATCGATAATAACACCCAATTAAGCTAGTGTTCAACTAAAACGCTACAACCTTGTTAACTCTAGTGCACAACTCTTGAACTGTCATACCCCACCGTAATGCCATCAAAAATACCCACACTTAGGATAATAACACCCATTCTATTACTATAACGATAGTGTTCAATTATCACCTTGTGATAACTACTAATCGATTACTTAAATTACAATTTCATAAACATAGATCAATATACCAAACATCTAAATTGCCCACAATTAGGCTAGTGCCCACTGTCCATCTAAAACTATAACAAACTGCAAGTATTCACTATATCCAGAATAAAATAGACTATCAATTCCCAAAAATAGCTATAGTCAACAACTAAATCCATGTGAATGCACAAAACATTATATTGCCATCACAAATAATAGTCGGATAATAGCACCCATCTATAATGGAAGCTAGTGTTCAACCGACACTTTGTGATTAACTGATTATAACTACAAATATTCACTATCTAGAATCATTAAACCATTAACGCCCTAAAATGGCTATAGTAAAAATCTGAATCAACGTGAATATGCAAATATTCTATCCATACATTGAAATCTAAAGGGATAGATCATAAACTATGTGCTTACCCAAATTGGTGAACTGCCATAATCTGCAAAATGATCACCTGGCCTTTGTAAACTAGTTTGTTAGTGTAATAAATTTACACCCTAATTACAACCACATCTGATAGTTACAAAAATCAAATTTTCCCAATAATAAGGGTTTTAAAAATTAGTGCAAATAACACATGTGGATACAACAAGTTTGTCTATTTATTACAATATCAAACAGGTGCCCAAATGGGTCTTATAAGAATCCATAAATTTGCACAAATGACAACACTATAAAACTGCAAGTTTCAAAATCGACATTCTGATGATGCCCATATCCCTACATATTGTTGTTAAAATGGAATAACCAACCAAAATGTGAGAAGATGAATATGAGTATGATGAACCTATCACTCAAATCTTCTCTATGGTTGCTTCCAAATTATTTCAAAGCTAAATATAAACATAGGATCAAATCCCTAAAATATAGCTTTGAAAATGTTTGCATACTATCACCAGTTACTGTAATGCAAACATAAAGTTGAGGAATGTTTTACCCATCCAATTACTTGGATTTTTCCATTTAGGTGGTTTTACTTCCCTAGTACCAGAATGAGCATTTACATGAGTTAGATCAACAAATTTTGGTTTGACATTATTTTCCTTTTTAACAACTTTCCAATGTTGAACTAAAAGAACATACCAACACATCTTAACATCATGACCATTCCTTTTACAATGGGAACAAAATTTAACTTCCTTATTTTTAGGAGTCTTACCCATTTTTCCATTCCTAACATGTCTAGGAGAATGATTCCTTTGTTTAGGAGAGGTAACCTTTTTCCATTTCTCGCCTTACCAAGGAGAGATTGGTCTTTAACACCTGCCTTATCATTCAAAAAAGGCATTAAATTATTTATCATAGTTTTCCTCTTCCAACAATATATTCTTATAATGATTAGTACCTTCACAAAACGTGCAAGGAAAACCATTTTTAATCTACCAAAGCTATATTGTTCAAACTAAAAGAGTGTTTTAGAAGTTTAGGATTTAATTTCCCCTTAGTGTTATTTTTAGTGTAAGTGGGAGGAGGTGGAATTTCATTACCTCATTTACATGTTTTCTTACACCTTTCATTATTCCTCGATGGCGAATCCTATAATTCTAGAGGCGTAGATCCTTGGTTGTTGGAATCTTGTCTTCCTTAAGTTACTTTAGAACTTTCTCCAATTTCCATTTTCCCACTAGAATAACCCAAACCTGCAAACCGAGGCTGATCCTCTACCTGTATTGGGTTAGCATCACCTTGTCCATTTTTACCAAGGCCCATTCTATTAAATCCCATCTTAACCATTAGCTTAGACCCAATTCCCTTAGTGTGTTTTTCAAATTCACCCAAAGGAATATCTGAAAATGAATGAGAGGAAGAATTAAAATGTGAACAACTTACAGTGCATTCTATTAATAGTACTGCATCTAATTTGGAAGACATTTCCTTCTTATGTTCACCTTGTTGCAGCTTTGCCAAGAGGGCATCCTTGGTCCGTATTTCTTCCTACTGACTCTTTAACAAAGCCCATCAACTTCTTATTCTGCTAAGTAAGCATCTCATTGACATATTCCTCTTTCTTGGTTATAGAGGATTGAGGCTCAGATTTTAACGCATTATTTCCTCTTCCAAGGAATAAAAATTATCTCTCAGGAAAGAGTTTTCTTCCTGGAGTTGGCAGTTAATGGCTTCAAGCTCATCCAGTTACTCCTGTTTGGATGACTTGCCCATGATTCCTTTTCCTGCAAACACAACCTGTACTTCCAAAACTACACACTTGCAAAAGAAGATTAACAAGCCCCAAAATGTCTACACACTAAAAATTGAAATCAATACTGAAACTAAAGCCAAATTTTCAAACACAATTAGAAGCTAATCCGGCAAATCTAACTACTCTGATACCAAACTTGATCGAAAACGGGTGTTTTATTTTTTCCACTTTTAAACACTTTCAAGGATCTTCAATTTTAATCAACTTAAAAGGATTTTATACTTCCAAAAACTGATCAAAATATGATTTAGGACTGAATTCAAACTGAAATTAAGTTTGTAATTTACTCAAAATTTCACTATTTGATCGAAGCCCCAAAAATCATTGTTTGATTTTAATCGATTTTCCAATTTTATCAATTACTGATTATAGTTGCATCCATATTCATATTTTGAATTTAAATTACTTGCAAATATCATAAACTAAAAATAAAATCAGAACACAACACCCAAATTGTTTACGGGGTTGAATTCCTACGTCCCCGGGTTCGTGGTGAACCGATCCATTAATAATGTTAAAAATGTAAATACAATAACATTTACATTAACCAATAATGAATCAAAAACCTGCAAAACTATGTTTCATACCTTCAAAGGATGTTAATGGAGCTCAGCCTATGTCCTTCACCTTCCTGATCCACTTGCAGCGGTGTCTCCCTTTGGTTCTACGCCTTTGTGTGACTTTAATAGAAAATAACTCTATCAAAAATCTCCAAATCAGATAAATGATCACACCATCGTGATTGTATTGAAATTTTGAGAAACTTTCATATATAACTCGAGATCTGGTTTTGAGTGGAAGTGCCTCAAAATTGTATTTTTCTGCAAGTACCCCTATTCTGCCTATACACATGACACTTCCTCTATAAAGTTTTGCGACCTCATTTTATAACTTGTTGTGCTCGCCTAGTGGAATCACTTTGGGTGGATTGCCTTAGAACTATGAGGTCAGGGGATCAAATCCCGCCTCCTACCATTTTTCCACGGTTTTTCCTCCAAGTGGGTAAAGATCCACTATTTTTGGCATTATGGATAAGGGAGCGCTTTATATGGTAAGGCATATTCGTGGTTTATTGGCTTAGAGAGCCATTTTGGTGGGAAGGATAACCACAAGACCATGGAATTTGATTAGTTGGCACTTGGAGGAGGTTTAACATATAATGCAATTGGTTAGAATATAATGTGTGGTTGTTTGCTAATAATGTGTGGCAAAGGCATTAGAATATAATGCGTGGATAATAATATCATCCAAAGCACTTAGTATAAAATTCAAAGAGATAAGTCTTAAGTGGCCAATGTGGAGGTGTAACCATATAGTGATATGGATTTACATGGTGAATAATTACACAAAGTAATATAAAATTTGACCATACCATAATATGATATTCCACTAATGAAATATGGCAATAAAGACCACTTGTCGATCCTCGATAGGAAAATTGAACTCGTGGTGGCATTTTTCTCCTTTTGCCACTTGCCCACTGCTGACTGAGCCACTTGGCCAATTGTGCACGCATCCACATCACCATGGCCATGTTGACCAACATTGACCTTCTAGTTGACCAAACTTTGACTGGACATATCTTGAGCTCAGAGTGTCCATTTTTCACGTTCTTATAGTCTTCAAAAATCTCTCTGAAGGATCTATTCTTGAATGGTTTAGGAAATGTTAGGGAACTTTTAACACCAAAAATACCCGATAACTCATTATGGTATCATAACTTTATATTTATAGAGTTCTCTTGATCTAATTTCATAATTAACCTCGAAATGGCTCACCACCAAGAAGATAAGATGGAGAAACGGATAGAAAGAGCCCAAAAAGTGGTGAGAAGGTTCAAGAAGTATTAGGAACTCATAGTGGGACCAAGCCACCCCATTCATGGCTACAATAATGACAAATGATTGAAACAGTCTGGGAATATGGATGTAAAAGGTCAGGAATGACGAAATAAAATAAAAATATGGTCAAAAGATGAGGGTTTAACTTTCTTCACTCAAGAACCTTCTAAATAGTAGTATGAAATTGGGATAAATAATATCTAAAGTGCATGATTTTGTGACTACATTTTCCCCCACTTTATGTTGGTGAGTGGAAAGCTCGGAAACATAAAGTAGATAGAGATATGTACCTGATGTCTATGAATATTGTAGTAGAATACGTGTCGATGGAATAGACAAAGTGTTAAATGAAAAAAAGATGGAAGCATGGAAACTAAAGATTAAAAATGCACAAAAAGTGATGAGAGTGAACATAGGGTGGAAACGCGTGTAGGTGCTGATATATGTGATATACCCGCATAGTTTGTAAAGTGTGTGATCTTTGTGAAGTGTTGATATTACCCCATGTGAGTGTTTTTTCTCATACGGACATACCGTAAGGAGAAGATGATCAAGTAGGTGAATATGTATGTGTAAAAACATAATATAAAAGATTCATGTAAAAGTACATAAATGTAAAGTATGTAAATGAAAAAGTGTAAATGGAACATGTGCACTTGATCCATGTCGAGAAAGAGAGTCTAAAAGGATATCTTGTCAGACTGTTGGGGTTTTTAGGTGATCTCGACATCATAGGTCAAATAAGTGTAGGGAGGAATTATGTTGTATCCTCTAAGCTCTAACTACTTCCTTGAATGTGTGTGAAGACATATCTGTACATCTTGGTTTTTTGGGTGATTCGACGCCACTGGCTGAAGTGGTGTCCGAAGGCACACCATCAGAACCTCCGATCCTCGTAACTTCTTCCCCATAATGTTAAGGACACCATGTCTTGTAAAATCCATTGTGTATGGGGTTCATAGACTAGTCTAAACCCACTCGTTGTATGTAACCCACAATTCCAAGGGTGGAAAGTGCCTTTGAATCGAACTCGGTGTAAATGCAATGTGTTAGTATGTAAACCCCAAATGATGCCCCCTCTTTAGAGGCGTATGCAACATCGTTGATTGGAGAATGCAGCCCCAAAGAGTACCAACCATATGAAATCTACCTTGGAAATTGTTTGGTAGAAACCAAATATCGCATAAACAAGAAGGCTAGCCAAAGACAAGTGTTAGCATAAACAAACATGCATATATAAAACAATGTATAAGTTTATGCAAATAATGTAAAATCTATTAAGCAATGCAATAAACATGCAAGAAGACAAAGTAAACCACATAAAGTGAGCTGAAAACATGGGACATCACTCACAATGTCGCAAGACACACAAGGCCATCATGGCCGCAAACAACAAAAAATTGTGCACACCAAGCAAAGGGAAATGCCTCGCAAACAAGATCAAACAATAGTAGATAATGTAACAAACAAATATGGAAGCCAATATCCCTACATAACAAATGTTGCACATGAAGCACCCATTAGCATGTTAGAAAGATAACTAGTATGTCAAAAACATGTATAACCAAGTAATGTAAAGTGCTAAGTATAAAATGAAACAATAACACCTGTGAGAGATGAATGTGGATGCCCCCAACAACCAATGTAGGAAGGGTATAAGGAAAGCATCCATGCAACGTGTAAGAGACATGTATTTGTGATCACAAATAGAAAAGATGTGAACACACATGTGTGGATGGTATAGATAAATGACATACAAGTAATCTAATTAGCATGTGTAATAAAGTGACCATGAACAAGTAAAAGTAAACAAAAGTAAAGAAAACCATAATATGCGATGATGATCTTTGATGGATGGAATGGAATGCAAAGTGGAGTGATAGGAGCCACGTGCCCCCGAGTGGATGGAAGTTTATGCAATGAGGTTCATTTTTTTACCACTCAGAATCAAGAATGAACAGTAAACGAGAGTGCGTCATCGGGAAATGGTCGAATAGTGTGTGTTGTGTCTAGCGCGTTGTGATGAGTAAGTATGCGTAGTGATGATGATATGCGATATATAGAAGAGATGTATGTGTCAAACCTATAGCTGAAGTGTATATGATGATAAGATGAATGTATGAGTGATGATTTATCCCTAAGCGTATATCACTACATGATGAATAATAAGGAATGGTGATGTAGCCTAAAACGTATACCACTACAATATGATAGAGTAAGTGACGAGTTATCCTATAGTGTATGTCACTATCCTAGAAATGTCGTATGATGAGAGGTGGGATGATAAATGCATGATGAATGTAAGTTCCATTTAATTTTTAAACCCTCGATAGTAGCGTGTGGACCGAGAAACTAAAGTGCATCATTGGGTAGTGATTACAGGCATAGAAGATGATGTAATATGTGTTATGATGAAAGACGACCATGTGAGGAGTAGAATGTGTAAATATGGTATGTGGAGAATGCAAAATGCAATATGTGTAGAATGTGGAAAATGTAATGTATATGTAGATAGACTAGTAATGTGGTAGGTAGGGTGATGTAATGCTAGACTCATATGTGGTGAAGAATAATATATTATGTAGAATATGTGTGATATGGATATGCACAATGGATGATGTAAGGCATATTTCACAAGATAAAGTGTGGAGATGTTATGTATAGAATATGATGTAATATGCGTAGATAGCCTAATAGTGTAGGTAATGTGTAATATGAATAGAATGTAATGCCAAATGGGTATATTATAGAAGCATGAGATATATATAATGTATGACTGATGTATGATGTATGATGTATGATGTATGATGTATGATGTATGACATGTGATATGTGAATAAATGCGATGTGTAAAACTTAGTGTCCAATGAGTGTGGTTCAAGTGTAGTAAGCCCTCAACAATCAAGTGTGAATCAAGAACAAGAGTGTGTCATCGGGATATGAAAACACTAAAGTAAGAATGAATATGTGTATGCTAGAGGTTGATGTATGGGAATGCACATATGATATATGAGTAGGTGCTAAGATGGTGTATGTGTAAATGCTAATAGTGTGATGTAGTATTGTGCAAGGATGTGAATGATAATGCAAAGATGAGTAATATGCCAATGATGATATGATGATGAGAAAGGGGATGTGAATACTATGCCCCCCAAGTATGCACGGTGAAAGAGGCTATCATGTAATGTCATCTAATAGATCATCAGCCTCGAGTCAAATTCATATGGATAAGCATTAGTTACTTGATAAGAAATAGTGTCTGATTGATCATGTAATGAGCCATTAAGGCGTAAGTTATACATGCCTATAGCATATTATTCATTGGTGAATGGAGGAAGTGGGAAACCATGTGCATACCAATGAGTGAGATTTTGCGAATAGCCAAGAAAAGAACTATTGTAGATAAAAACATGACCAAAGGGCATAGGAAATGATAACATTGAGTTTTCCCCAAAAGTGTGGGACTTTGCAAATGGGAAAACTCTCAGATTAAGGTTGGTTCCTATTCCTTTTTAGCATACGTGCATACATGAAATTTGTAAAGGATTGATTCCTAAACCTAATCTAATATTCAAGGAGACAAGGATGAAAGGAATGCAAGAAATTAAAACTAAGCTAACTAGGTGATACATCGAAGGAATGATGAACATTTTTTTTTTTGATAGGCACAAACCAAAAAAATGCATACAATAATCAAGCACAGATAACCAGTTTTGCAATGAAAGACCAGATGAGAGCAATGAAGACAAGAAAGGGTCAAAAATCAGCCACAAACATGTATTATTGCTCTGCAGATTTGATACAATGCATTTACAAAATGGCCAAAAGGTAGAAAACATGTTGCAATCTAATGGAAGGTCTGAAACTCCATGAATTCATTTTCCAGAGGAAAAGGGGAGCCTGCAAAATAGAAGAATGTCCAACCCTTTACAATGAGTCCCGACCTACTTTTATAGATTCAACACAGAGGGAAGAAAGAGAGAGAAGTGGGAAAATAGTTCGAAGCTCAACCACTATCATCAATGCCTCCTACAAAATATCACCCCAAATCTATCTTGACTGCATCAATTACTAGTTTGGTGCCTCAAGGAGGAGGAAACGATGGATCAGATCGAATCCGATCTGGTTGTTGGGCAAAATAGATCCTACATTAATGGCCCAAAGATGTTTCTCCATTTTTCTCCCACCTAACCTCTCCAAACTTAAAGTTTTAGATCTTCATGGCATAGATGAGGCCGAGATCTTTCCAATGGTGCTAGATTTGCTGGATTTGAGCCCCGAGTCGAAAGATATGCCCATTTGAAATTTGAATCGGGTCCATACAAAATAGTGGGAAAACTAGTTCAAAAATGGGCCCCTTTTGAAACCGGACACGTGGAGGGCTGGCGCATGTCTGAGGGGAAGCCTCTATATTTTTTTTTGGAGTGGCGTGGGGCTGACACGTGGTTTCTCCATGACTTGCTCAATTTTTTTATGTTTTTGGCTAAGTCTTTTGCTCGGTGGGTCATATATCTGACCGGGGACACGTGGCGGCCTGACGCTTGCTTTGGAAACCCCCTTAATTTTGCTCTTGAATTAGCACCATTTGGACACTTGGCACCCTCCACTGGCCTGCCTATCTCAATGCATTGACTATTCAACCTGACCTGTCCCTTTTATGAAACTGGATGCGTGGAGGCTCCGCGCTCACTTAAAAGCCCACTCAAGATTTTCCTTTGAAGGAGCATCGGGTTGACACGTGGAAGCCTCGTAGGTTCTTTGGACTTTTCAATGGCCTCCCTTACCTTTTCGGACCCTAGACAATGTGGCGAGCGCACGCTCATTTGGGTCTCCACTTTTGATTAACTTTTGGAGATGCGCCAAGCTGATGTGTGGTGGCTTTCTAACACTTCTATACTTAGTCTTTTTTGAGGCCCGCCCTGTCCGCCTTTTGACTTTTAGCTTTGACTCTACCCCGCTTTGGGCCTGGGACATGTGGGGGCCTAGCGCTTGTTCAAGTCTCCCTTTTTGGATTCAACTTTGGAGGTGTGCCGCTTGGACACTTGGCAGCATCCGTTGTCTCCTCCATACTTAGTGATTTTTGACTCATTTTGAACCATTTCAGAGCCCGAAGACTTCAAACCTTCGCCGCATTCCTTCTCTTTTGAGCTTATGGCTTCTTTGACACTATCTCCTCCTTCCCCAACCCTGTTATTCCATTTCCGAGCCTTCCATAATTTGTTTAATGGATTTAAGGCACATGATTCACTTGACAGAGCCATTTTTTGAATTTTCTTACACATGGTCATTTGATCTTTCGCAAGTCCCGCCACTCCATTATAGAGTCCCTCTGCAACCTGTTTGTAGGATTCAAATGTGATTTCTCTGGTTCTTTCTATGTGTGGGGTCATGGCTGATCCAATATTTTTCAGGGGGAAAAATATGGATAACAATTTGGTGACTCGCAGGGGTATCTGCCTACTAGATGAGAGGACCAAGTTGCCTTGTTATGTCCATTGGGCATGGAGTCGAGAATGATGGCCGGTACTGATCCTACCTCTGATCCATGAGCCCGACCATCTAGCATCTCAATTTTCATAAGAAATCTTGAGACAATGGTTTCTGAGAGTAGAAAATTGATTCGACCGGGGCTTTTGACCTGTCCCTGAATGGACTATTTCAAAGATGGATTTTAGTTGCTCTACATTTGTTTTCTTTTGAAGATGGCAACTATTATAGGTAACTATGAGTTTCCCTACTGTGAATACTGAAAGGGATAACACATCCACTTGGAGGCACGTTGGACTATGTAACGACGCAACCTAGAGCAACAAAGAACTGTGCCACAACACTTAGGGAAACAAAAACTACACTACAACAAAACAACGTGCATACGCACTTAGGGAAATAAAAATCCTATGCTAATATTTACAAGGGGTGGAAACTTCCCATTCAAGTAGAAATGTTTGAGATGGATCCCATTTACTGGGATCTGTAATTTTTTGCCATCCAATTTAGCCAGCTGGAAGGCATTGCTACTCTTGCACTCTGTGATCATGTAAGGGCCACTCCAGATGGCATCAAATTTGGAGTGTTTTCCTGGCTTTTCCCGATCTGCATCCCATTTCAAAACTAGGTCTCCTTCTTGAAAAGTCCTTGTTTTTGCTTTCTTATCAAAGCATCTCTTGATTGAGACCTGATCCTTCTCCATTGTTTGAAGTGCATGCTCTCTGGTTTCTTCCAATTCCATCAGTTCTGCATACCTGGCCTCCATTGGTTCAAACTCAAGACATCTCCAGCTGCTTCATGAGTTCCAATGCTGGAAACTCAAGTGATATAGGCAACACTACCTCTTTCCCATAGACAAGTTTGAATGGAGAGCTGCTGTAGACCTCTTGGGTGTTGTCCTATCAGCCCATAAGGCTGATTTGAGTTTTGTGTGCCAAGTTCTCTTGATTTTCATCAAGAGTTCTTTTGACAATCCTTAACAGGTTCTTGTTTGTGGACTCACTTGGCCATTACCTTGAGGGTAATAGTTTGATGAAGTGCTCAAGTAAATCTCATTCCTAACAGCCCATTCTATGTGATTTTGGAACCTATGAATGCCAATGCATTGTCGATATAATGGTGGCTGGCACTCCAAATCTGGTCACTATCCCTTCATAGAAATCTAGTATGCTAGACTCATTAGCTTCTTTGAGTGCCACTGCCTCGGTCCACTTGGTGAAATAGTTTGTTGCTGTCAGAATCCATTTGTGGCCTTGGCTCGAATTTGGATTGATGACCCCAATGAAGTCCAATCCCCATTGCATGAATGGTTGGTCAACTGAAATTGGGTGCAATGGAAGTGTTGTTAGCCTTTCTTTGCCTCTAAAGAATGCACAGTTCTTGCACTTTTTGATCCATGCATAGCAATCACTAAACACCCTGGGCCAATAATAACCCACCTTCATGATCTTGAGTGTTGTCACCCATGGAGAAAAATGGCCTCCAACTGCTCCAACATGGAACTCTTGTAACACTCTCTCAATCTGATCTGTCCAATGCATCTTAATAGAATGCCATTGATGTCCCTTTTGAACAAGATGCCATCAATAAGCACGTATGGGATGGCCTGTAGTCTAAAGTGTCTCCTTTTTTTTTTACTCATTTCTGGAGGGCATAGGCCTGTTTGTAGGAAGTGCATAATGTTTTGAGTCCAACAAGGAGTGGGCACATCATCATTTTCTTCCTCTTGACTATTTTCAGACAAAAACAACTTCCTTTTCACCACTTGCTTCATCTTGTTGACTCGAGGCCATTTGTTCACACAATCCCTTCCCATGGACCAGCTTAGTAACCTTGATCTCAATGTCATACTCCATGACATGAGTGATCCATCCTGCACATTTTTCATTCAGATCCTTGTTGAGAAGGAAGTCTTTAACTCCTGCATGGGAGACTAACAGTTGGATTTTATTGTTTGAAACCAGATGTTTAAACTTCTTTAACCCTCTGATCACTACAAGGACATGCTTTTGATGAAGGAGTATCTCACTTCATAATCTTCCAGACCTTGGCTGAAGAAGGCAATTGGCTGCTTTGTACCCTCTTTGTTCTGTTGTACTAAGATTGCAGAAATTGTGTCACTGCCACCAAAGGCATATAGTATGAAGTCCTTAGAGAAGTCTAGATTCACGAGAGTTGGGGCTTGTGATATAGCTTCTTTGATGGCCTTAAAGCTTGCTCTTCCTTCAGTTATCCACCTAAATGCCAAGCTCTTCTTCAACATCAACGTTATTGGCTTGACAAGGGCAACAAAGTCTGGTACAAACCTATGGACAAAATTGATCTTTCCTAAGAAGCTTTGAAGAGATTTCTTATGGCTTGGTAATGGAAATGCTCTTATTGCTTCAACCCTCTCTGGGTCAATTCCAAACCCTCCTTTGACACAATATGGCCTAGAAGCCTGCCCTCATGGGCCAAAAATATGCATTTTTTAGGGTTCAATGATACCCCGAATCTCCTACATCTCTTGAAATACTTGTCTTAGGTGAAAAAGGTGATCCGCTGCATTTTTGGAGACACATGGTGATGTCATCTAGATATATCAGTACTATTTTGTTGATCAACCCTTTGAATGCCATATCCATTTGCCCTTTGGAAAGTGGCTCCAACATTAGACAATCCAAATGGCATTTTTTTGTAGGCATAGGTGCCCCATTTGGTGGTGAAAGCCATTTTGAACTGATCATCTTCTTTCACCATTATTGGTTATACCCTGAGTAGCCATCTAGGAGGGAGAATCTCTCTGATCCAGACACCACTTGCAAAATCTGCTCCATTGAGGGGAGTGGGTAGTGGTCTTTGAGAGATGCTCTGTTCAAGTCTCGAAAGTCTACACACAACCTAATCTCTCCATTCTTCTTCCTGACTGGGACCAAGTTTGCAACCCAACTTGAGTGTTTGATTGGAAATATAATACTTGCCTCTATCAACTTGTTTAGCTCTTTCTTCATCAGAGGTTCAATGTGTGGATTGACTGGTCTCTGCTTTTTCCTGATGGGCTTAGCATCTGGATCTAGTTCAATTGTGTGTTGTGCTAGCTTTGGATTGAACCCTCTTAGGTCTTCATAGCTCCAAGAAAATACATCTGGAAACTCTTGGCAAAGTTGCATGAATTCATACCTTTCTTGCTCGGTGGCCACTTTGCCAATTTGAAGTGTTTTGCCTTTTCCAACTAGAATTGACTCTGAATCTTCTCCTTTGATCTGTATGTTAGCCTTCTCTTTTCAAAACTGATCATTAGGATTGAAGATAGATTCTAATGTCACCAAACCTTTGGGAAGCTTGTTTGTATGCAGCTGCACTACTTGATCTCCATATTGCTGCTCTAATTTGTCTTGATTCCTAGCTGAGAATTCAACTTCCTCTTGCAAGAAATTGATGATCTATGTTGATCATTCTCAAACACCTGCCAACATGTGTTGTTATCTGGCACTGCTGGCCTCACAATCACATGGATATGTGGTTGTCCTTTGTCCTCTTGATGCTTTCAACCACATCAAATGTTGCTCCAACTGCTGCAAGCCTATCAACAACTTCATTCTCCTTCCTGGGTATGGACACAATGTTGAAGGCTTCAAAATCCTCAATGAGATCCCATACCCTATTCTTGTAGCTCTTGAGCAGGTCATTCTTGACAACATTTTGTCCTCTGACTTGATTAGCAACTAGTTCACTGTCACCAAACACTTGCAAGTTCTTGATTCCTCATCTTCTTGCCCAATGCAATCCATGAACCAAAGCCTCATATTCTGCTGTATTGTTTGAACAGGAAAATTGGAAATGGAAAGTTGAGTAGTATTTCATACCTTGGGGTGACACAATCATAGCTCCTCCTCCGGCTCCTTGCCTACTTCTCGAGCCATCAAAGAACAATTTCCATACTTCATTGTCATCTTTGTGTTCAGCTTAATGATGTCAGGAAGAGGATGATTCTCCTCATGCAGGCAGTAGACTCCTAGCTCAGATTCTTCCATCTCCTTATAGGGGTCAAAAGCATGTCTTTTGTTTTCCCATTCATCGAGAGTCAAGTCTGGGATACACCCCACCTTGGTATCTACTTCACAAGTGTTTAGGAGGTCCTCCTGATCAAAAGCTAAACAATTTGCATTGATTGGGCTAGGCACATAAGACTCAATGTGGTAATCCACTATGGGCTCAGATCTGATTGTGGCCTTAGCTCCATACCTTGTTCTAAAAAGCATATGTGACTAGTCAACAGACAAATAGCCTCCAATTTTGGCAAGTGAAGTCCTGGACAAACACAATGCAAAATGTGGTGGCAAGTCTATGATTGATATGTTCTGCAATACAGTCACATTAGGGGGGCAGGCATGCAGAGTGAGGCTCAGATCCTTGATGACTCCAATAGTTTGTCATTGTTGTCCCATCCAATTGCACTACCCCTCTAGAGATGACTTCATATTGGAGACCCAATTGATCAGCTATTTGTTTGGGCATTACAGAACTACTTTCCCCCGAATCAATCATGCAATTATGCACCAATTTGTCCCCAATGATTAATGAAACATAGAATGGAGGAGGCTCTTAGGTTCTTACCTTGTTGTTTTCCATGGTTTCCTCTCAAGTTGAGCTGCATTGGTAAGCACTTTCTCTTGCTAGTTAGGGGGTTGATTTGAGCTTGACCAATTGGCCATAGTAGTCTACAATAGATCCCTCTATCTGGAATGGCCAGTGACTCCCATAGTGAAATGTTCACACTTGTCTTCTTCATTTTCTCAATGATATTAAATGAGCTATCCTTGCTGCCCCTTCCCGACACATTTTTCTCTTGCACATGGGTTGTTACAACCGGTGCTTGAGTGGATTTGGAAGGTGGTTTGGATTGACTCTGCATATTGGGAGTTGTATTTTGAATGCCAATACCTTGTGGAGCAATGGAGGATTGAGGATTACCTGAGTTTGGTGATTGTCCTTCTCCAATATTTCTCTTCTTGGACCATGTATTGGCAGCTATACTTTGAGAAGGAGCCTGATTCATTCCACAAAGTCTTCAGCTTGCCAATTGACAAGCATAGTTTCACTTGAGAGGTCCCTCTTGTTGAGCTCCTTGCTACTGATTTTCTTCTTGGCTAGATTCTTGTGACACACCAATGGTCTGTACCATCAAGGCCTGGTTTAGTGCACCATTAAAGCACATTGATTGATTATGTGGCTGATTGCATGGGAAACACCAATCATATTCTTGTGCCATGTTATTTTTTGTGTGGAACCAATGCCCTTGATGTTGAAGTTGTGTTTGGATCATATGACCTGAAAGGTCTAGCAACTTGAGGTTGTCCTTGGTTTTGACTCTGATTTACAGCCTGAGCTGGTGGTCTATTTTATTGATATGGGGTCTAGCTTGATATTGAGCTTGAGGCTGATATGGCCTAGAACTTTGAGCCTTGTTCTTTGATAGTTACTAACTCATTCCCTAGGTTCAAGTTGTTTCATAACTTCCTAAAGCTCTTTTGAGGTGTTAGAGGATGAGGTGGAGGCTTCAACTGAACTTTGATTCCTAGGAGTAGGTATAGGAGCTAATGTGGGTGTCTGGCTAGTGCTTGGGTTTCCTAACTCTGGGTATAGAGGCATGGGTGGCCTAGAGCAAGTTTTCCAACCTGAATTAAATGATTCTCAGCTCCTATGGAAAGGCTATAAGTTCAGTAGGTAAGGTTGTGCCTCCCATTGACTGAATCATTAAAGCAATATCAGAATTTAAAGCTCTAAGAAAGTATAAGAAGGCACCTTCTTTTGTGGGCTTTACGCCCATGGAATCTGTCCCAGTCCTTTGAAATATGAGGTTGAAATCATCAACGCTCATTAGGAGCTCTTTGATGATTGTTTCATTGCTCCAACAAGGATAGGTTATCTCCTTTTCTCCAAACTGGTCATAAAGAGCTCTGCACAGATGGTCCCAAGTTTGAATAGAGCCTGCTTGCTAGGCTCCTGAACCATTGTGAAGCTTTACCCTTGAGTGAAGAGGCTAGCAACTTAACTACAATTTCCATCTCAAGTGATCTCATGGATTGCACAGACATTTGCAATATCTTGAATGTGGTCACTAGGAGAAGTCTGGTTTCTCCCAGTGAAATATGGGATGCTCTTTAATGCTGCCACTGGGACTGGATTTTGTGCATTAAGAGTGAGTGGGCTGCAGTGAAATTGACATAAGGATTTGGTTGTGCCATCCTGATCGGCCTGAGCACCCTTCTTGATTGAAAGAATGACCTACTAGGAGGAGGTGTTGATAAGGCTCTATTTGGTGGAGATGGAGATCTCTGGGCTCTTCTCCCCTTCTCCTTCTGTCTGGAGACAAGTGTAGGTGGAAAATTGTCCCTCTTCTCTGGTTCTTGACCTTGTTTGTATTCTTCTCATGAACTTGGCAAGCTTGGACTACTGAAACCAAGTGGATTTTGTCCCTTTTGGAGTCACCAGATGTGTATTTTTTTAAAACTTCTTAAAAGCTAGAATCACAACAAGTGCACATCAATCTTACTGTAATAAAGATGGAGACTTCTTTGTCCCACCGGGCATGCCAAAATTGTTAGTGCAAAATCACAGCACCCCAAATGACCTCTCAGATTTGGTGTTTCAAACTTGTCATTTGATGTGATTTGCATAACATTGAGTTTTCCCCAAAAGTGTGGGACTTTGCAAATGGGAAAACTCTCCAGATTAAGGTTGGTTCCTATTCCTTTGTCTAGGTGCATACGTGAAATTTGCAAAGGATTGATTCCTAAACCTAATCTAATATTGCCAAGGAGACAAGGATGAAAGGAATGCAAGAAATTAAAACTAAGCTAACCAGGTGATACACCGAAGGAATGATGAACATTTGTTTTTTTGATAGGCACAAACCAAAAAAATGCATACAATAATCAAGCATAGATAACTAGTTTTGCAATGAAAGACAGATGAGAGCAATGAAGACAAGAAAGGGTGAAAATCAGCCACAAACATGTATTATTGCTCTGCAGATTTGATACAATGCATTTACAAAATGGCCAAAAGGTAGAAAATGTGTTGTAATCTAATGGAAGGTCTGAAACTCCATGAATTCATTTTCCAGAGGAAAAGGGAGCCTGCAAAAATAGAAGAATGTCCAACCCTTTACAATGAGTCCCGACCCTACTTTTATAGATTCAACACAGAGGGAAGAAGAAAGAGAGAGAAGGAAAAAATGGTTCAAGCTCAACCACTATCATCAATGCCTCCTAAAAATATCACCCCAAATCTATCTTGACTACATCAATTACTAGTTCAGCGCCTCGAAGGAGGAGGAAACGATGGATCAGATCGAATCCGATCTGGTTGTTGGGGAAAAATAGATCCTGCATTAATGGCCCAAAGATGTTTCTCCATTTTTCTCCCACCTAACTCTCCAAACTTAAAGTTTCAGATCTTCATGGCATGTAGATGAGGCCGAGATCTTTCCAATGGTGCCAGATTTGTTGGATTTGAGCCCCAAGTCGAAAGATATGCCCATTTGAAATTTGAATCGGGTCCGTATAAAATAATGGGAAAACTAGTTCAAAAATGGGCCCCCTTTTGAAACCGGACACGTGGAGGGCTGGCACATGTCTGAGGGTAGCCTCTATATTTTACTTTTGGAGTGGCGTGGGGCTGACACGTGGTTTCCTCCATGACTTGCTCAATTTTTATGTTTTTGGCTAAGTCTTTTGCTCGGCGGGGTCATATATCTGACCGGGGACACGCGGCCTGCTAATGCTTGCTTGGAAACCTCCCTTAATTCTACTCTTGAATTAGTGCCATTTGGACACTTGGCACCCTCCGCTGGCCTATCTCAATGCATTGACTATTCAACCCGACCCTGTCCCTTTATGAAACTGGACACGTGGAGGCTCCACGCTCACTTAAAAGCCCACTCAAGGATTTTCCTTTGAAGGAGCGTCGGGTTGACACGTGGAAGCCTCCGTAGGTTCTTTGGACTTTTCAATGGCCTCCCTTACCTTTTTGGACCCTAGACAACGTGGCGAGCCCGCGCTCATTTGGGTCTCCACTTTTTGATTAACTTTTGGAGATGCGCCAAGCTGACGCGTGGTGGCTTCCACTAACACTTCTATACTTAGTCTTTTTGAGGCCCGCCTTGTCCACCTTTTGAATTTTAGCTTTGACTCCCCCCACTTTGGGCCTGGGACACGTGGGGGCTTGACGCTTGTTCAAGTCTCCCTTTTTGGATTCAACTTTGGAGGTGCGCCGCTTGGACACTTGGCAAGTGTCATCGCTGTCTCCTCCATACTTAGTCAATTTTGGACTCATTCTAAACCATTTCAGAGCCCAAGAATTTCAAACCTTCACTTTCCTTCTATTTTGAGCTTCTGGCTTCTTTGACACTGTCTCCTCCTTCCCGACCTTGCTATTCCATTTCGAGCTTGCCTGTAATCTTTTTAATGGATTTAAGGCACATATTCGCTCGACAGAGCCATTTTTTGAATTTCTCCAAGGGGCAAAATATGGATAATAAGATCTTGTCAAGGGGTGGTAGGTGAGGTGGTTCTTCGATAGGTTGGGCTTCATCTGTAATATCTATGTGTGGGATAGGAAGACTAGTATTAGAAGCTTGGTCGTAATCATTGGAATGGATCGTGGTCATGAAAAACGGTGTACTCCATGTTCTCATGTAAGAATTTTACACAATTATGGACAGTAGAGGCAATAACTTACATGGCATGAAGCCATGGACTACCAAGTAGACAATTGTAAGAGACTGGAAAATCAACTACGAAAAAGACAATGCGGATAGTTTTGGGACCAATAGTGATAAGAAATGTAATGTGACCGAAACATAGACGGACAAAACCATCATAAGAACGCAATGAAACACTAGGGGACTAACATCATGAGTAGAAAAACCTAAAGCTTCAAGGA
Organism: Taxus wallichiana var. yunnanensis; assembly: GCA_018340775.1. Taxonomy (NCBI): domain Eukaryota; kingdom Viridiplantae; phylum Streptophyta; class Pinopsida; order Cupressales; family Taxaceae; genus Taxus; species Taxus wallichiana. Next base: position 497,024,708 of record CM031243.1, on the reverse strand, counting down.
ATGACATAGGACATAAGCTAATTTCATATCCATTATCAATCAAAGTGTGCTTAACAACCACATTATGAATATGACATATGATATATAGAGGTAGGTGGTTATCAAAAGTACGAACATCGATGGAAGGTTGGACTTAAATACTAGGTGTGGAGAGAATGCATCGGCAAAGGCTTGATAAACCGAGTTTGGATGCATGTCATCATAAATACGAGTAATAACAAGAAAATGTTGGACTCTATGTAGTAAATCAGGGTTTGCAAGCAAGTAATCATTGATTGAGATACTCGTGATGACCAAACCCTAGGATGACAAGTAATGAACGAAGAAGGTAGAAGCATGAATGATCGAGTCGGGTTCACCAAAATTATTAACTAAAATGTGGATATGGGGATAGTTAATCTAAGCTATGAACAATTGTAAATAAAGTAAATAAATATAGTAAAGAAGTATATAGATGACCCAAACAACTACACAAAAGGAAATGCTAACCCTAATGTGCAAGAGGGAATATGAAAGAACTCAGTTGAATAGAAGATGCTTGCAGGATTTGTATTGTAGAGGTGACTGGAGATTCTAGAAGTAGGAATGACTATGTAGAATCCCGAAAAGGATGGATCTGGATTGATTCCCTAAACTAGAGTGCTTAGAGAGAGACCGAGGCACCTATGGGCGCTTTGGTCTGCAAAATGAGTTCCTAGATCGTATAAAAGCTCAAACCGATCTTCACAGGTTCGGTAGATGATCCGAAACCATCGTTGTCTGTCGAATCAAGTTTGTTGTCCTGTACCAAGTGTCGCCAATAATCCAAGATGATGAAAAGACCTGCAAAAGACCCAAAAAGAGTACCAAACCCTAAAAAAGAAAAATGCAAATGAATGGGTCGGACTGACCTCAACTGCCACAACAATGGGCTTACTAACTAAGCGTTGCACTACATTTCAGACCCAAATGTAGTTCTGGTGAGTGTGTGCATAATGTGTCATAGGTGCTCTTGTGCTAGTTGCACTTTGTGAAGTAGTAAGTAATAACTAGATGTAGAAAATGTAATAGAATGTGTGCATGGAATAGAATAGAATCCCTCCCCTATGAAGTGTGTGATGTAGATGTCCTATCCTTGTGCCTTGTGATGGAGCTATATGGATGCAAGTGATCTCTAATGCAATAGATGGATGTAACTCTAGATGGGTGATAGTAGTGACTAGTGCTTGGTCCCTCATTATGGTCTCATAACTTTATATTTATAGGGTTCTCTTGATCTAATTTCGTAATTAACCCCGAAATGGTCGACCACCAAAAAGATAAGAAGAAAAATGGCTAGAAAGAGCCCAAAAAGTGGCGGGAAAGTTCAAGAAGGATCGGGGTGCCCATGGTGGGACTAGGCGCCCATGGCGCCTAAGTATTGGCTCAGGTGCCCGATCAATGCTAAAATAATGGAAAATGACCGAAATAGACTGGCATATGGATATTAAAGGATACGAATGATGAAATAAAATAAAATAAGATGGCCAAAAGAAGGGGTTAATTAGTACTTTCTTCACTCAAGAACCTTCTAAATAGTAATATGAAACCAAGATAAATAATATCTAAAGTGCATGATTTTGTGACTACAACATCCAAAGTTTTTTTCCATCTTCCACACTGTTAATGTCTCCATGCCAATGTAGAAAATCAACCCATCTTAGATAACCATTGGAAGAAACAATACAAAAGAAGCAACTTTTGAGTACATTGTTAGATGGTGGTATGATGCGTTATTCCTTTCAATGTTGCATGTTCACCTTATTACCAACCTATGTTTGATTTCATTGTTGATGTTGGTAAGGGCTTCAAAAGCCATAGTATGCATGACTTAAGAGGATCTCTTTTGCAGGAAAGAAGTTGCATCCATATATGAATATTTGAAGAGTTGTAATTCATCATAGGCCAAAATATGATGTACTATTATGTCAAATGGGTGGAGTGATGGCAAGAACTACACCATTATAATTTTTCTTGCCTCTTGTCCACGAGGTACTATGTTTTTGAAATCAATTGATGCATCTGTTAGTGTAAAAGACGCAAATTTTTTGTTTGAGAATTTTGATGAGGTTGTTATAGAGGTGGGGGTGGAAAATGTTGTACAAATCATAACAGATAATGCCTCTAACTATGTTCTTGCTAGTAAGATGTTAGAGGCTAAACACAAAACAATTTTTGGACTCCATGTGTTACACATTGCATAGACCTCATGCTTGGGGATATAGGAAAACAAGATTGGATCAAGAACACTATAGAGCATGTCAAAACATCACAAAATACATCTACAATCACTCATGGGTATTGAATCTAATGAGGAAAAAACACCGAGGGCAAAGAACTTATTAGGCCAACCATCACGAAATTTGCAACAAACTTCCTCACATTGCAATCTCTTCTTTCCCAAGCAAAAACTTGAAAAATATGTCTTTAAGTGATGAATGGAATGCATCAAAGTGGAGCCACAAACAAGATGGGAAAAACACAAAGAAGAAAATTGTTGACAATTTATTTTAGAAAATAACAACAAAGGTTGTGAAAATTGTTGAGCTTTTGTTAAGGTGTTGTGGTTGGTGGATGGGGAAAAATTAGTCATGGGCTATATTTATGAGGTTATGGATCGGGAAAATGAGCAAGATAAGAGCAACATACAAGACAAGGTAACTAAGTCGGCCTATAATAGATAGAACAATAAACTCCATCGCCCTATACATGCGGTGAATATTTCTTGAACCCAAAATATCATTACAGAGCTCAACTTAGAGAAGATCAAACATGAGAAGTAAAAGATGGTTTGTACGAGTGCCTAGAGCCCATGGTCCTTGATGAGAGGAAATAACTTGAGGTTCACACACATACCAGTTTCTTCAAGCAGAGCCACAAATGCCTTTGAGAAAAAGCTTGCAAAGATTGCAAGAGATGTAGACCAACCAAGTAAGAGATTCAAAGTTTTTGAAGTTCATTTGATTAAACTTTTTAATGAATAATCATGAATTTTTAACATAAGACACAATCTAATTTGTTGAATTACGCTTTAAGTTATAAGTTTTACTTTTAATTTTTAATTGTATTTTTATTGTCATTGTTTAATAATTAAACATTTACATTTTTTATCGTAGCACATTGGTGGGATTTGTTTGGTAGTCAATGTCCTCAATTGCAAAAGTTTGCAATTAGGATCCTGAGCCAAACTTGCAGTGCTTCTGGGTGCGAGCGCAACTAGTCTATCTTTGAACGGATTCACGCGAAGAAGAGAAACCATTTGGAACAAGAACAGTTGAATGATCTTGTCTTTGTGTAAAGTACAACCTTCGGCTAAGGCGCAACTAGTTGTTGAACCGAAGACTTGATACAAATCCCATTGTCTTGGATGATATAGATCCAACCTCAGATTGGGTAGAGGAGAGTCAACTAGTAGAGTTTGATCTTGATGACTTGGGGTGGATGGGTTTGGATCAGGATGATGAGCCACTAGCAACACCGCCGCCACCGTCACTGAGACATGGCAGACACTAGTTGCACTTGTGCTACTCCCAGTGCCAATACACTTGTTGTCTATGTACTTGAGTTTGGATGGATCCGAGTCAGAGGACGGTAATGATATTGATGAGGATGAGCCTGAGGATCCCATTCTCAGTAGCGGTTCGAGTTTGATGATTGATCATTGATGTCATCTAGTTTCTTCTAGAGTTTTGTAACTTGTAGTATCTGTAATGTATCAATGATCATAGCATGTTGTTTTTTTGGAGTCTTGGACTATAGAGGCCATTTAGAGCCTCATTATTTATGTATTTTGTTTCGGAATCTCATATATGATATATGTATTGTGTATTGGACTTGGAGTTCGTGTCATTTTGCTATAAACACCTTTCTTACATATATACAAGAGCAAGCTTTGCATATTTTGTGTGTAATTGTTGGAATCATGGTTTCTAATCTTTCAAATATATTGTTTTCATTAAAAATATAAATTTTTATGTGTTTTTTAGTAAACTGGTTCATAAAGTTTGAACTCGGTCCATTCCAACTCCTCAACCGGTTCCGATTTTAAAAACATTGCCCCTAAGTATTTACTTGGTAAAGTAGTAATAAAGAAACCCAAAATCTGATTTATTCTTTTTTGCCTTCTAACAGGACTATTTAAGTAACTATTTGATTTTCCTTGTCTAGTACTTTGTCCCGAAGAAATTTTGTACGTATCCGAAATCCTTTTCATGGTTCGTGCTTCAGAGCATCTTGTTTTATTTCAGAGAGAGAATCATTAGAATGCTTGAATTTACTTCATAAATGAATGCACAAAATCAACTAATGTATCCACTTCTTCATCATTTGGTCTCTTGGTTGATTGTGATAAACCAAGGAGAGACAAAATATATTTTTCACCTAAATCAAGTAATATAATATCAAAAGTTTGATAGTATACCAACAATATAAACGAAAGGTACTTACCAACAATATATATGAAAGGTACTTTCCAACAATTTTAGGGATGCGAATGTCAAATAGCACAATTTAATTTATCAAGATATACAGTTCTTTTTCTTTCTAAAACAAAGTTACCCAATGCATGTGCATCATATAAATAGCTAATGTTATATCTATCAAACTTCTTTACACAAACTTGTTTTTTAAGTCAGGTTGTATTAAAATGTTGCTTTGGCAACCTCAGAGACATCTTTGCAATCAACCAAACAAAAACTTGAGAAGTCCGACTCAAAAGTTCTTTGAACATTGTAAATTTTGTCCCCTGCCATAAAATTTTGCCTCGAAACCTTTAAAAATCCAAGAAGCTTGATATAGTTGTGATTGATGTTTGTAACATAACTTCATGGTCTTTACTGCTTGATATAATTGTCGTTGAGGTTTGTCAGTAGTAAACTTCATAGTCTTTACGAGCATCCGTAGGATATGCAATATAGCAAAAAAGTCTCCAATCCATAGTTTATCATGTGAAATTTAATCATTACTAGCATTTTCTAAGGGTTCACCCATGAAGAAAATATCCAATTTGTGAGGTTACGATCTATAATTACAATGTTCCCCTTCATGCTACGAAGTTCTTTCATTATCTGGTTCCTAACGAGTTCCTGCAGTACTCTTTTTCCTCATGAGTTCCTTCCTTTTCAGGCCTGTATTCACCACAAACATATTAGATGACCAAGAAAGCAATGGGCAACAGAAGACATGTTAGAAATCTTGAGCCATTATTTGAGATATTTTAGTCATTTGTCATCCACAAACACTATCCTTTTTACGAAAAACAAATCTATATTCTATGCTTAGCTGGCAAATCACTTATATCACATGTGATTTTTTTCACTCTACTCCATCAAGGAATTCCAACAACTAGAAAACAAGCTTCGGCAATTAACTTCACCAGAAGATGATCTAGTTCAATTGGAGATAAAATGCCCATGGTATTCCATAACTATTAAAGACACAATATACACCTTGACAAATATAAATTTGCATATGTAACTTCATCCATATAATTTAAACCCAAATGGCCGACTTGATATAGGCGAAAGATAATATAATTAATTCAGGCAAAAAGAACATTGAAACTGAAAAAGTTGGGAATAAATAACCATTGTGAGATGATTTCCTTGTTGTATCCAAGTATTAGCTTGATCGTGAGCCCTTCTTTCACATCTCCTATTGGCTCAGCAGCATTTCAATTTCCTTCCAAGCATTTCCCTCTCTGCATTTGCAATTCTCTGCTTTCTCCTTTAGCTTTATAGTCGAGAACTATACAGGCATCCTACCAACAGTTCAATTTCATCAAGTCATAACAGTATTATAAAATAAGACATCTAAAAATACCCCATCAGCATATCTAGATAGTGATGTGACTATACAATATCATTTAAACAAATCAAAAGCACGCTCTAGCTCTTTAAACAGACAAAACAGTGTTTGTAGGGAAACCAAAAATAAAACCTGATACCTTCTTACCACTGCAAATCTGACACCATGCACCACGTTAAAGAGCAAGCCTTTGTTTGTAGTTTATTTCTCTTAACATCACCAAAGATCTTTGCAAGAACATTGTCCATATTTGAAATGATGGAAACGGTTGGCATCTCTCACAACAATTTCTCTTGCAACAATCTTGGAGATAAACTTAATTGCAGTGTGACAGTCATTACATACTCGAAGGTTCTTGACAACTCTAATGGTTGTTCCAGGGGTTGTGTTTAACAGTCCAAATGCGATTGCCAGCTTCTCACTGTGGTGGCAAAGACGTAATTCCTTCTCCTCCTCTTCCACATCATTCAATACAGGTCTTGTATCTGGAATATACCCTGCTGCCTTCATCTCCCAATACAATTTCTCTAACTGTATGTAGATCTCCTGAGTTTGTGGGTGTGATCTATCTCCTACACAAAAAGCGTGTACCATTTTATGGATTTCAATCCAACTACATCCTGGTATCTTTTTAATTCCTCTATATTCCATCAATTTTCTTATCTTTTGAACATCAATCCATCTTCCCACTTCTGCATAAATGTTTGACAAAAGAACAAAAGGTGCTGGATTTTTCAGATCCAACTCAAAAAGTAGTGTCGCCACAGATTCTCCTATCCTTATATTCTTATGTGTTCTACAAACGCCAAGCAAAGACATCCACACAACTAAATCAGGTTTTATTGGCATTTTGATAACAAAATTTAGGGCTTCCTCAAGATAGCCAACACGACCAAGAAGGTCAACCATGCACACATAATGATCCATGGTAGGCATCACGCAGTAAGAGACGCTCATGGAATTAAAGTATTTACAACCATCATCAACTAGACCCGCATGGCTGCATGCATAAAAATACAAACAAAGCTGACATAGTCAGGTTTGGTTCCCAAGTGCTTCATTTCTTCAAAGAGTTTGACCGCATCCCTGTCATAGCCATGCAATGCATATCCTGCAATCATTGCATTCCATGAGACGACACCTGGATGATGCATTTTGTCAAACAATTGACGTGCCTTATGTATGCTTGCACATTTTGCATACATATCAACCAGGGCATTCAGAGCTATAACTGACAAACACCCATTTTTTATAGTTTTTTGATGAATTTCCATACCCTGTTCCAAAGCTCCAATTTTGGCACACGCTGGGAGGACACTGGCAAAGGTTGATGCACTAGACTTTACACCTGCAACTTGCATTTGCTTAAAAATATCCAAGGCGTTATCAACAAGCCCATTTTGTACATATCCTACAATCATCGCATTCCATGACACCACATTTCGCCGAGGCATTTGGTCAAACAATTCACGCGCCTTCTGTATGCTTCCACATTTTCCATACATGTCTATCAGAGCACTCCAAACTACAACACTTGACAAAAATCCACGTTCCATTACTTTTTCATGAATCTCCATACCCTGCTCCAAAGCTCCCATTTTGGCACAAGCTGGAAGGATACTGGCAAACGTTGCCGAGTCTGGTTTTTCATCTGCTAATTGCATTTGCTTAAAAATCTCCAAGGCTTTTTCACCGAGCTCATTTTGTGCATATCCAGCAATGATTGCCGTCCATGAGACCTCAGTTCGTTGAGGCATTTCTTTGAAAAGCCGTAGAGCCTCGTCAAGAACACCCTTTTGTGCGTATCCTGTAATCATCGCATTCCATGAAACCACGTCTGGATTATGCATTTTTTCGAACAGTTCGCGCGCCTTCTGTATGCTTCCACATTTTGCATACATGTCGATCAGGGTATTCGCAACAGTAACGTGAGATTGGAATCCAGATCTAATGACTTTCCCATGGATCTGCAAACCATGTTTTAGAGAAGCTAAGTTGGCACACACAGGGAGAATAGTCGAGAAAGTGAAGTGATCGGGATGGACAGGTGTTCGTTGCATTTTATGAAACAGTAAGAATGTCTCTTGAGGAAACCCATGTCTTCTGTAAGCTGCAATTATCATATTCCATGAGAAAACATCTGGTTCAGTCATGTCGTCAAAAACATTACGAGCATCCACCAAACTTCCGCACTTGTCATACATGTTGATAAGTTTATTCTGTAGAAGTGGGTGTGTGGCAAATGCAAATCCCCTGCCATTGATGTGAAAGTGGATTTGCTTACCCTCTAAAAGGGATTTCTTGGCAATGCAAGCCTGCAACAGATGGAGATATGTAGAAGGGTTTACTCGAGAGTTGCGTGTATTAAGAAGAATGTGAAGTGCCTCTTTCAAGCGGCCTTCTGTACAGAGTGCTCTGAGATTGAGATGGGCAATGCATGACATTGATTGAATGTGTATTCTTCTTATTCATTCGACCATCCTTAATAAACGCTTCTTTCTTTCTACGAATCAGCCAAAATGCATTCGGTAACTATGGATTATTTTCAAATTGCTTAATCTCAACCTCAAAGTTCTGTACAAGGCTGTTCTTTCTCTTATCGAATAAAAGTAACATGTCACTAGTCCTTTTATTTTGTTTTGCTCGAAATAGTTCTATCATGGAATAACTCTTAAAATTTCCTCATACTTAAATATGATGCATGTGTCTTGGACATTCAAGGATGAAATGTCCCTCCATTTCTACTGTTTTTGTATTGCATAGAACACAAGTCCTCTCTTCCCACAATTCCTTAGGTGTTGTCCATCTTCTTGTCTCATATAGGAGCTTATGGGAGTTAGTTCGTAGTTGAGCAATGGCAATCTTTTCCATCATTAAATTTCAACCCCTATATAGATATTTCACAATGTTCATACGTTGGTTTGGACTCTATAATATAGTGTTGATGCTTCCTACTTGTTATTTTCCTCCACATCCTTGCTCTAAATTTTTCATTCACATAATTTTTATGTCTTTATTAAGATTTGGGCATTCATCTGCTTGATATTCCATATGTTCATCCATTTCTCGGTTCGCTTCATCCACATATTCTTTTTGTCTATGCAACTCTTCGCCTTTTGTAGCCTTCAACCACCTATTAGCCTTTGTGTTTTCTAATGATGATGAGCTCTACTAGAGTTAGATACTTGTGGGCATTATTTCGCCCCATGAGCACCTCAATTATCATATCGCTTTTTCGATCTTTGTGGGATATAATTTTGTCATTTGTATTTATTGTCAAAGTTTTGTCTTTTTTTATTTGAGCGCCCCCTTGCCTTATATAATGAACCTCTCACATCATTAATGTAGTTGTTAATGTCATCCTTATGGAATGTGAAACTAATAGAAAAGACACCCTAGATCAAGAAGCCTCTAAAGTTCAACTTGAAGGTCATCCACAAGATAACAATTCTAAATTTTCACCTGATATTGTCTTGTGTATTCATGAATTTGATAATGTTTGCAAATGACTATAGTAGTTTACTTTAAGAGATTATTTTATCGAGAGATTTTCCTCTAAAAATATGTTAAAAAGTTGGGTGGAGACTGTTTCAGCCCTTATGGTATCAGGTTGCAGACCATCAAAACATGACCAAAGGTTTTTTTAATTTCATTTTATTGGCCTTGACACAACTCTGCAATCCTACAAAAAGGACCTTGTAATATTTGTAGCTCTTTGCTTTTTATCCTCACGGATGAGGGATTTCATTGTTTATAAGAAATCAATCCATAATTTCAATACTCTATGCATAGCCATGTAGAACAAACACTCTTCTCCTTTGTGCACATGCACATATTGCACACCTATCACTTTGGATTTTGTTTTTATACGACACCCCTTACGTAACACACATGCACACACGTGTTGTAGTTTTCTTATGTATGCCATAAATACTACATAGAACTTTTTCCCTACGTAGAGCCTCCAACACCTCACAAAACCTCTTTGGCATCTTATACCTCGTGTAGATCTTGCCTCACTTCACACTCATATGTCACCTTTACAACACACTCTTGCATAATACCCATATTACTCACAACGACATATCACAACATCCACATGAAAACTTCCAATTTCTTTATAGCTTACCAAGGAGGCACTTCCACGTTTTGTGACACATGAGATAATATCTAAGTAGCCATCTAAATAAGAAGATCAATCACCACATAGTTAGAAGATGAAACAAATTGTAATTTTTCCCTTTGTAACCATCTTAATTGTAATTACCTTCATGTATTTGGTGTATAAATATATAACATTCACTTCAACACAAGGGTTGACACCCTTGAGAGATGAACTATACAATGGAAAGGAACGATAAGAAGATTGTTCCATGTTGCAAAGATCTCAGATGATAATAGCACACCACATTAAATTTGTAAAACAACATGAGCTAAAATATCATATATGGAAATCCATCATAATCCATAATGCTCAATACATTAGATTACATTACATTGCTCAATAAGAAGGATGTACATATAAGAGGAGGGAAATGCAACTACTACCTAAATTAGTGGTGAAGAACTCCCACTAACTGATATTGGTAGTTAAGTTAACTCCATAAGACTAGCAAGCTAACTCCACACAACTAGAAAACTAACTCAACACAACTAATAAGTTAACTCCACACAACTAGTACACCTAAGCAAGTTAACCCAACAAGTGTAGGGATAACACAAGTGCAAGAATTATCCTAATAAACAAATAAAAGGATAAATAATAACCTACACTAACACCCCCTTGTAAGCATAGCTTAGGTGGGTGGAAAATAAGGTGGGTCCCGACAACAAGGCCTGATGAGGTACCCACATACAATAACTGGGAAAAAGGGACACCATAAGGTACCCAAATTGTAAAATAGTAATAACAAAGTAGAGAGAGAAAAATCCCACTACAAGATATCCCAAGAAGCTCGGCTCAAAAAATCATAAGTTAAAGAAGTTTGGTGTGCATCGTGGTCCGAATCCACTACTCGATTAAAAAATCAAAAAGAACTCGACACTAAGCTTAAAGCTAGAATAGCTCCATGCAAGAGAGATTGTCAATGGAGTAATGTCAAAATTTAAAAAAACACTTTATTGATTAGAGAACATTGGGAAGAAAAAACACACAAGAAGTCCGTGAGGGAAAGTAGGTCATATTCAAAGGCGTGACGGATTGGGAGAAAACACGCGCGGAGTAGAAGTTCACTTTGGGACTTATCCATTTTCACTCATGGAGGTCTATTTTTAGAGATGGCGTGCAAGGCACACAAATGAGGTAGAGACGTGTATGCCATGCATTGGCTATTTTTGGAGGATTAGCTACAAATAACTTTGCATGGACACAGGATGGAAATAGATCTACTACTGTTAGTTAACTACCAGTAGTCTATTGTAGCGCACTTGCATGTGTGGCTAGTTTTGTAATGGTGCGTGGCTAGTAATAGCATGCACGACCTATTTTGAGAACTGATAAGCGGTGAAGGGAAAGTCCCCACCCTTATAAGTATGTAGTAAATTGTGTAATAGAGAGATCGACATATACAGAGATATTTGCATACATAGTGAGATTATGCTACGTTAAATCTATTACGTGCATACTATTGTTATTGTAATGAAGCTTCTGTAAACTTATTGTAGTTAATATGATGGAGGATATTGGTTGAATCTAAGTGTTAGTTCTGTGTGTAGCTGAATCTAGTATGTCTTTGATCTCATCATGGTTAATAATTAGTTTTGTTCTCCCTTAGAGATAGATCTGGTATGCTCTGTATAATGATGTGTTAGTAATGGAACTATATATGTTAAATATTCATCATGCTAACATCTTGCAACAACAACCCTAAAGAGGGACTTGATACCTTTGCGCGCTTCGGGTGAGCGATAAGTCAAAGTTGAGTGATGTGCTTAGGCATCTAGGGTCTTATTAGATTTATAACATTGAATTCTTTGCTACATCATTGGTTACATTGCCGGGACCTCTTTTACAATTGTTTTTAGGATGGTTCGCGATGAAGATGTATCGTTAACTCTAGCAAGTATTGAAGAGTGGATACACGATCACGGAGGAAGAATACGCATGAATGTTCAACATTGGATCCGAGTTTAACACATGCATATGGGTGGAATAAAATATGTATGATAGTTTATATGAGAGTTTTTCGCTATCTTTCTAATAGAATTATACGAGTGGCTGATTGCTTATGCATCTAAGAGGAATTGGAGGTATCGCGCACTTGTCTAGACATAGGAAGAATTCCAGGCCCTTTATGATGTTGATCTGATTTGGACTCGAGCTGTGGATACATGGTTTCATGGTGTCTTGAATAGTTATATCTTGGAATACTCAATTTCCACTTATTCATATCCGTAGAAGTAGCTAAATTCCAGTTTTTACGATATCCAAGGGGAGCTTACCTATAAGGCATTCCACTAGTGATCAAAATCCTGATGGTAACTTTGAATCTGGAGAGTAAACCGATGGCTAACTAAACCTCACCATGCACGGGGGCAGGAGCAGGTTTGGTGAAAGATGGAATACCTAGTGGCAGAAAGGTAGAGAGAGGAAAGGTGGCTTAAGTATAATGAGGTGCACGAGAGGGAGATAGAGAAGCAACATAACATTGCAGAAAGTATGGCGTTGAGGAGAGAGATGGCTCGTGAAGGATTTGAAGCTCATGTGGAAGATATGGAGCTAGAGCATCGGAAATCCCCATCTTTGAAAGCATAACAAGGATCCCCCTTGGCCTCACACAAAAGCACGCCAACAGAGACTACCTGGGCCATGGGCACGCATCTGAATCCACTTGGTAACCTTGCCCTTGCGTTTGGTTTTTAGCATCTAGTACAACAAGCAATCAACAAGCTAGTTCAAGTAGTGGGAAAGTAGGAGCGAGTCTTATAAGAGGCACAACAATGGAAGCACAAATGGATTCATTATTATATGGGAGTACCTTTTCGGGTGTATCATCAACACATAATACAAGTGTGTCGATTTTTGGATTAACTTCTGGGAGTAGTAACATTTACGAGAATGTTGGGGTACTGATTCGGTTCTACTTGTTGGGACACATGGAAGTACATCTTTCGGCTTTGGCTACAAGTTCGGGATCGGGAGGCATAGGTAGCTCTGGTTTAGGTGGATCTGGAGGTTCTAGAGGTAGGGGAAATACATGAAGTTCTGGATCAGGTGGGAAAGGTCCACACCAACCCCAGAATATTTACATGGAAATGTCTCTTCGTCTTCCAGAGTATAGGGGCATAGAAGATTCTTGAACATGTGCATATGTGTGAGATACTGTGGCACGCAAAAGGAATTACAACTTATGAGTGTAGGGCAAGCCAATTTGCTACTACGTTACAAGGGCATGCCCACAGCTGGTATAGGAAGTTTGACCCTGATCAGACCTGCGTAGATTATACAACTTTAAAGGATGCATTCCTTAAAGAGTTTCATATCCACGAGTTTGAGCAAAAGAGTATAAGTGCGCTCAAGGATATTAAGCAAGGAACTACATAAAGTGTTAGGGAATATGATGCACACGGTTTAAAATGTTGTTATCAAATCTTTCTTATGACATACACGCAAACCGACATGCACAATGGTTCGTTGGGGGCTTGATTACCCCTTTTAGGAGGGCATTATCACATAAGACATACACTAATCCATGCAAAGAACTTTAGGAAGCCTTGTGCGCTAAGGAAGTTAGCAGCATAGATATTGGGGTGAGCCCATTTTTAGAAGCACAAATAACAACAATGACAAAATAGTTGGAGAAACTATCAGCAAATTTAGCACATGAGATGTGCACAGGGATTTAGTGCATAGATTGTGAAGTAGAAAGTCACATAAAGGATAGTTGTCCTCACAGAATAGTACACTCATTGCTGATGGATTGTGAAATATACCACTTAAACCATGATGTTATCTGCTGCCCATTATTATTACAAATGCGATAAGGAAGAACGCGTTTCAAGCTACTTTAAAATCTGCAGGTCCATGACTCATGACACGGAAGACTACGGCTGATTGGATAGATCCATGATGCTATAGATATTGGTGTATGATAGACAGAGAGTTTTAGATAACTCTAAGGGCAAGAATGAGCATTAGGACTGGGATCACAATTAGGTGCGCTATGATCGAAATGAGGGGTATTTTAAAGGTGGTCGTGGCGAGAGGTTGAGTATACTATGCGGTGGATTCGAGAGGATGAGGTTGTGGTGGTGGAAGAAGTGAGTTTCCTCACGGAACATGTTATACATGTGGATATCCTGACCACTACATGTGTGAATGTCCTCAAAATATTACATGTTATTTCTACGAAAAGAACCATAGCTATGAAGAGTGCCCAGGACTTATATGTAAGCAACATAAACAAGAAAACAAAGGTGCATGGATGGTTAGATAACACATTGTTGAAATTCAATGGATGCCTAAGTTGGAGGAGAAATCAGGGGCACTACAAGTGAAGATCACGACCCATCGTTGAGGTGGCACATGCCAGAGAAGCATTATAGTAGAAACCTACCATCACTAAAGAAGAAGTTCTTCATGCACGGTACCTAGATCCTACCTATCAGAAGGAGGTTTATCAGGATACCATGAAAGTTCTAAGGAATCTTCAGGGTGAGATACAATACTTAAAGGATCAAAAGAAAGCATCAGAGACGGTCTGAACTGATATAGATGACTTGAGAGAAGTGTGTAAAATGTTGCACAAGGAGAACATCATTCCACTATTAGGGAGTTGGTTAAAAGGAAACACTCCACGCGTAAGTACTGAGATTGGATGACAGATCTGAAATGAAAATATCCCTCCTCATAGCCTAGATTATGACAACGAAATCACTCTAAATATTGTTGTGGATGGGTGGCTATTGAGTAATATATTGATTGACACATGCATGAAAGTCAATGTTCTACCTTGGATACATGGGTACAAATGGGAAGACCCCCATTACAACCATCCTCTAATGTATTATTCATGGCTAATCGGACTAAGGCCACTCCCATAGGAGTTTTAAAAGATGCATCCATTACCATACAAGGAGACAAGTTCACTGGAGACTTTGAAGTTTTAGCGTTGGTAGAGTCAGATAGCTTCCCAACTCTATTGGGGCGTCCTTGGTGCTATGCAAATAATGTTGATCTTATGTTCAACAAGGGCTATATCAATTTTGAAAATAAAGAGGAAAGAGTTATTATCCCTTTAATAGATGGAAATTCTGTGCCCTATGTTGAGCCTTTAAGTGAAGAAGATCTTATTAGGATTTATGTACTCACCATCCGAGATCCAGAGATAATTGAACCAACCAAAGAAGGAATAATTTAGTGGGAGGATGCATAGTCCATTAGCGATACTACGAGTGTTGCATGTGATAATTGGGCTCACAACATTTATGAGTTGGTAGGGCACGAAGTAAAGAGCATATTCCCTCGAGGCACAAAACTGCGTTATGTCAGGAGGATAGGTAACAACTCAGTACCTTGTTACACAGAGAAGGGGATCCCATGGTATTCCTACATGCCATGGAAGAAAAATGGATAGACCCACTGGAAAGAAGAAATATGCTAGCATATACACTACGTGGGATAGTAGCATCATTGGTGGGTGGTCCACAGGGATAATCTTATTGGATGGAATGAAATTGGGATTTCTCTTACTACTAGGTTCTTTAGGAGCAATGCACCTACTCAAATATGTATTTATCATGGTAATCATCTTGTTTAGCACCATGTTGAAGTGTGAGAGACTTTGGACAAAAGGGAAGGAAGCTTTACCACCTTCACTATGGGTGCACTAGTTTTATTCCACTTTATAAGGCTATGCACGTGTTTGGTATGTATATGTAGAACTCCATAGAGAAACTAGAAATTGGTAGACTTTAATTGTAGGAATGGCCCAGACATTTGACTTCTTCTCTACAAAACCTCTGGTAGAAGAAGCATTGAAAGTTATCAAGCACTTAACTATGGGGGATAGTGCCAAGGTTGAAGAACTCCTTCAGGAGTTATTAGATAAAGAAGACTCAGGAGCGTGTCTTGATAATGAACCAGAGGCCGATGCAACATTGCTTCACCACGCTTTCCTTGAGAAAGAGAAAGGAAAAATGGTCTACCTAGTGGATGATGAAGAAGTAGATAATCTGGATGTAAACCATTCAACAGGGGGCGTGAGGTATCTAAACGGTGTGAGATAAGACCATGAGTGCCTATCATGAACCAATGAAGACAAAGCAAGTGAATATTGGAACAAGATATTGAGCCTAAGGAAGTAATAATTGGAGACTATTGATTCAAACTTGAAGTGGAAAAAATCAAAGAGTTATCAAAGGGATTACCATGACCTATTTCCTAAGGGGTACCATGAACTTAAAGACGTGCATGAATCGTTGGGGAGATGAAGATAAAGCTTAAAGAGGGTACACGCCTAGTTAGAATGGGTTATTCCAATGGTGATTAGTATCAAGAAGGATGGATGGATTCGAATATGTGTGGACTACATAGAGATGAATGTTGCATGTGTAACCGATCCATTCCTACGCCATTCATTAAGGAAATACTAGGAGTTGTAGGGCGAAATATATTTGTTTACGAGATGGGTTCTCTAGGTATCTATGAGTTAGGATTTTCTAGGAGGATTAAGAAAAGAATTCATTTACTATTGAATGGGGTAGATTTTCCTATACTATAATGCCCTTTGGTCTGAAAAATGTACCTGTTGTATTTTTGCGCATAGTTGTCCAAGCATTCAAGGAATTTATTCACAACTTCTTATAGGTATATTTAGATGATTGGACGGTGTATGGATTAGTTAAGGATCATTGTGACAATCTGCGCTTAATGTTTGAATGATGTAGATAGTTGAGTATCTCTTTGAACATCAAGAAGTGCATATTTTCTACACCATTTGGGATACTTTTAGGACACATAATCTGCAAGGAGGGTTTGTTGGTTGATCCAACAAAGGTTACAGTCATTATAGGCCTAAGGAGCCTACCAGTCAAAGTGAGGTGCATGGATTTTTGGGTCATATAAGATATTACAAAAAGTTTATCAAAGGCTATGCCAAAGTTGCCGCACCATTAGAAGATTTATTGAAAGGGAAAGGTATGTTCTACTGGGGAGAACAACAACAACGTGCATTCGAGACATTGAAGGAGAAACTTACTACCGTGCCTATTATGCATTTTCCTTCGTGGGACAAACCATTTCATGTACATGTTGACACCTCTGGCATGGCCATTGGCATGCAGTGTTGGCTTAACCTGGAGAAGGTATTATAGATCATCCTATCTGTTTTTCTAGTAGAAAGATGACTCCTGTAGAACAGAATTACATAACTATAGAGCGCAAAGCTTTGTCAATGATCTATGTGTTGCATAAATTTTGCCATTACCTACTAGCTACACCATTCATCTTTTATACAGATCACATGACATTGAATTATTTGGTAAATAAACCTATTTTACAAGGGCGCATATGTCGATGGGTGCTTTTATTTCAAGAATTTGATTTCACAGTTGTGGTAAAACTAGGAAAACATAATTTTGGACTAGACCATCTATTAAGAATATAGTCAGGAGAAGAAGAACATGCAATTGAGGACACCATGCCATATGCATAGTTATATAGGTTACAATGTGCCATAAGAACTAGAGGACATATTGTTGTCTTTCTACACATAGGGATGGCACGAAGGAATGAAATCCTTGGATAAGAAACAACTTGCTATACACGCCACACCTTATATGTTAATCGGTGGTGACTTGTATAAATTTGGCAGAGATAAAGTATTGCGTCGTTTTTGTATTGGAACATGATCATACTTGTATTATGGAAGAAGCTCATGGTGGAATTGCAGGTGGCCACTATGTAGGTGATGCCACAACGCGCAATATTCTACTCATTGGATTATGGTGGGAGACCCTCTATAAAGATTGTAAGGAATATTGTAAGGCATGTGATCATTGTCAACATCTTAGAAAACCAAGTCAACAAGATGAAATGCCTTTAAGACCTATTACTAGCGCAGAACCATTTGAGAAATGGGCTATAGATTTTATGGGTCCTATTTCACCATTCTATTACGCAGAGAACTAGATCGCTACATCATAACTTGCATAGACTATCGAAAAGGTGGGTGAAAGTAACACCTACAAAGGATTTGTACAATGGCTACAATAGCTTAGTTTTATGGGAAAATATTATTACAAGGTATGGATGTCCTTTGAGTTTGACAGTGATAGGGAACACATTTTCTTAATGAGACAATCATAATTTTATTGGATGAGTTCATGATTGCACACCCATAAGACTACACCTTATCATCCTCAGTAAATGGAAGCTGCTGAAGCTTTCAACAAAATTATGAGCCAGACATTGTCAAAAATATGTGATGTTGGAAGAAAGGATTGGGATGATAAAGTATCTACAATTACTTTGGGCATATAGAACAACATATAAAAGGTTGAACAAAGCCACACCATTTTAGTTAGTGTTTGGCACAAAAGTTGTTCTTCCTATGGAATTTATGTTACCTTCTTTACGTATTGTGTACTCACATTAGAGGTCTAGTTGATGAGAAAGCTTTAGAAGAATGGATTGAAAAGATAATTCAGCTAGATGAGCGATGAGCCATAACACGTTGGAGTCAGAAGCAAGAAAAGGCCAGGTAGAAAGCATGGCATGATGAAACATAAGGGATAAGAGGTTTGAGATTGGACAAATGGTACTTCTCTATGACTCTAAGTTCTTGCGCCATCTAGGAAAACTTAAGGTACATTGGTTGGGGCCGTATGTTATCACTTACATCCTTGAAACAGTGCATTTTAGTTAGAATCACTTGATGGAACACGGCTACCGGTTACTTCAATAGGAGTAGTTGAAGCCCTACTATAAATAAGCCTTCTTGGTGTTTGTAATAAGGCAGTATTTCCATTTAGATTAGGTTTTATATTCTGCATTCCCTTAATGTGTTTCCTTCTTTGTCGCTATGCTTTGTCAATTTAGTTATTGTTCTTGTGTAATAAGCGCGCTTGCGCGCATGAAGCTAATTACCATATGAAGCATGTTTATGCGTAGAGGACTGCACATATTTTTAGTGTGGGGTGGATAGGATTGTTGGTATCTAGGTACAAAATTGTTGGAATTAAATGGTGAAAGGAATAAGCTGCTACGGGTGCTTTTCAAGTCAAAGGATTACTCCTAAAAGATGACCAAAGATGGAGATGAATGAAGGGATAGTATAATGCAAGTAAGAAGAGGCCATAACAACTACTAGTGGAAGGTGTAGTGACAAGGTACTCAGGTGCAAGGAAGTGCATTGAAGAGAAGTCTATGACCAGAGGGTAGGAAGGCACGCTAGAAGGTTATAACTAGGGCGTAAAAATGTAACGCATGAAAAGGATGGAATTGGTCAATTAATGAGAGGATATTTGGTAGGTGAAGGAGTAATGAATGCATCAAAAATTTGAAAATCTATATAAGGATGGGATGCGAGTTCATTTTTACCGTTACGATTAAGAGTATTTGAAAAAGAGCTAAGTGCGAAGAGCCGAGTGATCGAATTAAGGTGCGAGAGGTGTGTAGCTAGTCATGATAAAGAGATTTGTGCAGAAAGAGCTTGTGTCCCCGATGGTGAAGGGTTTGAGTGAAGCAAGGAGATAGAGAGGAGATAAGGCATGTGATTTCACCTAGGGCATGTTGAATCGAGATAGGGTTTATCCACACATTAAAATTCAAGAGGGATTATCTACAAAAAGGATTGTAAGGTAGAAATGGCACCCAAGAAAGTAGTTTAGCAAAGAGTGAAGGGAAAGAAGAAGGTGGTCAAAGAAGAAGAGGAGATGGCTCCCGAAAAATTTTTCGAAATGCAATATCCAAAGGGGGTTATCGTAGGCTAGGAGTGGGATTCTCACATAAGGAGAAGCAAGGTGAGTGAGTAAAATCACCATACCATAGAGAATAAGAAGGAGCTTGATACCTTGTTGAACACAAAGACAAATAAATGCATGCGGAAGACATAAGGTATGATGACGATCTTTGGCAAGAAGATCTTGAAGAATATTGGAGTTTACCAACTATATGAGCTCCTTTACTTTGGGAAATATGAACCCTTATACCCGGTGGCTCATGAGCAAAGTGCATGAAGATTTTTTCTAATTTGGGACGCGAGCCAAATATCAGCCACACTAATCTCCATGGATAGAATTGGATTGAAGGGCACAAGAGAATTTTGAGAGATGATTTAATAGACAAGGCCACAATATTGGAGACAGTAAAGGAGTTTGGGGTACACAAAGGGTCCGCGTAGCATGGATATAGATAAACTAAAAAGTATCGATTATATAAGCATCCACACATCTTGTTACGAAGCTAAATGACCAGGAAAGGTGGTCACAAGTGAATACCATGTGGTTGCACATTGCTAAAAAGATGTCTAAAGGGATAGTCTACAACATTTCACATTACATTGCAGAAAACTATCATTGAGGAGGCACGCACAGGAGGAAAGATCAGGTTTGGAGATGTTCTATTATCATTGGTGTTTATGGAGATTGGAGTACCTGATGGACCAAAAGAGAAGATATGGGAGTATCCCATGGAGCACAAGTCACTTGTAGAACACTTCAAAAAGTACTTGTGTGAAGGATCCATGACAGAATAGGTCAAGCAAAGGGTTGAGAAATGGTTATTATCACCGAATCACAAGCACCCTTATATTTACACAAGTGCATATACTTGAGTTCACAATGTGATTGGATAACATGGGAAATATCTCCAAGTTGTGGGACTTGTTACTTGAGAAAGACCTCCAGAGAAAGTTGGTTCTTACTCCTAAATTAGCCGCCACAATCTACTCTAATGCAAGAAAACTATATTTCCTAATCTAACTATTCTAAGGGACCAGGAGAGAGAATGCATGAAAATGAAAACCTACACTAAAGCGGTGATATACCGAGAAAAGGAGGGGTGTGAAAGTAGTCTTCCAATGTGTGAAAAAATAGAAGTAAAATGCATACTAGAAGGGATGATAATAGTTCTCCATAAAGCTGGAAAATGCATTCACAATAATATTTCATACATGCACAATAATAATGAGTCCTTGCAAGAGCTTAAAAATAGATACAATATTCTTGTAATAAAGGTTCTAAAAGGGCAAGAAGAGTTTGAAAAAACACGGTAGGGGAAGATGCATCCACAAACTTGTATTTTATTGCTTCATGATATGCACAGATTAAATCTATTACGAGATAAGGGCACGGATCACCATGCAAGGAGTCCACTACAAGGGCCTGCGATCACATTGGCTTCACATAAAGCAATTTTGTGAGCTTTGCTATAATAAAACTTCCTCCCTTACAATGAGCCCAACACTCCAATTTATAGAAAAATAAGAAGAGAGAGAGAGAGAAGGAAAATGGAAATCCCAAAATCTGTCCTTCAACCACTTGTAAGAGGTATTAAATGGAGTGAAATGATGTTTTGTTTCTTGAAAAAGGCTCCATACTATCCCATGACTTGCAGCAGTGAAATATGGCAGCCCATGCTTCATTGAATGCGTCCAACTACCAAATAAAACACTATTCTGAACTTGGCCATGTTTTTAGGAAAATATCCATCAGACCCCTCATCTAATCTATAATTTCTTGATTTTTGTGTGTCAGTCTTGGAAACACATGATTCCAACGGTACCAATTTTGTGTGATTTTATTGAGAAATGCAAAAGTTATGGCCTTTTGAGTGCGAGAAGCTATTTTGGGTCTGAGGCATTTTCTGTCATTTGACGGGAATGAGCATTAATTGACTAGAGCTAAATATGTTTCTTTTATTTTAATATATCTACCCTCATCAAAATTCTTCCACATCACCTGATTTGGGCTTCCTTGTCCTTATGTGTCATGGCCGTTAGACCGAGCGCGAGGGTCGTTGACCTCCGCATTCATGTAATGTCTGGGTTTTTTGCGACCTTTTCGCCTTTGCGCATCTCACACATACTTATGTCCCAAGCTTGAATCAAGAGACCATGTGGGCCAAAAATTTCTCAACTTCGCCGATTTCCCTTTGACTTTGGCATTTTACAAAGCGCACCCCGCGCGTCCTGTTGAACTTGATTCGGTTAAGGACACATAAAGCTGATTTAGCATCTTGATTCCTTTGTATGACCAAGAAAGGTGCTCCAAACCTAGTATGATGAACCTTGAGTATGATCCAAGGGGTGGTCTTTGGTATGATCGTAGCCTCAAACCAAATGCATTAAAATAAGGGGTGACTTCATTTTTGGATTTTTTTTTTCTTGGATGGGGAAGTTAGAGAGAAACCAAAGGGACCCCAAAACATGATTTTGGGCCTTGAATCAATTCTACTTGCTTGGGGTGAAGAATTTGATGCATGTTATCAAAATTACCTCAAGGGGTGAATTTTGGATAAAATGGTATGATAGGTTCTATGTGGCCTTTGAAGAAGAATGGCACATCCCCAAGGACTTTCCTTTGGTGGTTGGAAAGGTAGTTTAGTTTGTTATATACCAACACTTTTACATAGTGTGGTTTTCCATGAAGGATGGAGCATGGAGCCCTTGGTGTAAGTTACCATATGCCTTCACAGCAAGGTACTTCCAGGCATCAGTACACAAGTTCTCAGATGTGCGACACCTAATGTTCAATGTGGACAAGGTAGATTGTGACTACCACACGCTAAGGAAGAAATATGTGTATCCAGTGATGGGGTGCATATATTGAAAGGCTCATTTTAGATGTATTGAGCATTAAACTAGTAAGTTTGGCTATGGGAGATATTGGAGCAACACTGGTGTACCTCTAACTAAAGCCCAAGTTGGAGAATAACAAGTATGTGGAAGATGATTTCGCACTTCCAGAACCACCGAAAGGGTAAGCATACAATGGAGAACATCCCAATGCCTAAGCCCATAGAGCCAATTGAGGTAGAGGATGAGGAGGATGAGTGCAAAGATAGTGGTGGTTTGGAACATAGAGGTAAGACATCCTATGAATAAGGATGAAGCTGAGCGCGCCACTACACCACCTCAGCCACAAGAGGGGATGATGAGGACTTGGATGCAGTCCAAGGAGAGCACAAATTTAAGAGAGTGTTTAGGAGAACAAGGACCCAAAGTGCTACTCCAAAAATAGTGCACAAATCACCCAGACTCTCTCCACAGAAGGAGACAACCGCAAAAAGGAGAAGGAAACTAAAGTTGAATGAGGAGGTGGAAGAGTTAGAGGAAAGTGCACCTAATTATCCTACACCTTTGGAGAACATAGAAGAACAAAAATATGAGAAATGAAGGAAGGAGAAGAGGAGGAAAAGAGAACATATGAGACAACTCGGGATTTCTCAGGACATGGAGACACAAGTTCCAAATCTAGAAGCTCAAGTTCCTAAGTAGCCTAGGTCTAGAAGAATGAGTGGAGAGCACATTCCACCAGCCATGGGTTATGCCGAGGACTCAGTGAAATTGTCCTCGCCCGATTCCAGATCATGTAACACAAAAGGAATTATATGGCTGGGAATTAATGGATGAAGATATGGCTATAGTGCACACAAGGAAGCAATTATCATGGTCAATGCACACACACATGGATGAACCAGATTTTGATGTGTGTGAGGAGTCATGCATATCGAGGAGGTTGAAAAAGACACCTCAGGCTAGACACATGATAGTAAAGCCTACTATCATGTCAGATGAATAGGTGAGCAATGCATTGGTGAAAGTCTTAACGAGAGGTGGCAAGGAGGAATATGGACAAGGTTGCCACAATTAGGGCGCTTAGGAAAGATATTAAAACTAAGGATGGGGAAATAGCGTGCACCTAACATAAGAAAGAGACTTAGCACAAAGAAGGCATTTGTATTTATCAACATCGTAGAGGAAATTGGTGATAATGTCATAAGAGCTAGGCCACACTTAGAGCCAAAGGTACGAAAGATGTTTCCTTCAGTGATACACTACGTAGGAAATTTGGTGGACCTAGTGCTTGAAGATGAACCTCTGCGCATGCCAACGCCAAAAGATCCAACACAAGATGTGGAATGAGAGAAGGCTTTAGTGATGTGGAAGATTGCATCCTATGAAGGACTGCTACAAGTCATTGTAAGAAGAACTGAAGAAAGTAGACCAAGCCTTGAACATCTGCATAGCTCCAGAGGTGCTCATCAACATAAAACCTTGGAGGAGAATAATGAGGTCTAGAAAGTGATGAAGGATGAATCATTGGGCCGCGAGAAAGGTTATCAATGGTTAAACAGAAGCGTGAGGCCCTGGAGAAGCCCAAGAACCACACAAAAATTGGTTGGAAGAGCTTGGGAAGCTCATTGCGTAGAAGATGGATTTGTTGGAGGGAAGGATGACCTCAATGTCCAGCATTGTGTTGGTCTTGCAGAATGAGAAAGGGGAGATTATGAAGGATGAATTGGAGTCCATTGCTGTGGACATTCCAGAAAAAGTAGAGGAAGCACTCGCTAAGTGGTAGACCTTGGAGGCCAAAATAAAATAGGAATACTTGAATTAGTTGTTGAAGTGCTCATGAAGAAGAGACTGCAGATTAAAAAATTCTTTCCATTCTTCTAATTCTTTTGCTTTTTCAGTTTTGGAGATGACCATTGTCGGGTGACAATGAAATTAGTGTGGGGTAATTTTGATCGAGAGAACATTGGGAAAAAAGCACACAAGAAGTCCACGCGGGAAAGAATTTCATATTCAAAGGCACTGAACAGATAGGGAGAACACGCACGTGGAGTAGAAGTTCAACTTTCAGGACTTAGCCATTTTCACTCATGAAGGTCTATTTTTAGAGATGGTGTGTAAGGCACACAAATGACGAAGAGACGTGTGCCACACATTGGCTATTTTTGGAGGATTAGCTAGAAAGCACTTTGCATGGACATGGGCCGGAAATAGATCTACTATTGTTAGTTAACTACCAAGTAGTCTATTGTAGCACACTTATGTATGTGGCTAGTTTTGTAATGATGCATGGCTAGTAATAGCATGTGACCTATTTTGAGAGCTAATAAGTGGTGAAGGGAAAGTCCCCACCCTTATAAGTATGTAGTAAACTATGTAATAGAAAGATGACATATACAAAGATATGCATACATAGTGAGATTATGTTGCTAAATATGTTACGCGCATACTAATGTTATTGTAATGAAGCTTATGTAAACTTATTGCAGTTAATATGATGGAGGAATATTGGCTGAATCTAAGTGTTAGTTCTGTGTGTATTGAATCTAGTATGTTTTTGATCTCATCATGGTTAATAATTAGTTCTGTTCTCTCTTAAAGATAGATATGGTATGCTATGTAGAATGATGTGTTAGTAATGGAACTATATATGTTAAATCTTCATCATGCTAACATCCTGCGATAACAAACCTAAAGAGGGACATGGTACCTTTGCGTTCTTTGGGTGAGCCCTCATTTAAAGTTGAGTGATGTGCCAAGGCGTCTATGGTCTTATTGGATTTGTAACACTTGAATTCTAGGTTGCATCAACACCAATCTAAAATATCTCAATAAACAAATAGAGATATAAATGTTGGCACTTTATAATTGAGTGCATGTTACAATAATGACATTTTATAATTTTTGGTTTGTTTTTCAAAATAAATAGTTCTAATGGAACAAGCACAAAAAACAAGCACTTTTACAAAAAAAATGAGTTAAGAAGAAAAAACCCCAATATCGAACGTGAAAATGCAAAAATTGTTTTTTCTAGATTTTACGTTTCACCAACATGAATTTCTAAAATCCCCAAGGGTAGCATTGATCTACAACATCCTCAAATCCTCAACACATAAGAACTTTGTACAAAAAAAAAAAAAAACCATTCTTGAATGCAAAAAACCCAAAAAGTGTTTCTCTAGAATTTTTGCCTCCTTGACATGAGATTTCCCCATGGCACGAATATTTAAGATTTCGAAGAAAAAAACCCATTACCAAACGTAGAAAACACATAAAAACCTAGAAACCATTTTTTGGAATCTCTACTTCCTCGACAAATATTTCTTCCCCAACATGGATTTCTAAAATTTCTAGATCCTCACCAAATAGAACCTACAAAGTGGAAGAAAAACCTAGTACCGAGACACAAAACCCCAAAAAAACCCAAAAACCAATTTTCTAGACTTTCTACTTCCCTGGAAAAGATTTCTTCCCCTGGCATGGATTTCTATGAAAATTGTACATATCAATGTTCACCTCTGCAAAACTAAAAAAATATTTTCTTCAATATCCAAGTTTACATTTGATCTCATAAACAAACAAAGCAATACCGATGAACAGCATAAACAAACAAAGCAATACCGAAGACATGAGATGATAATAAGAATGAAATCAACATAGAATAGAAACATAGATCTAACTTAAGAAAGATCTGATGCAAATAACACATATATTGAGCACAAAGTCTTAACATATATATTAATATCTCTTATGTTACAAGAAGGCACAAAGTCTTTCTCTCTTCACTCTTTTTCATAAAAAAATGTCCACCTAGAATACAACAAGTATTCCAAAGTATTTATGAAGAGAAGCAGAAAGAAGACAAAAAGAAACCAACCACTATTTACAAAATATCTACAAGATATTTACAAAATATCTAAAAAGTCAAAAGTTGACTTTGGGCAAGTTTTGTGGATGGCAACATCCCATGATGCAACATGGATGATGTCATCATAAATGCCAACATACTTTTTAAATATTTTTACAAAAAGATCGAAGCGTACACAAGAAGAGAAACTATTCATCATCATCTCTTTGCTTGAATGGAGTGTCTTGCTTCCGATCAGAGAGGCGATGTGACACTGAGCTCGGTACTCCATAAACTTGTTGATCATCGTCTAAAGTTGATTATGATCAGGACCCTTGAAATGGTCGCCAATAACTTCGCAAGTTTCTTTTTCAGTCTTGAGCTTGTCAGGTAGCCCAAACGATACTCTTCGCATGCCTCAATCAAGTATCCAATGAAATCGCGGCAAGCCAGAAGGTTATTGATAGACTCTCGGTCAAAAGTGACCTCTGGCGCCAAACCTTGGGTTGTGATATCCTTGAAGAGCTGGATTGTATCGTCTGCCTCCCTCAAGGTGAACATTTCACTAAGCATCCCTGGAGACATCTTTGTGACCGTCTGCTCCATTTGATATTTTGCATCCAGGGCTTCATCCTTGATTTTATCTATCCTTTCTAGGATATACTCCATTTGATCAACCCGTAATCCAGTGCAATGAGAGCTTTGTTATGTGCCCGCGGGTGATCAATGATGCCGACCTTTAATAGGTCATCAGCTGAGCAGTGACCATTGCTTGAAATGTTTCATGTTGTAATCTGGCATTGTCCAACTCCTCAGAGAGGGATCCTGCTACTACCGTAGCTCCTTGTTTTCCTGATCTATACCCTGGTAGAGTCCTGTGAATTTCTTGATTATTTCCTCACTATCTCTGAGGATTCACTCTATCCAGGAGGACACTGCCATGCCTTGTTCACCAATCTTGGCATATTCATTTATCTTGTCCTGACTGAGAACTTCAGGAGGCTCGGCGGCAAGTCATAGGAGGTGCATTGCCCATTCTTTGCAATGCTTGGAGAAGATGTTTGTTTTGTTCCTTTAGTATCCTCTTCTCCTCCTTTGCTTCTTGAAGTTTCTTGCAGAGGGCATCTACTATAGACAAGGCCTCTCCTTGTAGGCTCTTAGATGAGGTTCCCATCGTGACTTGGGTCACTGTAAAGTCTATAGGAGATAGATCTTTCTTCTCTTTGGTGGGATCAGATATGCAATCTCCATGACCCTCTCTCCCAAAGTGCTCTTTTGAAAAGTGAGTTATCACTTTCTGCTTCTTTGGTCCCTTCTTCGGAATGACAGAGAAGTCCATGGGTGCTATGGGAACTTTTCTTGAGTTGACCAGATGGTCGAGATCCACTTGGACTTATGGGGAGAGGAGTAGAGGGAATGGAAGAAGAAATGGGAGTGAAAGGGGAAAGCAATGAAGAGGCCAGGAAGAACGTTGAGACACTTGGTGGTGGCATCGACAAGGAGTCCAACACACTGCTGCTTGTAGGGCCTGGAGTTACTACAGGGGAAGAAAAGGACATGGAGGTGGAAGGGATCTGTAATGGGATGGAGGGAACACTAGGTGACAGATCCGCGAGAGAGGAGAAGATGGAAGAGGTGGGAGATGGAAGGGAGGAAGGGAGAGAAGAAGAAACATCCATTGGGATAGATGTTTCAACGACAGGGGGAGGAGAAGGAGGAAGAAGGAATGGTGGGTACCTCAGTGGTTGTAGCTATGACCACATCCTGAGTGGATGTATCCATCGAAACTTCGGTGGTCTCTTCTTCTTTACCGAGAGACCAGTCGACCACTTGCTTCTCGTAAGAAGTAGTAGGAGGGCTTTGAGGAGCTTCTTCTTCTTTTGATTGATTCTCCTCCTCCTTGTCTTTCCCTTTCCTTTCAGCACTTGGGCCGGCCTTGGAGGTGCTCTTCCTAAAGGAGAAGTAGTGAAATCTACCCCGAGGTAGGTGAGACCATTCTATTTGCACCAATGTTTGGTGTGCGCTGCAACGTGTGCTTGACTCTTTCCTGAATGGTCTTTCGTGCCTCGCTCATCACTCTCGCGAATGGCCAATCATCCCCATCCGTGTCAAGGTAAACTTGATCAATTTCTTGATCAGGTTCTTGGAATCCTTTTGGAATGATGGCCATGCCATAGTGTTTGATCTCTTCTAGAGCCAGCCTGGAGTGATCCTTTTCCTGAGATCTATTTCATGTGTCAGGTCGATGTAGATGTCCTCGATCTCAGGGACATGGATAGGATCAATTTTTTCCTTTGGGAGGCAACCCGACAATCAAAGGTAGGCCTGGCTGGGAAGTTGTGCTTTAGATTCAGCAATTCAAGCTCAACATACATTTCTCGTGCTTTGGCCAAGTGTGGTGCAAGTGTATCGGCCCACTGTAAGGGGGAATGGAGTTCCTCCTTCTTTCTCTTCATGCATCTCTCATGGTATGTGATTAGTTGCCTTGACAACTCTAAGAGAATCAGCTTGGGCCCCGCATACCTTGGTAGCTTGGTTGGTTCACCTCAAAATTCACCCCCGAGATATGTGAATGTGGGAAACTGAGTGAACAATGCTCCCCACTTCTTTGTGACAGTGACCACACTGGGGCTAGTTCGACCATGTCTCATATTTGGCCTCAATAGGTAGATCACCTCATAGAAGAAGGCATCGTTGATTTTTGAGAACTGAGGGATGTTGTTCTCGAGCCTTAGCTCTGGGTAGTATTCATATATTTTGACTGGGGCCATACCCCATTCCGAGCTAGGCCTGTGAAATCTCTCACTGATGCTGCAATATATACAACGTAGGAATTCATATAGAACTTCCCAGTTGTCATGACTGTTGAAGTTGCTGAGAGATGGTGTCGCTGATGATTTCTCCCCAGCCAAAATGTTGTTCAAGCACATTCTTGCTCATGGTCTCTAAGTACCTCAGCATCCATTTATGGAAATGATGGGCATCAGGAAGCCCCAAACACTCTGCTCAGAAGGTGATCAGATCACTTAGTTCCTCATCAAGTCACATGCGGTGGATGGTCTCGTGGCCATCCGCTCACCGGCTTTTTTTTTTAAGATATAGCTCATTCATCATTTGCATACATTTGTCCTCATTTTCATCCCATGCCTTCGCAGTCTTCTAGGCTTATGGTGACATATTTCGCCTGTGATGAGGGATGCCTAGGGTTATTTCAAAGTGATGAGTAGTTAGGTCGATGACCATCTTTCCTCTTTATCTTCGACACATCTTGTGTCCTTGTTATAGCATCGAGCCACCAACATGATGAACTCATTATTAACAGCACTTACTGGCAGCCCAACTGCAAAGTGCAATCCACTGCCCACCAGTTTGTTCATCCAGGGGCCACTAGTGGCCTGGTTGGTTCTCACCCAGAAGTCTTCCATATCAATGTGCCCAAGCTCAGAGTCTCTGATATCGAGATCACTCTCTGCATATGAGTCAGGCATCCTGACTTTTTGATATTTGTACTTCATCTCTTGTTCTATCAACTTTGCTTTTCCTTTAGACTTGGTTGGCTTTTTGCTTGATGAAGACATGTGTGAGCTCGAGGATGGCTGTTGTTTGTTCGCAAGGAGAATCAAGGAGGTCCAACATACGTAAGAGCCATGTCAACCATCATGTTATTCATAATGAAATCTTGCAGTAAAGAAGAATGAGCAATTATAAGGCTTAGGCAAGGCAAGGCGCAAGTTCATAAAGATGTCATGCAGAGGCTTAAAAAGGTGGGCACACTTTTGGGGATGTCAACATGCAAAAAGGTGTGCCTGTGTTGACAGGGGAAAAGCATGCGCCAAAGGGTTATAAAGGGGCACACTTTTGAGAGAGTGTCACAAAAAGGTTTTAAAGCCAAGGAAAAGCGTGGGGGCGGTTTAAGCAAACACACAACATGCAATGTTGGTGTTAAGGATCAAATGGCACCAGCGCTTTAAGAAGATTTGCTTTTTGGTGGGGTGCAGATAAGTTTGGTGTGCATGATTTTTCAAGGTGCACCCAAGGTGCAACATGGAAGATGTTCAAAATGGGAAATTCAATGCGCCAAAGGAAAAGTGCTTGGCATGGCGGATTTGGGATCACACAACATATAATGTTGTTGTTCAAAGTCAGTGATGTGCCCGTGCCTTTACAAAATTTGCTAAGTGTTTTTTTTGTGCACAAAGGAAAAAATGTGTTACATATGAGTGAAGTGAAGTGTGCCATGGCGTGATGTGGAAGTGCAACATGAAAAACCAGTGCGCCAAGGTTTTCAACAGTTGGGTGTTTTTTGGCCACTCTCTCTTTTCACATGATTTCTCTCTTTTTGATTTTGCAAAATGACAAAGAGAGGGTTTGTGGGATTTTTGCAGTAAATAAATAAAAGATATAAAGGATGGGTTTCTTTCAGAGGTAGGGACCTTCCAAGATTTGTAGATCTGGAAGGAGGGAAAGGGGTTTTTCAGATGGTTTATGGATTTGTTAGGTTATTCATTTTAGATTTAACCTTTTGGTTTATAACAACCCTAAAACCTAACAATAACCAAGAAACAAAACCACAAACAATAACAAGAGTGATAAAATCCACTTACCCGGTTTTATAAAGGATGAAGGATGATGTTGGGGTCCACAAACTGAAAAAAATGGACACGTGGCGTGACAGGATAGTCTGACAGCAGCAGAGAGAATACTTTTCACAATTTTCAATTCATGAAAATGACAAGTGTTAAGCGCCTATATATAGAAAATTTGGCATTTATTACCCCACCAACTTTCTTTTGCACTTTTTTTTCAAGTGTCGACATGGGTTAAATGCCTTGGTGCAAGTTTGGTTTATGTCGACATAAAAGTTTTCAAATGCCTTAAGTGCATATTTAGATGTCAACATGAGAATTTCAGCGCAAAGGGTATAAAGGGGCACAATTTTCATGATGTCAACATGAAGTTTTCAATGCTAAAGGGAATTTACTTAGCGCATTTTTAATGTGTTGACATACCATTTTTCATGCCTTAGTGCACTTTTTAGGCGCATGTTTAATGATGTTGACATGTCATTTTCTGTGCCAAAGGGGTGCAACTTTTCGATGTTGACATGTCATTTAGGGTGCCAAAGGATTTTCTAAGGGGTGCACATTTTTGATGTCGACACAACATTTCTTGCGCCTAGTTCAAAAAGGTGAAAATGGCTAAGTTCTTTAAAACTTGATTTCCGGAAGGGAGTTTTAGGCCATTTTGAACGTTATCAGACCTCTTCAGGGGACCAAAATGAATTTTGGTATGGTTATCTGCAAAATTTCCCTTGTCAATTTTACAGATAACAACTGGCTCTTTGGGGACTATCCTTAAGTGAAACTTAAGGGTAGAGAATCCCATATTTTCATGTGCCTATCCATTGGGTTACAGAGAGTCAAAAACAAGGGTGACCAAAAAGGGAAGAAAGGGAACACACAACAAAAAGAAACAAACACACGACAAAAGCAAACACACAATGAAAGCAAATTATACAAAGAAGAGAGCAAGCTCTACTTCCTGAAGATCTTTAGGTGCTTGCCCACTATAGGGAAGCGGGAGCTCGGTTCCATCCAGATATGAGAGATAGAAACTATTCTCTCCATTGAGCTGCTTGATCTTGTATGGCCCTCTCCAAAGAGAGTCAAACTTTCCATGCATACCTTTTGGTTCTCTTCATTTGTCCCATAGAAGGACAAGATCCCCTACCTGGAAATCTCTCTGCCTAGCTTTCTTTTCGAACAACCTCTTGACTTGATTATGATGTTCAATGATCTTGTCGACCACTTTCACTCACTTTTCTTCAAGTTCCGTTAGGTACATAATCCTCTTTTCAAGAGAACTCTGAAAAGTTTCATCTTCGATTGCTCGAGCCAAGTCAGCAGAGCAGGAAGTTCTGATGGAGATAGGGATTTCAGCATCGGTCCCATACAACACCTGGAAAGGTGACATGCCGAGAGATCTCTTTGGAGTGATATGATCACCCACAAAGCATCATATAATGATTTGTGCCAGGATCGCTGGTTCTCATCAACTAGCTTCCGTATGATAGTTACTAGGTTCTTGTTGCTAGATTCTGCCTGACCATTTCCTTGAGGATAGTAATCAGAAGCATGAGCCAAGGTTATCCCGTATCCATAGAAAAAACCAATAACTTCCCATGAAGAGAAGTTGGAAGCATTATCAGCAATGATTTTGTGTGGAATGCCAAATCTCACAATAATATTTTCCTTTGATGAAGTTGCAAACAACTTCAGAAGTGGCATGTTTGATAGGTATGGCCTCCACCCATTTCGTGAAGTAATCCATTGTTGTTAGGACGTAACTATGTCCAAGCACTGATTGAGGATTGAGTGCTCCAATGAAATCAATTCCCCATTTCCGAATGGTTCATCAATAATGACGGGCCTGAGGGGAAATGCAGCCAACTTTGGTTTGCCAACGAACTATTGGCAAAGTTCACATTTCGCTACCCAGGTAGCTACATCCTCGAAAAATAGCGCCAATAGTAGACTGGCCCGAATGATTTTATGTGCCATCACTGATGAGGAGAAGTGACCACCATAGCAGTCGAATCATGAAAACTTTTAACAATCTTATCTGCTGCGGCTTATCAACACATCATAGAAAAATGCCGTCAATTCCACGTTTGTACAATCCATCATCCCATATGACATATCTTGTGGCTCTGAGCTTTACCACTCACTTTTCCTTAGTGGTTAGGTGAGTTGGGCACTCTCCATAGGTGAGAAAGAATGTGATGTCGAATATATTCATTCATCGTTGGTCATGACAAAAAGAACCATGGGTAAAGAATCCACTTTCTCCAGTTCACTTTGTTCTTCATCAACGTGAGCAGCTTGCTCCTCAGGTACCTCTGAGTCTTTATTTTCAGCCATTAGCTGACACAGCCCTTACCCCTTACCAACTTGGTTGGTTTGATGTCTAGATCATATTCTTGGACCTTTGTGATCCAATTCCTCGTAAGCTCCCTAACTCCTGTTGAGTAGGATAGACTTAACAACCGTGTCTAGAACCAACACTACTGTATGAGAATTTAGAATGTAGTAGGAAATTTTTTTGACTACTTTTACCATGGCAAAGGCATGTTTTTCCAATTGTGACATCTTTAGTTCATGAGGCTTAAGAGGAGAACTCATGAAAGCAATCGGGGATTCAATATCCTCAGAGTTCTTTTGCATCAAGATAGCCGATACAATATGCGCAGATGCATAACTATACATGATGAAGTCTTTGCTGAAGTCAAGACACACCAAAAAAGGGCGTGAGTGATGGAAGTCTTTATGTCTTCGAATGATGCCTTGCCTTCCTCACTCCATTGGAATGTTTGGGACCCTTTCATCATATTAGATATATGACGAGTCTTCTCAGCAAAATCAGGAACAAATCACCTAAGAAAATTTACCTTTCCAAAGAAAGAGTGAACACCAGTCTTGCTTGTAGGAAAAGTAAGGCTCGAATAGCCTTGACTCTTTCAACATCTATCTTAGTCCCTCTCGATCGATGACATGTCCTAAGCAAGCTTTCCTTTCAAAGTGACCCCAAAAATCGACTTCTTGGGATTTAGTGAAATCTCGTGCTCTCGCATCTGATCAAGACTTGTTCTAAATGATCGCAGTGATCACTTCATTTTTTGGAGAACATGGTCAGGTCATCTAGGTAAACTATGATGACCTTTCCCATCATACCTTTGAATGCAAAGTCCATTGCTCATTGGAAGGTGGCACCAGCGTTGATTAAACCAAACGACATCCTGCTGTAGGTGAAGGTACCCCAAGGGGTGGTGAATGTTGTCTTGAACTGATCTTCAGGCGTGACTTGAATTTGATTGTAACCTAAAAAACCATCCAAGCATAGACAACATTTCGAACCAAGTTACTACTCAGTAAGACTTGATCCATTATCGGTAGTGGGTAATTATCCTTTAAGGATGACTGGTTCAAGTTGTGAAAGTCCACGCATATGCGTATTTCACCATTCTTCTTCCACACAGGTACAATATTAGCAACCCAGGTATTGTGATGAATTGGAAAAATGATTCTTGCATCCAACATCTTCTGAATTTCAGCCTAGATGGTACCCGAGATTTTGGGGTTGTAATGCCTTTGCTTTTGATGAAAAGGCTTGACATCATCCTTGAGTGGGATGTCATGCCGAATGTCCTTTGGCTTGAAAGACTTGAGATCAGCATAAGACCATGCTAATACATCCATGTACTTTTTCAAGCAACTTGACAAATTTTCATTTTTCTTCAGTGCATACAACACTTCCCGATGTTCATGGAATGAGGATGTTCCGCGTAGTACCCAGATTGATGGATTCAGTTTCTAGAGAAGAGGAAGGATCATCCTGTCACTTTTTCTTTACAAAATGGTCATGATTATCAAATAGTCATTCTAAGGAAACTAAACCTTTTGGAATCTTGTTTCCTTTGAGTTGTATCACTATTTCTTTTTAGATTCATGTGCTTGACCGGTGAGAGACTCACGACACGCAAAAGTTGATCCATCAAAATGAAGCTCTTTGAAATTGTCAACTTTTCTAGAAAAGTGATAAGTTGGTTGTCATCATTGAACACCTGCCAGTGTTGTGAATTATCTGGCACACTTGGGTGAAAACCACCTCAATGGTATATGTATCTATTTTTAACCCCGGGTGAGGGAGCATGAGAGATGCTGAGATGGCCAATGAATCAGCCATGTCATTTTGAGCTCTGGAACTACTTTGATTGAGAAAGCATCAAACTCCTCGATGTTATCCCATACCGCATTGTGGTAGTGTCTGAGCCTGGTCATTCTTTACTTGGTATATCCCTTTACCTGATTGACAATTAGCTCAACATCACCTTGCACTTTTAGATTCTTGATTCCCTTCTCTTTTGCAGCTTGCATGCCAAGTAACAAGGATTCATACTCGGTGGTATTATTCGTATTGAAAAACTACAACTTGAAAGAAAAAGGGAAAATCTCCTCCTCAGGAGATATTAGAACAGCCCCAGCAACACCGCATCCACTGTGCACAACTGCCATCAAACTGCAATGTCCACACTTTGTTGAGATCCTCTTTTTGGATGAGAACATCCATTTTATCTGAGTCGGTGGACAAGAAGTAGTTTCCCATCCCTGATGATTCAAAAAGAATCTGAGCCTTAGGGTCATCAGAGTTGGTGACTAGATATTTCTTTTGTGATTCTGGTTCCAACGTCTGCATCACTCCTTTGACAGGATCCTGGATTTGGACCAGTCCATATGAATTTCCCACCAACTTCTTTACAGAAGCTCCTCCCTAGCAATATTTTGTATGCTGCTGGAATATCAACTACGAGAATAGTCATTTTTACCCTTTTTCAGAAATGCCGCGAATGCAAATTGCGCATCCTTGATCTGACCAATCAATGGTACTTGCTTGGTTTCCATGGAGTAGCATCTACCAAAAGGTTTAGTAAGTGTGAGGCCCAAAGCATGGGCAACCTTTGCTGGCATAACATTATCAGAAGCTCCAGAATCAATTATACAGTTGCTTAGTTTATGACCATTGATTAGGAGAGATAGGTAAAAAGGTTCAATTTTTTCCCGACGATAGAAGTCGAGGCAACGTTTATGAGACGTAGGAGGGGTGGGAAGAATTCCTTTTGGGGAAATGGGAGGAAGGACAACAACCTGGTTTTGGATATACTTAGTTAATCTTACAAGTTGCTCTGGGTTGGACTGAAGGTATTCAACCTCAGACATTGGATCTTGGTCTTTTTAGCATGATCAATTATATCAAATGTGACCAAGGGTTGTGCTAATGAAGGAATGAGTCCTTCATTTCATGTATTTGTGGAGGAGGATTACTGGTCTTTATGGAATTGGAGGAAGGCTGATTTGGAGGAGAAACAAGAGGAAAATATTTCTTTACAAAAGGTTTAACAGAGGTTGAGTAGGAAGGGGATTACCTCTTTTAGCAATCGTTGGCGGTGGAGCTACACAACCTTTTCTTTTGTTTTTCAAAGCAAAGCAACCTTTGCTTCTTTTCCTTATGAGTGAGTGAAAATTGTGTATGATTGTCCACTCGCATACCCTTGGGTACCCTCTTCTTCATCAGATTCCTCATCTTCAAATTCCATATACCCGATAGTAGAGTCACCAGTTGGTTCACCGACATTTTGATCATCTTCATCTTGCGACAAAGGTTCTTCATAATTTGTATCATCTTCTTTGATTTCAACCAAGGCATTAACTAGAGGGGCTTCAATTGCTAGCCTTTGAGAAGCAGTAGAGGAAAATGTGGCCTTTGGGGGGCATTGTTGGGAGTGAAGTTCCTCCATGGGATATCCCAGTACAGGAGCAGTAGATGATGCTTGAGCCAATTGCTTCTTTAATGAGAAAATCATTTGCCATCTTCTGGAATGCTGGATCTGATGAGGTGGCCTGAGAAGAAGTTGAAGCCTTTGATTTTGATGGCTCTCATCTTAACTCACCAGATATAAGGAGGTTATCTTCTATCCGAATGGCCGCAACTTGAGCAAGAACCAAGGTTGGTATTTGTTCTTGTAAAAGTAAGAAACTTACTCTCGAACTCATTGCGTTCACAAAGAAACACTTTTGATTCTCTAATGTTGGCAACATGGCAGGTGGCACACATGGTTGATTAGTGAATTGAATCGGGTGATAAAATCATGCATGGTTTCATTGGCCTCCTTCTTCATGTGAGTGATTTTTTGATAATAACATGAATGCATCTTCTGAAGGCTTATACTATCTTCAAATGTAGTCCGTAATGTGGCCCAACTGGTGATGGATCCGGCTAGTAAATGCTGGAACCATTTTGATGCAGGCCCTTACAAGGTCTCGAGAAAGAGACGCATACAGATACATCTTCATGAGTCACATCCAGAATACTACATGACATAATAAATGCAGCTATATGTGCATCTATGCTTTGATTTCCACTCCCATCAAATTTTGGGAAATTCTTGTGATTTCATGAGGGAGGGGGTGAATGAATGGATGCGATAATGCTAGAGGACCCATGGCATTTCCCCATGGTACAGGTAGATTTATCACCATTTGAAAATGTGGGGAAAAGAACACGAGTAGGGAGTGTGGTTCCACTTAGCAAAAGAGCACTGCAAATTGATGTCGAGGCACCTTGTGAAATCCGGCTCCTTCATGGAGGCGAGGCACTTCTGGCTGATCGATCCGCTTGAACTTAGTGATGTGAATCATGCTAGAGTGATACTGAAATTGTGCCTTTGAAGTAGATCAAAGATTGGATCAACTTCTCCATGAGCTCTTCTGCCATGAGTAAATTGTTCACCCGCCAACGTAGCCATTCAGATCTGCAACAATTAAGAGTAGATTTACAACAATTTTTGTTTGTACTTGCTGATTTTCTGATTTTTCTAGCAAAAAATCAGCAGCATGTACTTTTTTAATATTTAAATTTTACCCTTTTAATAACAACCGATTGATATTTTTTTTGACAAAGATTAACAAGGATAAAAGGTGGGTTAATTTAGAAAGCTGATTTTGGATCTTTGAACTGAATTTTGCAAGGTTTTGAAAATATCATAAAATGTCAGATTCTCATATCTACGGAAATATATAAATTTTTGTAAAAACTCAGTGAACTAAAAGCTCCTATCTGGTCCAGATCTATGGATTTGTATAAGGAAATTTTTAGTTTTGATCACTTCTGCAAAAATTTTAATTTTTAACAAAGAGTTAAAATTTGCAAACTGGTAGTGATTTTTACAGTTTTTTTAATTATTTCCTTAGTTTGATCCCCAAGTGAGAGTCACCAAAAACTGTTGGTTTGAAAATATGTTGGTTAGATAGGTCATGGGGAAACAGCAACAACAGTGTGTGGCATAGCCCCTCTTTGAGACAACAAAGTGAAACTGGTTTATTGCTATTCTATCAAGCAGGAATCTATGCAAATCTACACTATTCTAACTTCAGGGGTTTGGGATCTCATCCCAGTAGAGGTAGTTCCAAATGTGAATAAAAATGTAAGAGGGAAGGAATGGAGGAAGGTAGATCTGAAGGGAGAAAAGAAATGAATTCCAAGATAGAAAGGTCGGAGGGTTTATGCTTTGGGGTAGTAAAAACAAGAGCCAAACTTACTTGCATAAACAAACAAAGCAATACTGATGAACATATGATGATAATAAGAATGAATCCAACATAATAGAAACATAGATCTAACTTAAGAAGAGATCTGATGCAAATAACACATATATTGAGCACAAAGTCTTAACATATATATTAATATCTCTTATGTTACAAGAAGGCACAAAGTCTTTCTCTCTTCACCTCTTTTTCATACAAAAATGTCCACCTGGAATACAACAAGTATTCCAGTATTTATAGAAGGAGAAGGAGAAAGAAGACAAAAAGAAACCAACCACTATTTACAAAATATCTTACAAGATATTTACAAAATATCTAAAAAGTCAAAAGTTGACTTTGGGCAAGTTTGTGGATGGCAACATCCCATGATGCAACATGGATGATGTCATCATAAATGCCAACATACTTTTTAAATATTTTTACAAAAAGATCGAAGCGTACACAAGAAGAGAAACTATTCATCATCATCTCTTTGCTTGAATGGAGTGTCTTGCTTCCGATCGGGAGAGGTGATGTGACACTGAGCTCGGTACTCCATAAACTTGTTGATCATCGTCTAAAGTTGATTATGATCTGGACCCTTGAAATGGTCACCAATAACTTCACAAGTTTCTTTTTCAGTCTTGAGCTTGTCAGGTAGCCCGGCATACTCTTCACATGCCTCAATCAAGTATCCAATGAAATCGTGGCAAGCCAGAAGGTTATTGATAGACTCTCGGTCAAAAGTGACCTCTGGCGCACCAAACCTTGGGTTGTGATATCCTTGAAGAGATGGATTGTATCATCTACCTCCCTCAAGGTGAATGTTTCACTAAGCATCCTGGAGACATCTTTGTGACCATCTGCTCCATTTGATATTTTGCATCCAGGGCTTCATCCTTGATTTTGTCTATCCTTTCTAGGATATACTCCATTTGATCAACCCGGTAATCAAAGTGACGAGAGAGCTTTGTTATGTGCCGCGGGTGATCAATGACGCCGACCTTTAATAGGTCATCAGCCGAGTAGTCAACCATTGCTGAAATGTTTCATGTTGCAATCTGGCATTGTCCAACTCCTCGGAGAGGGATCCTGCTACTGCCTGCTAGCTCCTTGTTTGCCTGATCTATACCCTGGTAGAGTCCTGTGAATTTCTTGATTATTTCCTCACTATCTCTGAGGATTCACTCTATCCAGGAGGACACTGCCGTGCCTTGTTCACCAATCTTGGCGTATTCATTTATCTTGTCCTGACTGAGAACTTCAAGAGGCTCAGCGGCAGTCACAGGAGGAGCATTGCCCATTCTTTGCAATGCTTGGAGAAGATGTTTGTTTTGTTCCTTTAGTATCCTCTTCTCCTCCTTTGCTTCTTGAAGTTTCTTGCAGAGGGCATCTACTGCAGACAAGGCCTCTCCTTGTAGGCTCTCAGATGAGGTTCCCATGTGACTTGGGTCACTGTAAAGTCTAGTAGGAGACAGATCTTTCTTCTCTTTGGTGGGATCAGGATATGCAATCTCCATGACCCTCTCTCCCGAAGTGCTTTTTGAAAAGTGAGTTATCACTTTTTGCTTCTTTGGTCCCTTCTTGGAATGATAGAGAAGTCCATGGGTGCTATGGGAACCTTTCTCTTGAGTTGACCTAGATGGTCGAAATCTAGCTTGGACTTATGGGAGAAGGAGTAGAGGGAATGGAAGAAGAAATGGGAGTGAAAGGGGAAGCAACTGAAGAGGCCATAGGGAAGAACGTTGAGACACTTGGTGGTGGCATCGACAAGGAGTCTAACGCTGCTACTACTTGTAGGGCCTGGAGTTACTACAAGAGAAGAAAAGGTCATGGAGGTGGAAGGGATCTGTAATGGGATGGAGGGAACACTAGGTGACAGATCCATGAGAGAGGAGAAGATGGAAGAGGTGGGAGATGGAAGGGAGGAAGGGAGAGAAGAAGAAACATCCATTGGGATAGATGTTTCAACGACAGGGGAGGAGAAGGAGTGGAAGAAGGAATGGTGGGTACCTCAGTGGTTGTAGCTGTGACCACATCCTGAGTGGATGTATCCATTGAAACTTCAGTGGTCTCTTCTTCTTTACCTGAGAGACAAGGTCGACCACTTGCTTCTCAGAAGTAGTAGGAGGGCTTTGAGGAGCTTCTTCTTTGCTTGATTCTCCCTCCTTGTCTTTCCCTTTTCCTTTCAGCACTTGGGCCGGCCTTGGAGGTGCTCTTCCTAAAGGAGAAGTAGTGAAATCTACCCCGAGGTAGTGAGACCATTCTGTTTGCACCAATGTTTGGTGTGCTGCAACGTGTGCTTGACTCTTTCCTGAATGGTCTTTGGTGCCTTGGCTCTATCAATCTCTACGAATGGCCAATCGTCCCCATCCGTGTCAAGGTAAACTTGATCAATTTCTTGATCAGGTTCTTGGAATCCTTTTGGAATGATGGCCATGCCATAGTGTTTGATCTCTTCCAGAGCCAGCCTGGAGTGATCCTTTCACCTGAGATCTATTTCATGTGTCAGGTCGATGTAGATGTCCTCGATCTCAGGGACATGGATAGGATCAATTTTTTCCTTTGGGAGGCAACCCCGCAATCAAAGGTAGCCTGGGAAGTTGTGCTTTAGATTCAACAATTCAAGCTGGCATACATTTCCCGTGCTTTGGCCAGTGTGGTGCAGGTGTATCGGCCCACTGTAAGGGGGAATGGAGTTCCTCCCTTCTTTCTCTTCATGCATCTCTCATGGTATGTGATTAGTTGCCTTGACAACTCTAAGAGAATCAGCTTGGGTCCTACATACCTTGGTAGCTTGGTTGGTTCACCCTCAAAATTCACCACCCTGAGATATGTGAATGTGGGAAACTGAGTGAACAATGCTCCCCACTTCTTTGTGATAGTGACCACACTGGGGCTAGTTCGACCATGTCTCATATTTGGCCTCAATAGGTAGATCACCTCATAGAAGAAGGTGTCATTGATTTTTGAGAACTGAGGGATGTTGTTCTCGAGCCTTAGCTCTAGGTAGTATTCATATATTTTGACCTGGGGCCATACCCCATTTCGAGCTAGGCCTGTAAAATCTCTCGTTGATGCTGCAGTAACGTATACAACATAGGAATTCATATAGAACTTCCCAGTTGTCATGACCTATTGAAGTTGTTGAGAGATGGTGTCGTTGATGATTTTCCCCCAACCAAAAACATTGCTAGGCACATTCTTTCTCATGGTCTCTAAGTACCTCAACATCCATTTATGGAAATGATGGGCATCAAGAAGCCCAAACACTGCTCGAAGGTGATTGTATCACTTAGTTCCTCATTGAAGTCACTGCGGTGGATGGTCTGTGGCCATCGGCTCACCGGATTTTTGTTCTTAAGATATAGCTCATTCATCATTTGCATACACTTGTCCTCATTTTCATCCCATGCCTTCTTGCAGTCTTCTAGGCTTATGGTGACATACTGCCTGTGATGATGAGGATGCCCAAGGTTATTTCAAAGTGATGAG
The DNA here is from genome assembly GCA_018340775.1 of Taxus wallichiana var. yunnanensis. Classification (NCBI taxonomy): domain Eukaryota; kingdom Viridiplantae; phylum Streptophyta; class Pinopsida; order Cupressales; family Taxaceae; genus Taxus; species Taxus wallichiana. The sequence goes on along the minus strand of CM031243.1, from coordinate 496,982,670 downwards.
TAGTTAGGTCGATGACCATCTTTCCTCTTTATCTTCGACACATCTTGTGTCCTTGTTATAGCATCGAGCCACCAACATGATGAACTCGTTATTAACAACACTTACTGGCAGCCCAGCTGCAAAGTGCAATCCACGCCCACCAGTTTGTTCAGGGCCACCACTAGTTCCCTGGTTGGTTCTCACCAGTAAGTCTTCCATATCAATGTGCCCAAGCTCAGAGTCTCTGATATCGAGATCACTCTCTGCATATGAGTCAGGCATCCTGAATTTTTTGATATTTGTACTTCATCTCTTGCTCTATCAACTTTGCTTTTCCTTTAGACTTGGTTGGATTTTTGCTTGATGAAGACATGTGTGAGCTCGAGGATGGCTATTGTTGTTTCTGCAAGGAGAATCAAGGAGGTCCAACATAGAAGAGCCATGTCAACCATCATGTTATTCATAATGAAATCTTGTAGAAAGAAGAATGAGCAATTATAAGGCTTAGGGCGCAAGGCGCAAGTTCATAGCATGTTGCAGAGGCTTAAAAAGGTTGGGTGCACTTTTGGGGATGTCAACATGCAAAAAGGTGTGCCTGTGTTGATAGGAGAAAAGTTGTGCCAAAGGGTTATAAAGGGTGCACTTTTGAAGAGTGTTGCACAAAAGGTTTTAGCGCCAAGGAAAAAGCGTGGGGTAAAGCAACACACAACATGCAGTGTTGGTGTTATAGAAATGGCACCAACGACTTTAAGAAGAGTGCTTTGGTGGGGTGCAGATAAGTTTGGTGTTGCATGAGTTCAAGGTGCACCAAGGCATGCAAGCATGGAAGATGTTGCAATGGGAATTAGTGCGCCAAAGGTTTTTGGCGTGGCATGGATCAGGATCACACAACATATAATGTTGTTGTTCAAAGAAGTGTGCCCGCGCCTCACAAAATTTGCTAAGTGTTTTTGGCTGTGCGTGGGAAAAGTGTGTGTTACGTGAGTGTGAAGTGTGCCCAAGATGCGTGATCATGTGGGTGTAACATGAAAAACCAGTGCGCCAAGGTTTTCAACAGTTGGTGATTTTTTTTCTCTCTTTTCACATGATTTCTCTCTCTTTTTGATTTTGCAAAATGACAAAGAGAGGGTTTGTGGGATTTGTAGCAATAAGTAGATATAAAGGATGGTTTATTCAGAGGTAGGGACCTTCAGATTTGTAGATCTGGAAGGAGAGGAAAGTGGTTTTCAGATGGTTTATGGATTGTTAGGTTATTCATTTTAGATTTAACCTTTTGGTTTATAACAACCCTAAAACCTAACAATAACCAAGAAACAAAACCACAAACAATAACAAGAGTGATAAAATCCACTTACCCGGTTTTATAAAGGATGAAGGATGACGATGTTGGGGTCCACAAACTCAAAAAATGGCACGCGGGGTGATGACAGGGATAACTGACATGCAGCAGAGGAATACTTTTCACAATTTTCAATTCGTGAAAATGACAGGTGTTAAGCGCCTATATATAGAAAATTTGGCATTTATTACCCCACCAACTTTCTTTGGTGCACTTTTCAAAGTGTCGACATGGGTTTAAATGCCTTGGTGCAAGTTTGTTAGTGTCGACATAACACTTTCAGCGCCTTAAGCGCACATTTGGAGATGTCAACATGAAAATTTTCCGCGCCTTAAGCACATTTTTTTATGTTGACATGATGTTTTCAGCACCTTAGCACACTTTTCAAAGTGCACACGATGTACATTTAGCCAAGGGGCTGCATTTTAATGTTGACATGTCATTTATGTCAAAGGATTTTCTAAGGGGCGCACATTTCATTCGATGTGTCGACATTTATTTTGCCACGCCAAAGGGGCACTTTCAGGGGACCAGATTTTTGGTATGGTTATCTGCGGAACTTGATTTCGATGTTGACATGTCATTTATTTTGGGGCAAAATTGCCAAAGGATTTTCTAAGGGTACACATAGGAGGACAGTGCAACTACTACCTAGATTAATGGTCAAGAACTCCCACTAATGGACACAATAATTTCATGAGACTAGCAAGCTAACTCCACATAACTAGAAAGATAACTCAACAAAAAGGTGAAAATGGCTAAGTTTTGATATTAGAGCATAAATCTACCTTTTTATGCTTTAAAATAGTTGAACATAACAAGAGAAGGAAGGAAACATGGTCAATTTTGTTTCTACCTACTCAAAAGAACACGAGCAAGAACAAGATGGTTGATGCCTAGAAATAACCTAGTGCATCCTCACATGCCCAAAATAGTATTAATTACACAATATAACTTCATCACATTTAACCCTTTGGACAATCCCACATGTTAATGTTTCATTCAAACATGACAATCACACCCTCTTTCTCCCCGACATCTAACATGTGGTATTAACATTAAACCCCTTTGAAGATACAAGTGAACCTCGACATCCCAATGTCCAAATGCAATAATGACATCCCAACAATGGATAAGCATCTTTAGTATCTTGAATCCCACTTCTCTGTTAGACAATCATTGACAATTAGAGAATTTAACACATAGTGCGGGGATTTTTATCCCATTTGGATTTAGGATGAATTTTTCAACAATATGCAAAAGGAAAACTACCTCGTCAAACATTATGAGGATGAATACATGAGTTTTAACAGTTCTACAACAACACAAGGAACAATTGGAGAAATATTCTACCAATGAGTTTCATGAGTTCATTTCATGCCTACACAAAGGCCTCGTGGAAAATCATAAGGTGTTGAGTTACACTGAAGAAATTTCACCCTTATATACATGTCGAGATGGAGTTCTTGACTTATGAATATCTCATGGGAAATCATATCACAACATAACCAAGATCAAATCTATCACAAAAATGAAGCAACATTTCAACTTTTCATCAAGTGGAAAATGCAAGATTTTTCTAAAATACAATGCACCATAAAATCCATTTGTGTAGATCAAGTATATCCTTTTATGTAGAAAAGAACATCCTAAGAAGGTTCGTAGAACTATAATACTCCAACATCTCCTAACTTAGAAAACGGAAAGATGTAGTAGGGTGAAAAATATTATCACCAAAGTTTCTTACACACCCATAATGAGTCTAAATGAAATTCACATAAATATTTTCTCGCACATTCTACATTAGGTACCCCACAAACAGATGAAACTAATTCAAATATTTCTTATTTTATTATCGGTGCCACCATTATAGAAATTTGTAAGGAGTATGAATGTCTCTTCCACACCAAGTTACGGGTGAGGGGATAGCCTCTTCACGTTATCATATATAAGGGAGTTATAGAAACATTATTACACAAGAAATAACTAGGCACCTTGGCCCTTCCACCATTGTACATCCCAAACCATACTCTTTTAGGTGGATGTAATAAGGGAAGGATATACAAGTATGATGACAATGCAAATTCTAGTATAAAGGTATCCCTATGGATGACAACGACACTTAGGACATTGTTAATACATATATTTTTCTTACCAATGATTTATTTTTCTAGGTTTTGGAGTATTAACCTCATTAAGTGGTGCCTTAAGGGGCATATCAAGAAGGAGTTAGGGTTCATTGGTAGTACTTATTGAGAAACTCATTGTGGACTATCCCTATATTTTCCTAACATGCCTTCCTATTATAATCCTACCACCTTCTTACTACTACTTGGAAACCACTTAGTATCCTTAGTACTATCACCTTGAAATAATATTCCTATAATACCTTTACATCACATTCACATCCAATTTATACCCTTGCCACATGTTTTCTCTACCTTTATTATCCCTCATCCCCATCCACATTTTAGGGTTTGTTTGCAACTATAAGAATCAACCATATTTGATGCCATTTTATACAACATTTAGAGCAAGTAGTGATGGATTTAAAGATAACTTATTCATTTTAGTGGCATCCTATAGAAAAACATGACTTTTTAAAAAATGCCTTCTTTGTAGTAAAAAATAGTGATAGCGGGAGTCTTTAGCCGTCATTAAATTTGTGTCTAAGTGAAATTTTAAAGGAAGATATGAAAATGAAATAACATTGTCCCATATTCATCCCCTAATGTTAGCCTATTATAGTTAGACTAACATCACCCTATAGTCATCTACTATATGTTGATTATGGGATGATAATATCTTGATGGTTGGGTTGACTACATTGGTAAACGTTAATTTGGTTATATCATGACTCTTCCAACTATATGTTGACTTTTGACCCTAACTATAGGTCAAATTTGGTACCTAACTATAGGCCAACTATGGTATTGAACTATAAATTAACTTTTAAACTTGACAATAGCCCAACTATGGGACTTGACTATAACTGAACTTTGAGACGACTATAAAATGACTATTGGACCTAATTATAGATCAAAACCAAGACACAATTGTAAGTGGATTATAAGACCGACTATATCCTAAATCTAGGACTCAACTATAGCTTGAAATTGAGACCTGATTATATCCTAACTTTAGGAGCCAACTACATGCTACATCTTTGTAGAATATTATAATAATTCAACTATATCATTTGACTATAGGTTGAATACGGAATTTGAATAAGGTCAACTAAAGTACAACTACAATCTAACTTTATTTTTGAAAAAAATGTAATAAATAAAGTTCATTAATATTATAGTATGCATATTTTAATATAAAATTGTAATTAATATATATTACTAAATATTGTAGACACCCAATTTTGGTTGTGTGGCATTTGGTATTGTTATCACCAAAAAATAGCACCCTTTGATTTGTCATGAATGAATGGATGAGAAATCAGTGTTTTTGGGTAACATGGGATTATATCCAAGTTGTGGGACTTTCTACTTGAGACAAACCTCTATAGAAGGTTGGTTCCTCTACCTATTCCTAATGCTAAACTACTCCTACACTAGAAATGCAACTATCTAATCTTAATCTAACAATCCAAGGGACCGGGGTGAGAAGGAGATGCATAAAAATGGGAAATCCTAAGCTAAAAGAGGTGATAACACCAAGAAGAGGGGAAAGACACTCTTAGATGAGTGAAAATGGGAGGAAAATGAAGGAGGAGAGGGAAGACATGAGTGTCACAGTCCAAAACAACATTCAAACTCTCATTTTCATGAAGCATAAAAGAAACAAACTCTGTAAAAGGAAAATAAACATGCACAATATACCATTGCAAATATCCAAATATGAGGTCTAAAACTCAAAGGAAACATTTATGTAACACTTTTGTGATGCCCTTGTATTTCAAGAGGGTCTAACCTTCACAAATGGGCATCATCTTACAATATATAGAAAATGGGAAATAGAGAGGAGGGAAAAGAAAGGGAAACTTGAATTTCCACCTTCAACCACCAACAACATGCATTGAATTCTTGAAAATAGGCATGGGTAATTATCTGCACCCAAAATTGCATGTGCTACATTGTCGAAAAATGGTTACAAAAGTCCCCAATGATGATTTAGTTCCTTTCGAGAAGGTGTTTGAGCTCTAATTTCCATTCACAGTGTATATTTGTTTCCTAGACATCTTTACTTAGCCTTCCCACACTTCTTCTAGCTTTCTACCTCTTTCTACACAAGTTTTGGCCTTTAGTGCTAGGACCACCACCTTGCCTAGGCGGCGGTTCTAAAACCGCCAACCAAGACAAGGTGGTGGTCCTTAAATCGTCTCTCTGTGTAGGGTGGCGGTCCTGCCTGCTTTTTCTAGATTCTTCATGCGTGTTTTAACATGTGATGATTCACTTAATTTTGCTTTTTGCATGCATCCGTGAGCCGAATTGTCTAAAATTATCTTTGATTTCTTGGTTCTCCTTCCTCCTATTTTTAAATATATTTAATTGGTTGGAACTTCTCCTTCTTGCCTTGTGCATGAAGGCACATCCCATCCTCCATTCATATATATAATGTGCTTGTATTCAAGCAAAGGGCACGAGAATTTTATGTATCTTGCATTGTATTACTACTACGATGTTGCTAGGAATTGAATAGCCAAGCTATGTTCTCTTGTGATATCTCCCTTCTACTTGCATTGCATCCGGAATGCCATAAAGATGCCATTGCTCAAGCGCCATCATCCTACTATTTTTTTGCATTCCCAATCCCTTGGACTCACATGAACACTCAGAGAAAGAAAGGAACATACTGAGGGGAAAAATTACTACACAACTAGATTTACCTCTGTTCTATGAATTCCAGGTTGGATTTGTTGTTTTATTTCCTTCATTCTTACAATTTATCATTGTTACATCATATCAAATAGAGTATAAATCAATGTCCTTTCATTTGCAAGTAATTAGTTAATTTCCAAGAGGGTTTGAATCTTTCATAGAAACCCCTGGTGACTGATCCCCTTTTTCCTATCCCTGTGGATCGAAGGAGATTATATATATATATATATATATATATATTATATATGAGGTTTTCTACATATCATAAATCACTTGGAAAAGTTCCTTTTTTTAATTTAGTTTAGTTTCAATACACTCAGCATAGGTGAATAACCACACCGGGTTATTTTTCTTGTTTAGTTTTAGTGTAGAAATATTTTAATTATTTAGAATAGAAGCAAATTGTTGTTTGTAATTGTAATGTTTTAGTTTTGTGATTTGTTTAGATTAGTTTCCCTTTCAGTAGTAGCATAGATTGTTAGTTTCATCTTAGTTAATTTAGACACTTCAAACTAGATCAACACTTAGATCCAAGTTAGGCAAACAAACCATAGGGAATTTACGCTACCCATTCATAGCCTCTAAATCTCCCCTTTGTCAACTCGGCTACCAGGAGATCACACTACCGGATCTTAGTCATGATCCCCTATAGTTAGCCACACACATTCAACATCGGCTGATCGCGCACGACCTCGGGGGTTGAGTGTGGTTGAAGATCACATGTTCATTTTCATTCGTACAAATTGGTGAACCCAACATGAAGGATTAATTCCTTCTTGTTTCCTTTTCTTTCATTGTTATTACCTCACCTCTCCATTTCTTCCCCTATTTTGGTAGGTATTTAATACTTTTTAAAATATGTCTAGAAGAGAGTTTGGTGGGCCATTTGGTTCTGATAGATATTACACAAACGTGCAACCACAACAATCCCCTTCTCTTTCAAGGTGGGGTGACAATTACACAAGCAACGTCCAAATCTCCCCTAGTTACAATTTAAACCCCATTATCTATATAAGGATGGAGGAGGTTGATTAACCGTTAGACATGCAATTTGGTCAACCCAATGCAAACCATGTTGTTATCACAAATGGAATAGGTTCTTACCATAGAGTCTTGTAAAGACCACACATTTCCATGCAATCAACAGAAGATGATCTATTTGCACGAATAGTTAATCCTCTTCGTCAGATAGATAAGTCTTGGATAGAATGAAGGATTCAGCCTATGAGATTTCAAATACCTATCCTAAGATTCTTACTTCTGATGAAGACAAGAATTATAACACTAAAACATTTGTGACATGGTATCATGAGCCTCCTCAACCAATCCCTATGCCACAGGCACCCCAACAAGGGACTCAATCCTCTCCCAACAATCTCATTTCTACTTTAGTGGGGAGGATTAGAGAACTAGAAAGTGCCCAAAATTCACAACCAACACATGTAGTAGGGCATAACATGGGGTATCAGTTGACAACAAAGGATACATCCCTTCTAATGAGCAACCAACACAATATCATGTACAAAAAGGTTATCAACTCATTCAAATCTAGGTGATCTTCTCATAGGGTTAGACACACTAGGGATGGGTCCTCATCCTTCTCAAGCTTATCCTACACAAGGGCTTTCCTGGAAGTGCATTCTTGAATGCCACCACAATAGGCAATGCGACATTCCTTGGTTTTACGCCCGCTAGTCCATATCCTAGAACTATCCCACCTTACATGCATATGTATTCAAAAACTCCCTAGATGGACCCATATACCATTCCTACTCCCTACATGCCATATCAAGGGACCCCATACGTTCTCGTCAATGCTTATAATGCAACTTATCCAACTCCTCCTCCTCTACCTCCTCATCAAGGATCTTCAATGGTGGAATCTTACACAATGGGTACATACACTGAGTACTTAAAGGATCCTCTTGACTTCACCATATGTGGTGTCATGCTTCCCGTGCCCATTGTTGGATCTTCCAAAATTTAAGGGAGAAGGAGACCCGAATGCTCATATCAAGGCCTACACTACTGCTATCGGGAATTACTTCCTTGGGATGTTATAGTGGCTAAGATATTTCAAAGAATCTCGAAGGAATCACATTGGATTGGTATTACCATATTCCGGAAGCTTCTATACATTCCTTTAAACAACTTGTTTCCGAGTTCATCAAAGCATTTGACATGAACAAGTTGTTGTGTACATGGATTAGGGAGTTCTACATATTAGACAGGAGCAAAATGAATATATCGCCCATTTCATCCAGAGATGGCACCAAGTTATTTATTCCTCTGCAAGTGTGCCCAACATGGACTGGATGGAACTTTGTGATCTTTTCCTTCACTCGCTCAATCGAGAGACTAAGGAAGAGGTCCAAAAGTTTCCTTTCCATAGTTATGAGGAAGTATTGGAAGGAGTGCTTGGATTGACCAAGCCTCTATAGATAATGGGCATAAGATCTATGGTCCCAATGGGAAATTGGTATCCCCAAATCAAAGTAATGTAAATTATCAAAACAATGGTGTTCGAACTAATAACCTAAGGGTGTGAAACACAATCATGGTGCTACCACAAATGGTGCTACTGATCAAGCTAAGAACATTGGTTTTCCAAAAAAATAAGTTAATAATAACAACTTGGGCAATCAAAGAAGCCCTAACATTGTGTCTTTTATCAACACGGTCGATGTAAATCATCCACTACAAAAACAAAATCAAACCCAAGGCCCAAACTAGTATCAAAACTCTAGCCAAGGGGAAACGAATCATGGTTATAACAATCAATTTCAAAATTACAACCGAGGTTATAATCAACAACAACAAGATGTTTATCAAAGGCAAAGATATTATGACCTAATCTATATTGTGGTTTCCATAAGGTTTGAGGTCATGACGATAGGAATTTCCACGATTGCAACAAGTTTCTGCAAAGACTTCCCAAAAACCAAAGGCAACTCTTTGTAGACATGTTCCTAGAAAATCTGAAACAAACTCATAATCTGACTATACAGGACTGTAGCTCCTCAGAACGCTAATGTGAGCATATTTTGAGATCCGCTCCCTACACATCCTAAAAATTTCAAGGTGAATTCAAAAAACACAAACAAAGGCATTCCTATAGGAAACAATGACCATGAAGCCTCAACTTCCAATAACTCTCGGGTTGCTCCTAACCTTGGTTCAAACGATAACACAAAAATCTTGGGATTAGTTGAGCTAGAGGTTGAGCATGAAATTAATGCAACAACTCGGATGAAGGAGTATGTTTCATAACCCCTTCCCACTCTTTCCTTCCCATAGGATGACGTTCCTACAATCGCAAAACTAGTAGGAGCCTATGATTTAATATCATATTTGAACAAGACCTTTTCTCACATTTCGTTTCTAGATTTGTTGAAGAATTCACCTGCGCATCATTCTACGTTGCTTAATGCACTAGGTATTGGTCATCTAATCCATGTTACGCCACCTCCTAGCACTCAAATAAATCATATTAACTTTGACATACATCCTCCGGGACATAATGATAGGGATACTGGGTTTGTTTTCGATATAGACAAGATGCCATCGAACATTGAAATTGCTCAAAGAGGTGATCCTGCCTTATTTTTACAAGTCTGGGTTTATAAAAATTGCATTAAGAGAGCCATGATTGATGATGGGGCTACTGTAAATGTGGTTCCCTTCTCTTTCTTGCAAAATTTGGGATATGGGGAGACAAATTGTTCCTCTACAAGAAACACATTATGGGGGTATGATAGTCTTAAAGTGACCTTGATTAGAACCATAGTTCTTCCAGTCATGCTTGGTCCAAAAACCATCTTGATAGAGTTTTACATTATTGATAGGGAAACACGTTATAACATGATCATCGGGAGACCATAGATTCATCAAATGAAGGCTATCCCTTCTACCTGTTCAGGAGATTAGATTCCTCCATTTGGGAAGGTCTTCATTGCTCGAGGGATCCTAATTCCTTTGATATACATTTAGAAAACCTCAAGAAGAAGAAAGAGGTCCATACAGAGTATGAACTTCCCATGAATCAATTGAACAAACCACCTCCATCAAAAAATTTAGCCCCGATCACCTCGGATATGTTGAAGGTTGAAGTCTTTAACCCACAAAAATTTGAGGTGGAAAAAACAAATAAGGGTAAATCAATATCTATGGAAATAGAGTCCACTAAAACCACAATGGGAATTATGAAACTCTTAGAGAGTGACGATCCAATTTTCCTTCCATTTGAACCACAGGGGATGGGTAGTCTTCTCGGTTTAGCATCTCTTCCCTCCGATGACCTAGGTCTAGGCGTAAGCATGATAGAATTATCAAATGAAGAAGGGAAATTTGAATTCGAAATGATGCCCATCAAAACCATCTATGAGGGTTTTCTTTTCTAAACCCGGTTTCAACCCATGTGTGTTTGAAACTAAGCTTTCCATATCCATGGGGCAAGGCCTCATCATTCAACAAGTGTCACAAATAAACACAATGCTCCACATAGGAAACAAGGTTGAGCAACTAGTCATGCTCACCCACACACCATGTCTCAAGAACATGACAAAGAGGTGCACGAATGCCTCTTTTAGAAAAATTATTTTAATGATTGGATATATACACTTATAGGCAAGGGTTATAAGTTTAAACCCAAAATGTTAGGCCCTTGTCAAGAGAACAAAATTTTGAGGATCATGGTTCTCCATTGTGTACTTTTAGGGGTGAAGAATTTGATATTTGTCAACTTTCTTCACCTTAGCTATCATGACATGTAGTTTCACCTACATTTCCACATGTACATTACTGCATCTGCATTGCATTTTCATCTTCCTAGTTCATTTCATAAATTTGTGATCAAGGGACTTATTCTTATAAAATTCCTAAAAACTTCTGAAAACATTGGCAAAACATTCAAATCATATCTCTTGAATATTCATAATATCATTAGTTATTTTTGAATCATTTCATTAATCTAAGCAGGATAAGATAAAGTTTTGACAATAACCATACTAAGGCCTAGATACTTGGCTCTACTTATAGTCTCTTTCTAGGTTAGGTGTTTTTGCCTATAGTTTGTTCTAGAAGCTTCATGGTGTCACATCTATCCCATAAAAATCTCTTTGGAAATAAGAACATACTAAACATTTTGCCTAGATGAGTAAGTCAAATGTAAATCCACAAAAAAATTATTTTACACATTTCTTTGCCCTACCAACCTTCGGTGTTGAGCTTACATCTCTTATTGGTGATGTAGGGTTAGGAAAGGAAAGAAGTTCCCTTACTCGCCTATGTCATGTCCATGGTGATGAGCCCATACTTCCTATTTGTAACTTTGATAAAATTGAAAGTTACAAATAATTCAAATGTTGTGAAATCATAAGTCAAAAACAAAGTGAGTTAGATGTCCAAAATTTCAAAAGAGTTCAAAACCTCAAAACCATATTTTGTCAACCAAGTGGCCATCTACGGATCTAAGTCTAGATAAACTGGAAAACAATTCACATTCTAAACTATGAAGAAAACTTGAGTAGAGTGAGGTTGTAGTGTCTCAATTTGGTTTTTCCAAATCCTTGTCTTTCTCTCATCATTATCATTCAACAAATTTCATAACTTGTGCCCTTTTTGGCTCTTGGTGTTGAGCCCTCGCATCCTACTAGTTGCGTGGAGTTAGGAGTGGGGAAATTTCATTCACTTATCATATCACTCTTTTGCCACATTTTGCCAAAGAAATATGAAGTACTAAAATTTACTTAGAGAAACTAAAGTTCAACATCACAATGTGATTGCATTATCATATATCAAGCATTACAAAGCAAAAAAGAGATCATTTTGTTAGCATTCATATCCACTACATTCATTTTGAAAAGCATAGAAAATAAGAAATTCTAAACACCCAAGAGTACATGCATGAATCAAATCATCAATGTAAGCCAACTCTATACAAGGAATAACTAAGCCAAAAAGAAATATATGTACATATCATGGTGTGTCATATTTTTTTATGATGTCATCACACACTAGGTGTGGTCAAAATGCTTGTAATGAGCATGAAATACCAAAACATCACATATGCCTCACAAAATGGAGACTAAGCAATAAAGGCACTCTACCTATCTACCTCTTTGAGGCCCCTTATGACCACTCTAGTTACAAATTTCTTAGGAGTTATTCTCAAAAGCATTCAAACAAAAAGGGCCAAGCCTAATGCAAAATACCATTCCCAAATCCATTCCAATTTAACCATACTCAAAAATGAAAAATGGTCACCATGGGTCCAGAGCTCAAAAATCACCAAGTTGATATGTGCAAATGAATTGAAAAATGAGTTTGTTTTGATATATATATATATATATATATATATATATATATATATATATATATATATATATATATATATTGTTTTGACTTCATTTTGAGTGCATATGTTCATAGGGTTGGAGCATTGACGTAGGTATATCTCTATATCCCACATAAATGGTAAGTCCTCTTGTCATTTTGGTTTAGTGTTTATTTTTTGATATTTTATCTATTTACACTTGAGTCTTCTTTTTTGTTTTACAGGTAGTAAGAGTTTGGACGATGACATTTCGACACACGGGCATGTCAGGTATAACTTCTAACTCCCCATTTCAGGAACACCATACTCGGACTCTACGTTTTACGCATTTTCATGGCTAAGACACTTCTTCGAGGGGCAATATGTACGCACCCAAAATTACATGTGCTACATTGTCGAAAAATGGTTACAAAAGTCCCCCTGGGAAAACATCCCCCTTGCCCAAATATGAGTTTCCAGTCAAAATATATGGCTGTCTAAAGATTAGGGTCATGAGTTTAACGTGGGATCCTCTATTTAAAAGAGTTTGTCCATACAGGGTCCATGTGGCAGCCTCGTGTGTCATGAAGATTCAGCCACTTCCTTTCGCTCTTGAAATTTTTCCAGACCGACACGTGGTGGCTCTCTTGCGGGATCCTCGGTTTCCTTTATATTCTTCCCGAGTTCCTCCTGTTAGCGGAGACACTATGCCTGACCCGAGACACGTGGAGGCTTTGCGCTCATTTGGAAACTGCCCCTAGATTTTGTCTTTGAAGTTATGCATATAAGACACATGGAGGTCTCTGCAGGCTTTTGGAATTTTCGATGGCCGACTTTACCTCTTCGGACTCTAGGACACGTGTTGGGTTGGTGCTCATTTGGGAACTACCTTTTGAGCCGTGCCTTTGAAATTGCACTAAAGAGACACATGGCTCTTTCGTGGCTCTGCCCATTTCTTTGTGTTTTGGCTAAGTCCCTTTTTCTTGGTGAGGCCATACATTTGACCCTAGACACGTGGAGGCTCAACACTTGTTTGGGACTGTCCCTCTGGATTTTACCTTTGAAGTAATGCTAGTTGACCGCCGCACCTTCCACCGATTCTTGTATACTTAGCCGATTCGGGCCTATTACCCATTTGACTTCTATTAGAGCCTAGACACGTGGAGAGTTGGCACTCATTTGAGTCTCCATTTTGGGTTGTGCCCCTTTGAATTTGTATCGATGAGACATGTGGTAGCTTCATACTTTGTTAGGGTTTGCCTCTGGATTTTAACTTTGAGGTTGTGCTAAAGAGACACGTGGAGGCTTTCACCAACCTTCTTATACTTAGTCAATTACATAGGTAGCTCTGTCCTTTTTCGGACACTCGGGACATGTGGAAGCTTGACACTTGTCCGAGTCTGGATTTTGCTTTGACTCTTTGAATTTGTGTTGTTTGGACACGTAAGGGCTCCCGTTGACCCTCTTATACTTAGTCGATTTGGGCCCGCTTTGTCCCCTTTTTTACTCTGACCACGTGGCGAGCCTACGCTTGTTTGGGGAACCACCTTTGGAGTTGATCTTTGAAGTTGTGTCGAGTTCAACATGTGGCACCTTCCACTGGCTCTACCCCATTTTGACTTTTCAATTATCGACTCTTGTCCCTTTTAGACCTGGGACACGTGGAATCTTGGCACTTGTTTGGGGTCTCCGTTTTGGATCCTATCTTTGGATTTGCACCGATAAGGCACGTGGCACCCTCCAGTGGTCTCCGTGACTTTTCAATGGTGATGAGACCCCTATAGGCTCACGGGCCCACACTTGAAAATTGTGCCATTTGTGAAAAGTGCAAAAGTTCCAAAGTCCCCGCACACTACACAAATCGGCCTAAATTTATAATTGGGAAAAATTTCCCCCATATCCTATAGACTGATTTTGGAAAAAAGAAAACATCTCTGGGCTTGACCGGCCCACATTCTCCAATTGGGTAAAAAGACATTTCTGGGCCCGCCGCCCACTTTTTCCACTTTTCATAAGAAATCCTTCTCGGGGCCGTGAGCCCGCAATTATACATGTGCCTTTTACAAAAATTGTAAAAGTTAAAAATGTCTTCCGCCACCCTGCCGTTATGTAATTTCCATTGGCAAAAAATCTTCCCTAGGCCCATCGGCCCGCTTGGTAAAAAATCCTTCTAAGGCCCATCGGCCCATAACTTGCAAAATATGAGGAGTTAGAAGGACTTCTTTATATATATCTGGAAAGGGGAAGAAATTTTCTATCTGATGGAAATGCTTTCAAGGGGCCTTAAGTGCTTAAAATATGTAAAATTTAGATTGAATCACAAAAGGGGAAAATGGTGTTAGTTGACCTAAAAATAAGTGTGAGCTTATTTGGTCAACAATTTGGCGACTCATGGGGATCACCTGCTAGGTGAAATGATCAGTTGCCTTGAAGCATCCATTGGGCATGGATTCTACTGGTAAACAAAAATCAGATATAAACTTTGAAATCATATCCCTGAGAAACTTGGAACACCATTGGAACCAGAGCTGACCCCACCATATGCTACTTCCAATGTCTGTGTACACGAGTAACAAAACACCAAAACACACTATGTACAAAACTAGAAAATCATACATGCTCCAAGTGGAACATGTAGAGTGTGCAAAAGCACTTCTTTCTATTGAAAACAAACCTACTCCTATACTACGCTAACTAGAGAGAAAGGGGACTCAAACAAATCCTACAACTGGCAAGGAGAAGTAGCTTCCCTTTCTCAAAAGTGGCAGCCATGCAAATGATTTGACACTGAATATGGCTGCTTGTATGAGTGAAAAACTAACAAGAGGTTGATCCTCCACCCATATCATCAAGGTGTCAACTGGAAACAAGAAAAATTCCTCTTTTAGTTGCTTTGTATTTGGATTGAAGAGGCATTGCAGCTGATCCTTGGTACTTTGATACTCATCCTCATGCCCTAAAGTGGGCATGACTAGTTTTGGCTTCTCCCTTAGCTCTAATGAAGCCAAGTACACGATAGGCATGGTCTAATCGATGGATGTGACCATGGTTATGAATTTCAACTCCAAGAATGGAGTCTTCTTACCGGACCTTCTTGGGTGGATGGTGTGGAGAGATGGGATCCTTGTGCTCTTTCCCTTCCTCCTCCTGAGAAGAACATGGAAGATTCATATCTTCCAACCTTAGTTCAAAGGGTTGTCATGAAGTGTAGGATGTTGTACTTGAATGCTCTCCTTCATGGCAACAGGCTCATGTGCTTGGAAGGTGGATGATGGAGGAGAAAATGATGTTATCTCCTCAGGCTCCTCTCCATCAAAGCAATCTTCAAGTCTGACAGACATTCTTCCTCCTTGTTGTCCTATTGCATGTGCTTGACCTCCTCCATGGTGTCCTCCTGATCTGCAACTTGCTCACCATGGTTCCCTTCATCCTCAAACATGAAGTTTGAAAGATCAAACTCTTCTTCAACATCAGAGCTTGAAGGGGATGAAGTGGGAGGAAGAAATGAAGGTTCTTTTGTGGCCCGCTCTACACTGAAGCTTTGGAACCGTATGGTCCTCCTCCATCATGGGTTCATCAATCAAATTAGGCCCTTCAAATGAAAGTAAAAATATTCAATAATGCTTTCTTCACTAAGTGGCCTCAACTCTAATTTGATCTCTCCCAGCTGCTCCTCTTCAATGGGACTTAGAGCTGATTGTTCTATTCTCTCTTGAATGGTTGTGCGGCTTGGATTAGATTAGCATCCTTTTTAGAAAAGTACCATTATGGACACTACATTCAGAGAAAAAATATTGCTGATCTTCTTCCTCTTCCTCTTGTTCTTCTTCTACTGCAAACTCAGCCTCATCCACCATTGGATTTTCAACCTTGAACTCCTCTGTTGGCTTAACCATCAAGGGGATCTTTGTAAACCCAAATCTGGCAGCCCAACTCTTCATATTTTCTATCATTTCTTCTTTGTTGGGTTCCTCTTCTTGTTATTCTCCTTGACTAGTCTTTGGAATCTCTTCCCCACATGGAATTGGGAAGGAAAGAGGAGTGGATGGGGTTTCAACCAGCTTTGCAATTGTTTATGGTGGTGAGGGAAGTGGAACTTCTTTTTTTTTTGGAGGGGATGACTGTTTGGAAGGGAAAAGGGCATAAAAATTGAGATGAGATGGAAGATTAGGAGATGGAGAAGGGAAATCAACACTTGGGGCAGAAGATGGGGAGCTAGACTCATGACTCGCTGATGATACTGATTGAGGAAGAGGAAAATAAAAGCTAGGAGGTGGTGGACTTACCCATTGACAAGGTTGTCTTGTGTCCAACTCATAAGCCTCAATCTCCTCAGTCCATTGTGCAAGTTGGGGCAGCATTTTGACCATGAAGTCAAGCTTCTCCTATGGGTTGTAATGTCTTGGAAAAGGGCCTCCCATGGACAAGGTGCCCTATAACCAATCTTGAATGCCTTCATCTGTGTTATAGCCCTAGAATGCACCATGCTATCCTCCATTCTTTGGATCTTCTCCAACAAACCAACATTCTCCACATAACCATCACCATTAATGCGAACACCCTTTCTCTTGATAAGCTCCTTAGCCAAAATGGTTTTGACACTACTCATATGGGTAAGCATAATGGTTCTAGATCTAATCATAATGCTGATTTGGAGGAGTTGGGAAATACATTGGAGGTGGACTGCACTACTGCTACTTGCAAGTGTGAATCCCAAGATGGAAATGAAGTCATGATTACACAACTTCATGAATGGAAGAATATGAAAGATTTGGAAAGAAATATGAATAAAGATGAATGTAAATGGATGGAAAAGGTCTCAAATTAGAGAATGGGTCATTGACTAGATGGAGTCACCAGATGTGCTTTGCATGTGCCTCAAAAGGATGAATCTTAACATGAACACACCAACTTGCTAAGATGAAGTGGTAAGGTGCTTCAGACCTATCTCACTAGGCATGCCAAAACTATTAGCACAAAATCACAAGTACCCCGAATATCCCGAGGGGAAATGGATTGCACAACATTGGACCATCTCTAAGCTATGGGACTTGCGGACTTGAGATGGACCTCCAGAGAAGGTTGGTTCCTACTTCTCTAATCTACCTACCACAAGCTACTCTAGTGTAGATAGAACTAACCTATCCTAATCTAACCATTCCAAGGAGACAGAGAGAGAGAGAGGGTGAAAGAGAGCCTACACTAAGTGGTGATACACTAGAAAAGGAAGTGGTTGATCACATATCCAAACTGCTTGAAGTGGAGAGAGGTGAGAAAAGGAGGGTGGACAAGATGCACCACAAACCAGAGATGAAGTTCACATAAACACCACTTCAAAACCCATTAAACACAACTCCTGGAACTTGCAATAAACATCAGAGTATGCACAATATACCATGCTAATGATGAGAGGTGAGAAGAGACAAAAAAATAAGAAAAGAATGGACACATGCATCATGAAACATATTTATTACTCCAAAAGTCACATGGTACATCATTAGTGGGCAAGGGGAAAGAAAGTTCCATTATAGAGCCAAGAGAGGAGGCTTAGACTCTACATTCTACCCTAAGGAAGAAAGAGAGAGGGGGGTAGGAGAGAAATAATGACCAACCTTTTAGAAAAATGCCCCTCCTTTATAATATATAGGAAGAATAAGAGAGAAAAGAGGGAATAATTTGAACTCTGCTCCAACCACCCCTAGAAGCGCATTGAATCCACCTACCACAATGAAGAGTCTCACTACAACACCCATGGCCCCATCATTTTCCCTTATTGGGAAAGAAAGAGTCCCATTCTTCATCATGGCAGGTGGGAGACTTGACAACCCCTGAAAATAGCTGGCCAAAACATTAATAGAGGTAGGTGAGAAGTCGGCACTTGAGAACTTTCCAAAACATCCCCCCTTGCCCAAATATGAGTTTCCAGTCAAAATATATGGTTGTTTGAAGATCAGGGTCAGGTGTTTAATGTGGGATCCTCTATTTAAAAGAGTCTATCCATACAGGGTCCATGTGATAACCTCGCGCGTTGTGAAGCTTCAGCCCCTTCCCTTTTGCTCTTGAAATTTCACCGGAGATGACACGTGGCGGCTCCACGGGCTCTCGGTTTCCTTAATATGCTGAGTCCCTCCTATTGGTAGAGACACTATGGTTGAATTGAGACACATGGAGGCTTCACGCTCATTTGGAAACTACCCCCAGATTTTTCCTTTAAAGTTGCATGGACGAGACACGTGGACTTCTCCGTAGGATTTTGGACTTTTAAATGGCTGACTTTACCTCTTTGGACTCTGGGACATGTGGGAGGTTGGCGCTCATTTGGGAACTACCTTTTGGGTCGTGCCTTTGAAATTTTGCCAAAGAGACACATGGCTCTTTCCATGGCTCTACCCCATTTCTTTGTGTTTCGGCTAAGTCCCTTTTACTTGACAGGGGCCATACGTATAACCTAGACACGTGGAGGCTTAGAAATTGCTTGGGAGCATCCTCAGATTTTACCTTTGAATTTACGCTAAGTCGACATGTGGCACCTTCTCGCCGGTTCTTTTATACTTCGTAGATTTGGCCTCTTGCCCATTTGAATTTTATTGGACCTTAGACACATGGAGAGTTGGCACTCATTTGAGTCTCTACTGCTAGTGCCCCCTTTGACCTTTTTTTCCCATGAGACATGTGGCTAAAGCTTTGTGCTTAATTAGGGTTTGTCTCCGATTTTTAACTTTGAGGTTGTGCCAAAGAAACATGTGGAGGCTTCCGCCAACCTTCTTATACTTAGTCGATTAAATGGTGGCTCTATCCCTTTTTTTCAGACTTGGGACACGTGGAGTCCTGAAACATCTCGAGTCTCGTATTTGGCTTTGACCCTTTGAATTTACGTCGTTTGGACATGTGGAGGTTCCTTCTAACCCTCTTATATTTATTCAATTTGGGCTGCTTATGTCCCTTTTTGACTTTGACCACATGGCGAGTATGCGCTTGTTTAGGGAACCACCTTCGGGGTTGATCTTTGAAGTTCTTGTGAAGTCGACATGTGGCATCTTCTGCTAGCTCTGCCCCATTTTGACTTTTTGCTTTGTCGACTTTGTCCCCTTTTGGCCTTGGGACACATAGAAGCTTGGTGATTTTTGGGGGCTACATTTTGGATCCTATCTTTGAAGTTTTGCCGATGAGGCACGTGGTAGCCTCAGGTGGGTCTATGAATTTTCAACGGCTGATGAGACTGTCATCACCAATCCGGCACTATGATAATTCTTCTTTGGGAACTCCTCGTGCTTTATGATTATTTACTAATGTACAGCCTTTAGTTTGGTGGATGTAACTGGAAACAAAACAACAACCGAACACAAGAATACCATTGACTATGATAAAGAGAATGATGACAAATCTGAAATATCAAAATAAATTATAATATTAACATGAAATTCACATAATCTCACCCATGAGATACTTCAACAAGACTATGGGAGAAACTTTACAATTACACCTCTTGATGGCTTCTTCAACACACCTTTAACTGATGGCTTCCTTTGCACACTTCTTACAATATTTCTCACTACTTCTTTCTATGCTAAATGAGGGGGGTAGCCTCTCTATTTATAGAACTTCCAGGCTTATCCATCTTATCTCTAAGATAGGATAAGAAATCCACTCTGACGAATCATATTCCATACCTTAACTCTTATCTGTACATGTAGGCTTATCTGTTAAGATAAGATAAACCTTATCATTTTACATGGGTTCCACATTTTTAGACTTTTTACAAATAAAATACACAAAATATTTATGACCTCACTCCTTGTCTTTATTACCAATATAATATTTCTAATTCCTAATCATGTAGACCCTACTTCTCTAATTACCCAAACTTTGACATTTTAACATTACCGGACCACTTACGACAAATATTTACTTTTACAACATTCCTATTGTACTTTATTATTCATAGTACTCCACATTATTGGCGGCACGACATCTTGACGGCGCCGTTATCTTCTATCGGACACTACTACTAATTACACTTAACAACATCCTATTCCTAATACATACATTAATGAAATAGAAATTATGGAGGAAAATTTTAGTGTCGACATGACCCTCGCGGGCTTGTAGAGCCCGCACTTAAAAGCCGCGCCATTGCGTGAAAAGTGTAAAAGTTCTAAAGTCCCCATGAGACACCAAGCCGAATTTATACTTGGGAAAAATTTCCCTCACTGCCCCATAGACCCATTTTTGCAAAAGAAAACATCCCCAAGCCCGCCACTGCATTCTCCACTTGGGAAAAAGACATTTCCGGGCCCACTAGCCCGCTTTTTCCACTTTTCATAAGAAATCCTTCTCGGGCCCGCGAGCCCACAATTATACCATGTGCCTTTTGTGAAAAGTGTAAAAGTGACAAAAATGTCTCTCGCTGCCCCGCCTTATCCACAATTTCCATTGGTAAAAAATCTTCCCTAGGCCTACCAACCCACTTTTGGTAAAAATCCTTCCAAGGCCCACCGGCCCGTAACTTACGGAATATGAGGAGTTAGGACTTCTTTATATCTCGAAAAAAGGGGAGAAATTTCCCATATGATGGAAATGATTTTAGGGGGCCTTAAGTGCTTAAAATATGTAAAAATTCAGATTGAAGCACACAAAGGAGGAAAATGGTGTTAGTTGACCTAAAAATAAGTGTGAGCTCATTTGGTCAACAATTACATCATATAAAATAGAGTAGAAATCAATGTCCTTTCATTTTCAAGTAATTAGTTAATTTCCAAGAGGGTTTGAATCTTTCATAGAAACCCCGATGATAGATCCCCTTTTTCCTATCCCTATGGATCTAAAGGAGAGAATATTTGTAGGAGGTTGTCTACATATTATAAATCACTTGGAAAGGTTCTTGTTTTAATTTAGTTTAGTTTTAATACATTCAACACGGGTGAATAACCACACCAAAGTTATTTTTCTTGTTTAAATATTTTAATTATTTAGAATAGAAGCAAATTGTTGTTTATAATTGTAATGTTTCATTTTTTTTATTTGTTTGGATTACTTTCCCTTCGCAGTAGTAGAATTGATTGATAGTTTCATCTTAGTTAATTTGGACACTTTAAACTAGATCAACACTTACATCCAAGTTACGTAAACAAAGCATAGGAATTTACACTACCCGTTCATAGCCTCTAAATCTCCCCTTTGTCAACTCGGCCTACAGGAAGATCTCACTACCATATCTTAGTCACTAACCCCCTATAGTTAGCCACATGCATTCAACATCGGTTACTCGGCATGACCTCGGGGGTCGAGTGCGATTGAATATCACATGTTCATTTTCATGCGTACGGTAACCTACTAAAGTCATTCTCCTTGATACTTTACTTATAGGAGAATAAATGAGCACCATACTTCATTAAATATGGTAGTTAAGCTACCAGAACTACATATTTAATGTTGGGATAGTATTTCCTCTTTTCAACCCACCTAACCCCACCAAATTTAAGAAATCTAGTTTCTATGGTGTAGTACATGATGAGACATTTCTAAAAATTCCAATTTTTTGAAATTTGGAGTTACTGAGGAAAAATGTTATGGCCATTTGAAGTTTAGGGTTTGGGAAGGTTAAACGAGGTTCTTTGTGGTCTATTACAATCTACTTTAATGCAATTTATGTTGGGTGCGGATGAATCGGTCGATCGGTGAATCGATGGAATGCGGGAAATGTTCCATTTATTCCCTATGGGCCCATCATAACCATAGATCTCGTGTTTTTTCTTCCATTATTTAGTTTGTCAACTAATTCGAATAACTAACAACCCTATGAAACTATTCTACTTTTTCCCACCCAGAGCCTATTTATCCACATTAAAGTGTCCCCTTAACCAATTCGGCTGAATCGGTAAAACACAGAACAAGAGGAACCAAAGGACTATCCTGCCAATTCTAAAAACCATTATTTAAGTGATTTAAATGCCTCCAACTCCTTTTATGGCTAGATCGCTAAAGTGGGAACATGAGGAACAAAGGAACAGTTCCTCATGTTCTTCGGTCCTGATTTAGTTGATGTTACCCCAAATGAACCAATTTTGTTGATTTTTTAGCTAAGTATGGAAATAAGGGACTTAACAATGAGCAAAGGAATATCACCAACATTGATTTTTCCCACTTTTGATTAGTTTATATTGTCTAAGCCCAAATGAAAATGTAAGATATCAAAAATAGCCCCAGGGGGCATATTTTGGATAACAATAAATTTGGTTATATCTTTATGTCCTTTACACATGACTTGTATGCATAAAATGAGTTCAAACTATCTTATCCTATCATAAGTCTTACACTCACTCATTCTATTGGCCATTCACCTACAATATCTTTTTATTTGTTCAAACACCTTATAACTCCTATATAGGCTTATCCAAAACATTGTTTCAAAACTCAACCCTACATGAAAAACCCATCCAGTAGGGAAAATATTAATTGTTGATCTTTTCCCTTACTAGAATATTATTTCCTTTGCCTCAAATAATCAAATTTGTAAATGAATATCTTTATATGAGTGGAATTTACCCTTTAGGTTAGCCTTAGTGCTAAAAAATTACCCTTAAAGTGGGATAAATACAAGTTAAGCCCACTCATTTACTCATCTAATAGTCATCGACACTTATCAAGATCTCATCTATAAAATATCTCTCGAGTATCAAACAAGTTGCCCTATTCTCCCCTATCACAAGAGAAAAAACTTAGAGAAACCCTTATGAAAAATTTGAAGCACTCTAAACCAAGTTGAGAGAAATTATCACTAAGCCCAAAGAATTCAAATTCAAGTTAAAAAAGTAATATCAAATGCTAAAGAGAAAAATTCTAATTGCATACATATAGTTAAAAGTAGCACATTTTTCTTCCAAACATGTGGGAGAAATAAATGGGTTTTGAATCCCTTTAGATGTAGTGTTATGTAGGTGGTGTAGGTTTTCCTCAACCCATTAAAAGGAGCACAATTTTCCTTCCCTTATGTTGGATACTTATATAGGTTATGAATCCCTTTAGAAATAGTGTTATACAAGTGGTGCAAGGTTGCATCAACCCAAACTATTGACCCATTTTTACAATATTTTTAAGAATTTAGGTCTTCAATCGACCCAATTTTACAATATTTTTAAGAATCTAGGTCTTCAATAAGAGAATACCAATTTTAAAAAATTGTGCATCCTATATCATACAAAGAGATACATATTCAATAGTTACAAAAGGTTGTAAAGTCACATATCCATTTTTAAGAGTAAGACAAGTTCATGCAATAATAGACTAGATTGGCACTTTTGTCCCATTTTTCAATTTTATCCTAGGGTAGACATAGATACAATATCAGATCCAAGCCATATATATATGTATTCTTTCTCATTTCTCTTAGTTTTGAGTCCATATTGGTCATGAAAGTACAAAGAAAGTTATGTTCACTATCTTCTTTTGATTTTAATATACTCAACATGTGCCCTAATTAATCAAATGTCTTAATCATTTATTATATATTCCTACTTGTATATGAATAATAGTTTAATAATATGAATATACATCCTTTTTAGATTCAACATTTTAGAATTTAAATCAAAGCCATCAAATCAATTTTATTTCAGGTGTAATCATTTAGTGAACTCATTTATTGTTAAAATATCGCCTAAGAAGAATTTTATCTAAGGAATAATTTCTCTTCCTTTACACATTTTTGCCTTCATTTGTAAAACCTAGGTCCCTTAAGGTTTCATACCTTTAAATTTCTCATAGTGGTTCACTTATCTACATTTTCTGGCCTTTTGGAAAATGCCTTTTATTGTTATTTATGGCTATATCATGGTTGTCTAAGTTTGCAATGGATAATTAGTCAAAAGGCCCTCTTAGGCCTCATCTTATAGATCCTTCATCAGCCCATGCTCATTCTAATAACAATTACACTCTTGCTTGAGGTTGTGATAGGTATCATCCCTCTCACGAGGTCCATGTGATCAATCAACAAAATGAACAATGCACCCTAATGATGATTGAAGTTTACATATGCAAGCTAAAAATATATGAGCAATAACTTATCCTATATGACTATCCTAAAATATATTTAAGAATTTTACAATGAGTTTCAAAATAAAATTCAATAAACAAGTTTAGATATCAAATCACTCAAGGATGAGATTACACATCTAAGGAATCCAAAAATTTTATATGTCAACCATATCTCTATACACAATTTTGGTCCTAAAAGGGTTCATTTCATAAATGAGTTAAGAATCATGATCAATATGTGCCTAATACACCTACAAATTCATTTAGGTCTAATGGACCTTCAAAATAAACCTTTCAACATATATGCCCTCCTATAGATTAAACAACACCTTGGTGCACTTATCGGGACTTGTGGGACTTCATACTAAAAGGTGTCCCACTTTTCATTATATCATGCATGGACTTGTTGATAGTGGTCATCTTGAATTGGATATATATAATACAATATCAATAAATTATAACTCGCCTTATGTAATCAAGAAAACACCTACAATTGATTATTCATTTTTAAGAAATAGATGGAAAAATAAAAATTTTACATAAAAAAAAACAAAGGGAAATTACAAGGAAACATATGGAATAAGAAATATTACAATAAGATAAGTTAGAAAAAAAAATATTGGCAAAAGAAAAAATTACAAAGGAGAGATTATAAAAGGAGTAATTAGAATAGTAAAATTTTAAAGTAATAAATTTTAAAGGGAGCATTACAAATGGAATAAGTAGAAAATAAAAGTATAGGAAAAATAGGAAAGTTACAAAAGGAAAAATTAGAACAAGTTACATCAAGAATTTTTATGTAAATAAAAATTACTAATAGATAAGTTACACAAATAGTTAGGGGACAAGCTAAACAACATTTTAAAAAGGTTTTCTTAAAAAAGAAGCACAAAATCAAGATACACCCACAACAAATATGACTTCTAATGCAGGAGCACCATGGAAGAAATGAGATAAATACATATATTTTGAAGTTTTGACATTTAGGAGTGCACACAAGAGTTAAGAAAGTAATGCACATTAAAATAAAGAGGAAGGGTGCATAAGTTTTCTGTAAAACTTGAGAAGGGACAACTCAGGGTGCATGGATATTTTTGAATGTTGATAGATAAGGATTGACAAAAGATGTACGAGTATGAGAATGAAGACAAGGGAAAAAAGTGACCAAGTGAAAAGTAATAATGGAGAACCACCAACTCAGTAAGGACGTAGATTATAGCTAGACTTATCTCAACTACTAGGATGAAGTAGTTGAATGCCACTAATGAACATAAGTTCAAATTTAATAATTGAGTGGTATTATGGGAAGATTCTAGAAGAGATTTCAAAACCAAACAAGTAAAAACTAAGATATATAAAATCATGTCTAGTTCTAAGTTTCGATACCTTTGAGAGACTTTAGAATTCATTCAAGACCCAATAACCACCACCCATATAGTTTTGTGAGTTTATCACTCATTTGTATCATACCAAAGAGGGAATCTATTGTAGATGTCATAAGGTTCCTTGTTATAATAAAATCTGAATTATGTGAGGGTATTTCTCTATTATGTTTCCTATATAAATGATAATATGACCAAATTATTTTAATTGATATTAGCATGTGGATAGATACCTTGGAGAAAGTTTATAAGGTGGGAAGACTAGTAGAATGCAGAATGTGAGGTAAATAATCAAAAGAGGGGAGATGCCACCTAGAAGAGCTGCTAATATGGGAGTAGCAATTGCATCCAACACAGTTATTATGGGAGTGCTAGAAAAAGTAATGATAGAACTAATGGGTGTGAGGAAAAGGATTGAGGTCGTTGAAGAATATTGACAAAGATGGATTTTGTGTTGGATGTAAAAAGTGATGATGATGATGTATCGGTAAGAGAAGGTGTATGAAATAAAGGAGTCACCAAAGATGGAAAGATGAATAGAATCCATAAAGCAGCGCGAAGAAGAAGCCCAATTATTGTAATCTATTTCAAGGATGGGTCATGGACCCGAGATGGATGTTTCATCATTTTCTAGAATATTATATCCAAAAGATTTCATAGATTGGCTCACAAGTATATAAGAATGCTTCGAGTTTAAAGAGATAGTTAACCTACAACATGTCGAGTGGCATAAAATAAGTTGAAAGATTGTGCATGTTATGGTGAAAGGATGTGCATAATGACTGATGAAGAAGAGGCAAGGATAATATAGGAACTGGGATTGCATGGTTTCCAAAATGAGAAGAATTTTTTTCCATATGACTACTAAATGATTTTGTTCAAAAGACTACAAAATTTGAAACAAGAGGAGATGTTGGTAAAGGATTACACATGAGTTTTACCTAATCATGATAAGATTAGGAAATGTGGAAGTTGATCAAGAGAAGGTAAAGTGGTATATTAATGGCTTGAGGTTTGGAATTCATGAAGAACTTAACCTATTGCACATACAGATAGTGAAGGAATCCTATTAGCTAGCCTTGAAGGTGGAAAAAAGTTAGCACACAAGAGCTAGAATGTAGCTAAAAGAGGAAGCCTCGAGGTGTGGGGTAGAGGAGGAAGTGTATGAGGTTACATTAAAATATGAAGATGAACACAATACTACACAAACGTATGCTCAAAATAGTGCACATGATGATGGATCGTCATACACTTTAAGAGGGTGTGAAATATTTAGCTGAGGAAGAGGAAGAGGATTCTATAAAACATGTTTAAGTGTGGAACTATTGCACATCTCATTGTAGTCACTTATAATTGGAAATATATCCTTTGATAACATTGTTATTGACATTGCATGCTTGCATGTATGAATACACTCTCCTCACTCTTACTTAGAAAACCCTACTAGCTCTTTGAGTATGTTATTAACTTTACACCCATAGTTTTCATCAATTCCTAAGCTTTTATGGCATAAAATACATCTAAAAATAGTCATTATTTGACCCATAAAGCCAACCTGTGATTTTCCTTTTTGGTGAAAATCATCAATTTGGGTTGTTTGTACAAATCTACAATCCTTGACCCTATTGTACAATTTTGGACCAGCACATTATACACTCAAACTTTCAATTGCATCATATTAATATGGTCTATTATCCCCCTTGGTCATCCTTTCAATACATAACAATCATCAGAAGCCTATATAAGCAAGTCAATCATACCTCATTTTAGGTCCTGGTGCTTTATGTTCTCCTAAAGTTAAAACATGCACAAAAGGGACTCTTTACTCCCTAAATAGTGAAGTAACTTACGAAAATTCATTATGGAAGAACCCTCTATAGGTATGAATTTTCCTACCAAGTACAAGGGTCTCCATCTTCTCTCCACATGTAAGCAAAGTTACCCTTCCCAAGTATTCATATAAGTGTGAAACTCAAACAACACATTATCAAAGCATGGTTGTCAAAATTTTATTATATTATGGTAGATATCACATGCTAGGAATATGATGTGTGGTTTGATCCCTTTTGTAATAATGGAAATGTTAATAGTACATTGGGGTTCCCACAACCCACCTAACTTTGTTTTACAAAAATTCATCTTGTTTTATGAGGGTTTGAGGGTTTGAGTAGAATTTACGGAGCCATTTTGAAGCTAAGAAAAGAATACAGACATAAATTGAAACTCATTTCCAGGAAGGTGAAGCACAAAAAATCATAGGATCTAGATCCCAGCAGGTCCAATATTGTACATAAGGGTTAAGACTATACAGATTGTTTTGACATTATTATACAATTTTGACCAAGTGTAATTTCAGGTGATAGTCTCTATAGAAAATCATTTCAGTTCTAGATCATCCTATTCCTATATTTAGATCACTCATAATCTCCAAGATCTTCTCAAAATAAGCTAAGTGTAATTTATCCTTTGTGTTTTGATAGTTGCTAGATCAATAGTAACTTTGTAAAGCATTGTTCTAATTTGGGAAAAATGTTGGAAGTTAATTAAATCATAATAGCCTCTTGTTGCAATATTTCATCCTTTTATGTATGTTAGGAACACAATAAATCTTAAAGGGAATGAAATAAGATATTCACATTTAAGTGAAATCATTTGGTGAACCCAACTCCTTCATCAAGCATCAAGCCCTAACACTAGTGGCTTAAGGGTTTCATTTTATATTAAAATATATAATTTGTTGGCATCTATGACTTATCATGTTGTTACCTTTACATATGCACCTATTAAGCATTCTAATCTTACCAATATCCTTGGATTATATGATGATCTAGATGAATTTTCTATGGTTTCTCAATTTGGCCATTCGGACACATATGAGGATGATGTTCATAAGCCCAATATCATGTTGTTGATCTATTTTCTAATGTTATCCTCACTCTTCACAAATTGTGTTCAAGGTCATGGCTATAATACTAATTTTTATAATCCTCCATAATATATTCTTGAAGATGAGGTCTAATATATGTGGAAATTCTTGCATGATCATCCTAATAACATTGGCATCCTTATTATATTGTTAGAGATCAACTTAAGCATATTTCCACATGAACATCTCATGTAACCACATCATCAGTTTGTGTACTTATTTGAGAACATCTTGCATTCTCATGCAACATGTATCTATGCATATTCCTCAAGCCATTATTTCTACTACATATCCTATCTATCATCATATTGGTTTGCATGCATCTTCATGTAGCACACATGACCTTGAGTCCCTTGTTCATTCTCTCCACGCACAAATTCTACAATTACAACATGTTGTATCTCATACTTCTAATGTTATGGACTCTTCTAAATTATTCCATAACCCACTTGCACATGATGTTGTCTCATATCCTTTTCCCATTAGATTCACTGTACCTAGGATTCCTATCTATGATTGCAAGAGTGATCCTTAAGAGCATCTTCACTCATTTCATGTTGTCTACTTTGGTTATGCATCTAATGATATATTGCTTACAAAGAAATTCCCTAGGATCCTTAAGGACTTTGCATTGAAATGGTTCTATAATCTCCCCACTCATTCTATGTGTTCATTTACTACATTGGTAAATTTATTCTTAACAAAAAATTAATTGATATCATGGATAATTTATCTTACACAAAAATATCCAAAATCAAACAAGGATATGAAGATCATATAAGTGATTATGTCTTGTGTTATCACACAATACTTACTAAAATGAGCAATACATTAGCTAGAAGTGAGTTACATGACCTATTTGTTCAAATTTTAGTTCCTCCCCTATTAGATTCATTCATATTTAACAAGTTTCAATCTTTCAACCATATTTTTCATATTCTAAAGGAGCGTAAATTTATTCTATTACATCTGAATAAACTCAAGTATGTTACTAGCACCTATAATTCTTGTAATGCCATGTTTCAAAGCAATCCTAATTTAAAAATAAAACCTCATGACCCTAAGGTAGCTTCCAAATACACTGTCAATGTTGTTGCTCAACCTACTAAGCTTCAATTGCAACCTATAAGACAAAAATTTACACGATTACCTTGTCCTCCACACATGGTTTTATAGTAATTACTTGAATGCAATCTCGTGTCTATCCCTCCACTATTTGATGTGATGATCTAAGTAAGCCCCAAAGTAAGATATTTTATGTTAATGCTTATTTTGATCATCATAGATGCATTGGTCACTCTATCGATCATTGTTTTAAGTTGTGACACATCATTCAAGGTCTTATCAACACTAATGCAATTGAATGGGATGATCCTTTGAATAATACAAGCATATTAATAAAAATGTTAAGTTGAAAATATTCAATTACCATCTTCCTAAGCATGATAATGATCCATCTACCTCAAAATTTCATAACACACATTGTGTGGTGTCACCACCACCTTCTTATGATCACCCATTGGATTTTATGATTGGTACTATCTCTCACACATCATCTTCTACACCATTCATTTCTTTTGATGATTCTGATATAGATGATACACTTATCTCTAATACATTATCTATTCTAGTTTCTATTCATCATATTCTTATTCAGGGTGTTTTGGTTACCCCACATCGTATATAACATTTTTGCATGGTCTTTACTTTATTCTCTTGGTATTTCTTTTTAAAGTCTTGCACTTGATTCTAATCCACATTTTTGACATATTACACTTCTAATCACCATTGGATCCACCACTACATATATTTTATTCTTAATTGTTAAATCTATCACTCACTCTGGTGTGTTACATTTAGGTCTCCCTTGGCTATGTGCTATTAAGGATGTCTCATCTATCATTCATCAATGTGTCAAGTTTATTAGTCATTATAAAGTTGTCACTATCCAAGGTGTTCCTTTTAGAGAATTATCTCCTTGTGTTCCTCATTTTTTAGAACTTCCACCCCACTTTCTAGTGCATCTACACATATGCCTATTGTGTCACGACTTATTCACATCGTAATAGTCTTCCTAGGTCTTATACTAGGCCTTTAGTTGCACCCACCATGCTTCACATAACTCTAGGTATCTTTATGATCCTATAGTTGTACATGTCACATTACATAGTTCTAGAGCCTTTAGGTCCCCACCTTGGCCTTCTTTAGTACACCTTATCTCTAGTAGATCACAAACCCATTCTATCTTATATAGATATTCTAGTTTCACAATTCATATTAGTACTTCTCATTTCTCTTCCAGAGTGCTCATTATTTTAGCCCACCTCACATATATCACACATTTCATTCTTCTCATTGTTTCACTATTTCTAGTTCTCCTCATAAGACTTTTATGACACACATAAACAACATGGTTCCAATTGCACTTGAGTCACCTTTTATGACACATCAAGGCTTGACCCTCCATAAAATTTTGTAGTTGTTTTCCCCCTCATAAATTCCATTTTGGATTAGTTCTCATACATCCCCTTTGCTCGATAACACACTTAGTCTATATGTTCATCTCGACTATTGAGGGATCAATTTTTACACCTAATCCTCACTTTGCACATACACATTATGGGGGAAATATTGATTCTTACCCTTTATTTGCATCATTTATATCTATTCCCCTATATGGGGGAATTCTTGATCACCCTTCCTTCTTTTCAGAGAATAGGTTTTCATTTGGGCCTTATAGAGGGCCTAAATTTAAAAACATTAAAATATTTACAAAAATTCAAAATTAGGACCCACTTTTATAACTGCGAGGATGTTTTAATTAACTCTCGGGAATTAGATCTATTTTTAGCATTAAAGTATTTCTATTGATTGTAATTGCATGGCTAAGTGCCCTAAGTCTATAAACAACTATATAAGCATAAAAGCTAGGGTTTAGAAGTAATGATTAACAAGAATTAGAAAGAACTTGAAAAAGGTTGGTGAGAGAGAATTCTTGGTGATGAAGCAAAAAGCTTGAGAAAGAAAGTATTGAACATCTGAGAGGTGTGGAAGATTGTAAATCTTCATTGTATATCTTGTCAAAGCTTTGGATAATAGATTGGCTTGTTTCTTGGTGGACGTAGCCCACATTGGGTGAACCACGTTAAATCTGGTGTTGATTTATGTCTCTTGTTTTGTATATTTCTTCTGGTAGAATATCCACTTTTATTTGCATGTATGCTTAGATCTGATATATTGTCTATATAATTGGTGTGCTAACCCCAACAACTGGTATCAGAGCTTTGTTTGAGGTTTTGTGTGTTGACAGATTTACTCACAGAGGGTTTTTTGATTGAGTGGGAGCTACAACAATGGCAGAAGAAAACAAATACAAGGTAGAGAAATTTGATGCCGAAATTATCAATTATGGAAGATGCAGATTGAGGATTATCTATATCAAAGAGATTTGTATTTACCATTGGATGAGAAGTCTAGACCTACGAAGATGACTGATGAAGAATGGAAGATTCTTGATAGAAAGGCTTTGGGATCTATAAGATTGAGCTTGAGCAACATCCAGTGGCTTCCAATATTACAAAAGTGACTTCTACGGTAGAGTTAATGAAATCTCTTGCTAATTTATATGAAAAACCTAGTGCTTCAAATAAAGTTTATTTGATGAAGAAACTATTTAGTTCTAAGATGCATGAAGGTGGATCTGCATCTAGTCATTTGAATGATTTTTGATCTATTGTAAATCAGTTAAAATTGGTTGTTATACCATTTGATGATGAAGTAAAAGCACTTTTATTCTTATGTTCTTTGCCTGATAGTTGGGATAACTTGGTAATGGTTGTTAGTAATACATCATCTGCTAATAATATTTTGAAGTTTGATGATGTGGTTAGTATAATCTTGAATGAAGAAATTCGTAGGAAGAGTACAGAGGAATCATCATCTGGAAATGCTTTGAATGTAGAAAGAAGGGGGTAGGAAGAAGGAGAGATCAAGAGTAAGAGTAATGGGAAATCAAAGTCAAGGGATAACAGATCTAAATCATAAGTAAGGGAATTACTTGTTGGAAATGTGGAAAGAAAGGACATGCAAAGAAATATTGTTGGTCAAAGGATAAAGAGAACCAACAACTAGACAAAGGTAAAGAAGAAAATCTTGCTACATCAGAGGTAATGCAAGATGCTCTTATTATTTCTTTAGATAATAGAATTGAATCATGGGTTTTAGATTCAGGAGCTTCTTTCCATATAACCCCTAATAAGGGTTATTTCAGAAATTATGTCCAGGGAAATTTTGGGCATGTTTATTTGGGTGATGATGAACCTTGCAGTATTACTGGTAAAGGGGAAGTTCATCTAAAATTGTAGAATGGAAATACATGGGTATTGAAAGATGTGAGGCATGTGCCAAGCCTCAGGAGGAATCTTATTTTTGCAGGGCAACTAGGTGAATTTGGTTGCATGGTTACTTTTACAGGAGACTCTTGGAAAGTCACCAAGGGTGCTTTTTTTGTGGAAAGAGGTAAGAAGGTAGGAACGTTATATTTATCTACCTGTATTATTGATTCCTTTTCTGCATTATCTACTTCAGATTTAGATGCATGCATGTGGCATAACCGGTTGGGTCATATGAGTCAAAAAGGAATGTAGATCTTAAAGGCTAAGGGTAAGTTATCAGATTTGAAAGATTTAGATCTTGATTTCTGTGAGCATTGTATCTTTGGAAAGAAAAAGAGAGTGAGATTTCTCAAAGTTGGGGCAACTAAGAAGGAGCAAAAAATTGGAGCTTGTACACTCAGATGTGTGGGGACCAGCTCAGGTAGCTTCTCATGGAGGATCCAGTATTATGTTACTTTCATTGATGATGCTACAAGAAAGGTATGGGTTTATTGTATTAAATGTAAATATGATGTTTTTGAGACTTTTAAAAGATGGAAAGCCCTTGTTGAGAATGAATCAAATTCTAAGTTAAAGTGCCTTAGATCTGACAATGGTGGTGAATATTGTAGCAAGGCTTTCAATGATTATTGTTCAGTGAATGGGATACGTAGAGAAAGAATGGTTCCAAGAACACCACAGAGAATGGTGTTGCAGAAAGAATGAACAGGACAATCATGGAACGTGCTAGAAGTATGAGGATACATTCTGGATTGCCCTTGTAGTTTTGGGTAGAAGTAGTTGATACAGTGGTTTATTTGATTAATCGTGGGCCTTCAAGTTCACTAGATGGAGGAATACTAGAGGAAGCTTGGACCTGGAAAAGAGGTAGATCTTTCTTTTCTTAAATTTTTTGGTTTAGAAGCTTTTGTGCATGTTGATAAGGAAAATAGGAAAAAGTTGGATGCAAAATCCAAGAGATGCACTTTCATTGGTTATGGATCTGGTGATTTGGTTTCCATTTTTGGGATTTAGAGAATTCTAAAATTATTAGGAGTCGTGATGTTGAATGGAATGAAAAGAGAATGTATAGGGATCAAATTTTGGTACCCAAGGATGAACCAGTTGAGAAGTTTGTGAATGAAAATGAACTCTTGGATTTAAAATAATTACCGATAGGGTTACACAAGTAATTAGTCGATTGACCCCTAACCGGCATCGGTCAGATGAACTAGTATCGAGTTATAGAGATCCAAACCGGCATCGGTTAGTAAAACCAATGTCGGTTAGAGGTGACCGGTGTCGGTCACTATCAAATTTGGATAGGAATGTCCAGGAGGTCAGATTGAGCCTCGGTACCCCAAACTCTTGTGAGAAGGTCACAAAGGGTAAGTAAACTTCTAGAAATATTTACACCTTCTCTATTTTATTTATTATTGACTGATAATGGTGAACCAGAGAGCTTTGAAGAAGCAATGCAGGATAAGACTCACGTTCAGTGGGAGCATGGCATGGATGAGGAGATGGACTCCTTGGAACAAAACCAGACTTGGGATTTGGTTAAGTTGCCAGCAGGTAAGAGAACATTGTAGAACAAGTGGGTTTACAGGATTAAGGAAGAAGAGGGTGGACAGAAAAGGTACAAGGCAAGGCTTGTAGTAAAGGGATTTACATAGAAAGTAGGTATTGACTTTGGTGAAATATTTTCTCTTGTTGTTAAGATGACTTCTATTTGTACTATTGTATTGAGTTTAGTTGTAGTAGAAGATTTGCATTTAGAGAAACTAGATGTGAAGATGGATTTCCTTCATGGTGATTTGGATGAAGAGATTTATATGCAACCAACTTGCTTGGGTATGAAGTCAAGGGTAAGGAGAAATTAGTGTGTAGGTTGAAAAAGAGCCTATATGGGCTCAAGCAAGCTCCAAGGCAATGGTACATGAGGTTTGATAGTTTTATGCATGAGCATGGTTACTTGAGATGTGAATCTGACCATTGTGTTTATTTCAAGAAGCTTGAAAATGGGAGCTATATTATTTTGTGTTACTGTATGTGGATGATATGCTTATTATAGGATCTAGTATGCAGGACATTGGTGAGCTTAAGGAAAGCTAGCTCACACATTTTCTATGAAGGATTTAGGAGCTAAAAAAGAATCCTTGGCATGCAAATACATAGAGACAGGAAAAACAAGAAATTGTATTTGTCTCAGGAGGATTATATCTACAAGGTGTTAGAAAGGTTCAACATGTAGAATGCAAAACCTGTTAGTACACCTATGGATGGACACTTCAAATTGAGCAAAGATCAGTGTCCTTCATCACATGAGGAGGTCAAATACATGACATGAGTACCATATGCTTCAGCAGTTGGAAGTCTCATGTATGTTATGGTTTTACAGACTAGACGGACATTTACATAGGCAAGTAGTGGGAGTTGTGAGTAGATATATGGCTAATCTAGGTAAAGAGCATTGGAAAGTAGTCAATGGATACTTAGGTATTTGAAAGGGACATCTAGCATGTAGTTATGCTATGGAGGTTTGGATATTTCATTATGTGGCTATGTTGATTCGGATATGGCTGGAGATCTGGATGGTAGGAGGAGCACTACTGGATATATTTTCATAGTAGGTGGAATGAAAGTTAGTTAGCTAGATTTCAAGATTGTAGAAGGTTGTGGCTTTTCTACTATAGAGGTAGAGTATGTTGTAGCTATAGAGGCTAGCAAGGAGATGATATGGATGAGTAGGTTCATGGAAGAGTTGGGAAAGGAGAAAGTGATTGTAAATTGTTCAGTGATAGTCAGAGTGTAATTCATTTGGCAAAGAACTCAGTGTTTCATTTGAGAATGAAACACATTCAATTGAGGTATCACTTCATACGGTAGGTATTGGAGGATGGAAGTTGAATCTGGAAAAGATTCATATGAGAAAGAACCCTGCAGATATGCTAACGAAGCCATTAGCAAAGGAGAAGTTGGAGCTACACTCCACTTTTGTTGGTCTTCGAGTTTGAGACTTGAAGAGGAAGAAACAAAGCTAAGGAAGGATCCAAGAATGATGTTGTACAAGTATGGTGTAGTAATTAATCTCCAAGTGGGAGATTGTTGAGTTGTGGAGCTCAATTACTTTAGTTTAGCATGCAATGGAAACTTGCTGGAAAATACAATAACCGTCATCGGTTAAGGGGGAATCAGACATCGGTCACCCAGGACCGGCATCGGTTAGGTATGACCAGCATCGATCAAGCAAGGGAGGAACCGGCAGAATGGTTAGGTATAACCGGCGTTCGGTTACCTGTGTGAGGATGTTTTAATTAACTCTCGGGAATTAGATCTATTTTTAGCATTAAAGTATTTCTATTGATTGTAATTGCATGGCTAAGTGCCCTAAGTCTATAAATGACTATATAAGCATAAAAGCTAGGGTTTAGAAGTAAGTAATGATTAACAAGAATTAGAAAGAACTTGAAAAAGGTTGGTGAGAGAGAATTCTTGGTGATGAAGAAAAAGCTTGAGAGAAAGAAAGTACTGTACATATGAGAGGTGTGGAAGATTGTAAATCTTCATTGTATATCTTGTCAA
Organism: Taxus wallichiana var. yunnanensis; assembly: GCA_018340775.1. Lineage (NCBI taxonomy): Eukaryota > Viridiplantae > Streptophyta > Pinopsida > Cupressales > Taxaceae > Taxus > Taxus wallichiana. The sequence continues at coordinate 496,945,914 of CM031243.1, read as the reverse complement.
AGCTTTGGATAATAGATTGGCTTGTTTCTTGGTGGACGTAGCCCACACTGGGTGAACCACGTTAAATCTGGTGTTGATTTATGTCTCTTGTTTTATATCATGTATGTTTAGATCTGATATATTTACAGATTTGATATACTTTCTTGTTTAATTATATAATTTATTAACCCCAACATTAATGAATACATATCTAATCTTGTGTATTTTCTATCTTCCTTTTGCATAACATGTAAGTGTATAACAATTATAGTTCCTTTCTTCCCTAACAATATCTATCTTGTGTTTTGAACTAAATGATAACATTGCATCGTTGACAATTATTCCTAGATTTTTCATATATCATGTCATATGTTCTATTGATATGCTTTCTTTTCATACATGTTTGCTAGTTATTTTGTGTGCTTATCTCTTTCTCTTATTATGACCTAAGGGCCTTGTTTGTCTTATGACACCTGTGTATCCCATGTTTGTGTTGTAATGCCTTGTGTGTGGTTGTGTCTCTCTTGTTTACAAGCTCATGGGCCTTGATTGTCTTGTGACACCATGGGTGTCCCATGTTTAGGAATTTTCATCTTTTGTGACATTATTTGTTATTTTTGCACTTGTTTTTTAAATTTCATACACTTGTCTTCTACTAACACATCATTTTCTATTGTTGTTATTATTGTTTTCTTACATTGACAATAGTTTTGTTATTATGCTTCTTATTCTTGTTACTATTTTTTTTGTACCATGGTATATACCATATGCATCCCCTCCTTTAGGTGTAGTCACTTCTAGGTGGCCACCAAATAATCTCTTTATAGGTTATCTACAAGTTATCAATATCTTAGCTATGGCTATACATATTTCCTTTTGAGTTGTACACTCTAATTCATCATCACACATGTCTCAAAAATGGGGGAAACCATTTGGGGCTTTATTCTACACTTGTGGTAAAATGAGAATTTTCTAGGCACAAACATATGCAGAGGGTAGGAAAAAATGCCTCATAATTAGATGTTGATATAGAAAATCAGTAAAAACTACAAAAGGTCAAAAGTGTACATAATGGTTAGGACTATACGAACGGTTCTTATCCTACTATATGTTATTTCCCAGAGGGAAATTTCTCCAATTTTATCAACATCTTCATATTTTTATCATTATTGTAGTTTTTTCATATTATTTTATGCTTATATTGACTTAATTTGGCATGAGTTTAGGGGACATGAAGTGTTTCATTCTCTCTTTCTTCACTAAATTACAAAATTTGGTTTGTATTAATCTACAATAGTATTGTTCATAGGATTATGGAATGCATTGGAATAACTAAGTTATTCATGGGAAAGCTTTCCTATCCTCTTTATAATTTAGGGAAGATATAGAGTTGTTAAATCGATTTGATACATGGTCTTCCTCCTTGGTAGGGGTGTTTTAGATCCTCTTTTTGGTTCTTCTTTCTTGCATTTGTGTGTTGGGTTAGTACACCTAGCACATTGACCTCTCTTTAGTATAATTGGGACTGATTAATGTAGGAGCATCATTGTAATTAGCACAATTTTGGCTTGATTGGGTGTTTAGGAAGTCTTAGGATGCTCTTGGGTCCTAATTAGTCTACTTGGACTCATAATGATGTAATAAGCAAAAATTTGAGGTTTCCTCCAAAATCCACATTTGAATATTCAAATTAAAGTAGTAGTGTATCCTATCTTTGAGTGTTAGTGTTTTAGTAATTTATGGGTTAGTATAGTTCTAATGTTCATGTCTTAAGAACACTCTTTTGACCCTACCAAGGAGAAAACTTATTATAGTTTACTTAACCATGTATGGGTTAGGGGTTGGAAATCTAACTACCCTCTCTTTCTTTATCATCATGCTAATGATTTTGAATGGTTGTTGTTGATAAATATGGTAGAGGTTGAAGGTGGAGAATTCATATCTATAATAGAACTTTGAAAAGATCATGAACTATCTAATAAAAGCTTATTTTATATGAAACTATGTAGAATGTGTTTAAATGTATATTGTTCATGGTTCCTTGAATGTTGGTAAAACTAGGCTTAGCCCTCATTAACTTGTGTGAATGAAATGTTACTATAGGATAAGTGAGATAGTGCAGTCCTTGAAATTATGAAGAGAATGATGAAGAGTTTGGGAAGGCGGTGAAGGTAGTCTAGTGCAAAGTGGTGGGGATGTGTGAAGGGATAAAGATAATCCAAAAACTATTAATAAAGGTAAGAAAAAATTGTGAATTGAGAAATTTATAAATAAAGAGTGTTTTCAAGAGTTAAGGTTGATAAGAAGGGCATATTTTTGTAAGTGATTCAAAAAGGCTACAAAGAACCAAAATTTTTGTGCATGAATTTCCTAAGTGTGATAAATTGTGAATTTTGAATGAGTAGTTTCTTTGACATGAGTGATATTATTGTAAGAAGTGTTCATATAGTGTGTGAAAGTATGGACAAATTCATTTAAGTCATTAGAGACCTTATGAAGCTTAATTGAGGGTCAATAACTAAGGAATTGTATCTATGTGGATTGTGTTTTACATTTGGGGAAATATTAAAGGAAAATATGATATGATGTGATAAGAAGTGATTGAAACTCTTCCAAGAAGGATCTTGTCAAGTATAATTTATGTGTCTAGTATATGATTATGAAGTTATATGGCAAAGAACAAGAAAACTCAGTGGTTAAATGTCCAAAAACACAGTCTTGGTTGTGTAGTCAGGGTTATGAGAAATTAAGTCATGAAAATTTCTATGAAGATTAGTCCACAAGTTTCTTGATGCAAATGGTATATTATTGTTAAGTTGAAGGAATATATAGTAAGATAAAGAGTCATTTACATTAATAAACAAGTCTTTGTTCTTGAAGACTATGAAAAATGTGCATGTACACCCTAAGAGATAGAAATGGTAATGATGTAAAGATGTTTAAGACTCAAAGTGACCTAATATTCTTACTTGTAGAGTTTAATATACATGAAGCAAGTCGTAGAGTTTTGAAGGTGGATATTAAGTGATGAGAGTGCATGTAAACTTCACTTTAGGAGGAAACAAAGTACAAGGGATGTAATGTATAGTCCTAGGTAGAAATTTTAGCAATCATAATAAAAAAGGGAGCTCATATAAGAAAATAGTTGCTTTACATTTTTGGTAAGCATGTTAGAGGAGGTAAAAAGTTCAAGACTACATTTCCCATTTAATCCAAGGATAAGACAAAGCACAAGAATTAATTGTATAGTGAACAAGCTTCTATGGAGAATATTTTCTTGTCTTCATCAACAATGAAGAATAATAGTCTCATGTTTAGATCCTCTGGACATGATTATTTTATTTATTGTATTGTTATTACGGTCTTTTTTGAGATGATTTCTTTCATTCATTCATGGTTGCACTATCGAATAAATGCCATCTAGAAGTATCATTCAAAAAATGGTAATTTGAATTATCGAAAAATGGTTGTATCTTAAATTACTATCCTTATATTAGGAAATGAGTGATTTATCATTTACTCATTGGAAACATGTCACAATTACAAAGTGCTTCCCAACATCATTTTATTCTTATTTTTCAATAACATGTCACAATTACAAAGTTGGTTAATAAACTTATTATTCATAAATTGAACATGCTTTAAAAATATATTGTCACCTATAAACCATGCATATGAGTAATGTAAGACTGAAATGTACATTTAAGTAAAATAAACGAGAAGTTGCATATTATCATATAATTTAAAAATCTCAATATGTACAAACTTTAATTTTGAGATGTTGATCTAAACTATGGAGATGTTTTACACTAGGAGAAAATCTTCATTGAGAAATTTATGTGGTGTTACCTTTAAATATATATTTTGCAACAGGTTTTATTAATATTAACTTGGACTAAAGTTTTTTTAATAAAAAAACCATATTTGCGTATATGGAAGGTTTATTTGCTCCATATGAAGAGCTATAGCTTTTAACTAAAATATGTAAAGTTATTCATATTTCCTCTCATCTTTATTTTCATTATTTGTGTGACTACATCCCTTCTTACTTATGGAAGAAGAAACAACAACTATCATTATGCAAATAAAATGGTAGTATAATATTATCCAATAGGAAGAAACAAGTCTTATAAAACAAACATATTGATGAATTTAAAGTTATATTTCCACATCTTGAAAGGCTCTGCATAGAAAAAGTACAATATAAAATGTCATATGCATATATGATTATTTATCCTACAACCATCGTACTTTGATGTTCTCTCTTTTCTTGGTATCACACTTTTGCATGCTTGGATTCTCCATCATTATTGTGTGTTAGCTTTGTAGGTTCATCAACCATCTCGGAGCTACGACCATACATTATCCACCATCAACACCTATTTGTAACTCATATTTTTATCCATTAAACCCTAAATTCCTTCATGGTCACCATCAACTCAACATAGTAAATCGTTGACCCGATTCACATCTGTTTGATTTTTGTCATCTATTCTTCATATGCTATCGTTTTCTATTCCCATAACCCCTCGATCTCCCAATATTTCCATTCGCACACCTGTTGCTTCGTATACAATATCCATCATAACCTAGTCACCATCGACATGATCTACGAGTTATTATTCTCTCATCACATCCATTAATTTTCTTACATCCTTTCTATTCCAATCAGATCCATGATCTCGCATCATCTCAACATCATTTTCAGCCTTAGATCATCTCCATACTAATCTTGTAGATCTTCCTTTTCTACATTTATTTTTTTTTCTCGATGCTGACGTTATCCAATTTCACACACATGAAAAAATTGGGCAATAGGGTCCTATTATGATCAAATTATGACATTGGTCCCAGGGACTCACGTTCAACCATCACAAGATAACATGATTAAAATAATTAATAAATTGCATAGGTGAGCTCACCTAACATTGAACGAGGTTAAATTCGGTGACAACTCGGTGTTGGCTCAGTTGATAACTCAGTCGTTCATCATTGGAACTCAACTTGATGGGTCGGTCGAGCCCAACATTGAAGTGAGTCGGTTTAACTCATGAAGGGAGAAATGATAGGTTTGAGTCAGACTACTTGGTTAGCTACTTAGTGATTTGATATCATATAAGGCTAAGTTAGAGCTAGGTTGTATCAACTCATCCAAACTAATCACATGGGTGCAATGAAAACTCGACATATCGAGCTGAAGAGAGTGATAGTTGTGTTAGAGTGAGTTGCTCATTCAAGGGTAAAGAGAGCTCACCCAATGTTACAAGACCGAGTTGAGCTTATTAAGTGAGATGTAGATCAGTAAAGAGTTTGAGAGGTATTTGATCCAATTCAACCAAATGGATCAACTTGGATCTGGCATTATGATGGCGATTCGAGCTCACACGAAGAGAGATCTCAGAGTTGGCATCGGCTAAGACCGAGCTGAACCGAGCCTAGATGTTAAAATGGTGAGCTCGCAAGCTGAGTTTTTGTATTAGCTCGGGAAAGTTTGTGGATGGCTCGGTGAGCTAGGATGGTCACTACTTAGAGGAAAATTGGCTTTCAAAGCCCAATAATCCACCGTTGCGGGTTTGCGGGGCAATGTTTTTGAGCCATGCCACAACCGGGGAAATTTGGGGATTTTTTTGCTAGATAAACCAAGGAAATGTTTCCATGTAGGAAAATTTCATCCTCATCGCCAAGTGGGAACAATTACTTGACAAGCCAAGTTGATGTTTCCCGCATGGGAGGTTGAGGAGCTGATCATCATCGGAGCTCTCATATTGGCAAGCCATCATGATCATTCTACGTGAAGAAGAAGTCCAAGTAGTTGCCTATTCACTAGGTAGGTCATCAGGAGAATTTCAGGTGGAAGAATAGGTTGAATGATTGTGGTGAGTCATTGAGTTATCTACCGATTCTTAGGATAATTGGCATTAAGAACAAGTCGTGGGAGGCCACCGTTTTCTAAGGAACTAGTTTTGGGCTCGTTAATACGGTTGGCATGGAAAGTTCACTAGAAAACACTATGAGCTAACTAAACACATAGAGAAGGAAAATTGGTCGGCCGAATGAAGGAATTTTTTGGCGGATAGAACTTGAGGTCTCAGATCATTGAGTAAGAGATTGGTGATCAAGTTTTTGAGTTACAGATCCAATGCGTAGGGAGGACCCTTGTCATTCAGGAATGGTGTTCACCATGAGATTTTTGGAGCATCAAGTCATGATCTAAGGAAACATTGATTGGTAAAGAGTTTGTAGTAGAGCTGAAATATTCATAGATGATGGGTAGATGCACGTGAATGGAAGTGGTGAGCTCGATCAGATTAAGGAGGAAAAATGATTACGGGTGATGCATGGAAGGAGCTCAAAGCTCGTACAACCGAATTAAGCTCATCGAGCTAAATGGAAGGTCTCCCGGTTGTGTGGTGTCTAGCTTTGTCACGTGGAGGAAACAACTCACTCAGGAAAGCTAAGTGTCGAGCCTATTTGTAGGATGAACTCACACTCAGAGTGGAATGAGCATGGATGTCAACTAAGTTGTGAGTGAGGTACTACTGGGAGGTCGAGTGGAGAACTTGTGAACACCATGGGAAAGCACATCACGATGGCATGAGGTAAAATTGAACTCTTCGTCTATGATGAGCTGAGAACAACGAAAGATCAAACCAAAATACTCACTTTACCACCGGCACGAGGTGGCTTGAATTAAATTCGTTGCACCAGGAGCTCAAAGGATGACATGTCAGGTAGAGCCGAGTCGATTAGTGAAGCTTGAGATCACACTCAGAGTTGTAACATTGATGTGATCCCTTCAAATGATGCGGTCATAACAAGTCGAATGGAGGTGGCTTGATAGGTTGAGAGATGAATCGTGGTGGAAGATTCAAAACATGGTTTGCAGAGGCATTTTGGCATACGTAATGGTGAAATATCATCTTAACGAGAGATATATGTGAACAAAACAGAATAGGGATGGTCAAAATCATGTTTAGCCTTATCATGAGCTCGAGCTTGTGTGGTGAGTGAGTCAGAGATAACATGACTCAGTGTGGGCATCTATATTTTGTAAATTCAGGGAACTAACCGAGTTGAATGGAGCTCGAGTTGAGTTGGTTGATGAGTCATTTGATGAAGCATGGCTCGAGCTTGGTCTGACAAGAGCAATCATCATAGGACGATCTCACACCAGGGTGGTGACATCGATTTCATGCGTGAAGAAAATTTATTTGGAGGTAAAGTTGAGTTGATCCATCGAATGGCTGAGTGAAAATAATGTTAGAAAAGTTGTTAGATGGCGATGGCTTGCAAGAGTAGAATGCCATAAAACTGAGTCAACATGAATCTCAATGGACCGAGTTGGGATTGCATGATTTTTTTAATGCATGATGGGCTCAGTAATGGGATGTCAGTGACGGAAAGGTGATGGTGAGGAGCTCTTGGAAAAACATGAGATGAGTCAGCATGAGCTATGCATAATCCCGAGACATGGTCCATAGCATGAAATGACTTCATAGTGTAAGCTCGTGGAGCTCGATGGTCAAATCATTTTGGTCTCATAAATTTAGGTCATGAGTTTTCTATGAGGACATAGAAGTTGAGATAATTCACAAGAAGATTCGGGTTTGATAGCTCACCATTTGGAGGGTTCACGTCATGAAATAAAGTTTGAGAGAGATCTTGCGAAGGAATTGACAAGAAAGACTCAGTGGATTCAACACCAAGATATGAGTTGAACATGATTGAGAAGAGCTCGCATGAAATATTCAACTAATCGAGTAGAGCCATTCCCATTCATTGAGAAGAGATCGGGGAGAGCTTGCATGGAGGACGAGATGACAGACTCGTGAGAAAGAATCGAGTTGATGAGTAGCTCAAACGAACTCATTAGGTTTTTGTGACTCGATCGATAGGTTCATAGGAAAGGGAGCCATTTGAAATAACTTGCTAGGATGAGCTCACAAATGACTCGACATCGAGCTCAAGGATAACATGAGCCGAGTTACATTTTGGCATAAAATTAAGATGTGGTCCACAACAAGGAGATGGATACAGGAACTTGGCTTGGTCATGGCGGTAGGAGTTCAACTTGGCAGTGAGCTCATTGAAGAATTGTGGTCATGGCGGTAGGAACTCAACTCGGTTGCGGTGAAGGTTGGAGGAGCTCATCGCCTGACTGATGAGTTGGCTCGGTGAGCCAACCACCGAGTTGGGCTATTTTTTGGCCTTTTCCTCATGACCCTCCCTCTTGAGTCAAACCAGTCAACAGGGGGTCCCACCATTAATTTTAATTAATTTAATATTTTTATTTAAATATTTTAATAATAATATTTATTATTATTATTTAAATATTCTTTTAATTAATTAAGGAGAACTAGGTCAATAGGCAATTAATGACACATGATGGAACCTTCTCAAGTGGTTCAACCAACTGTAATAAATGAACCATCATGTACCTTCAATTTAGGAAGGGAATTTATGAATCCTTTCTCTCCTCTCTCTCAACTTCTTCTATAAATGTAAGTTGGAAGCTCATTCCAAGGGGTTCCAACATGTCAAACAGGTTGGAAAAGTTAGATATCTAAGACAAGTGAAAATTTTTCAAGAGTCCTCTCTCTTCTACAAGTTGTCCTTGTATGTTGAGAGAAATTTCAAGCCTCCTTTCCAAGACTATAATGGAAACCATTTCCTCTTTTGAATGTATGATGCATTGTGCACATTGTTGAAGTAATAAAAGTGTGTGTTTTGTGACTAATCTTGGTCCTTTCATCCTTCTATACTTCTTTGTGCCTTTTCTCATGCTTACAGGTACACTATGCAAGTCCATGTTTCTATTGCAGGTTCTTGGATTTTTGTGTTTATCAAGTGGTGGAGTATTTCATGCAGTTGATTTTTGGTGCCCATTCACCCTTCTCAAGTTCATCCTTCTTCACTGGAAGACTGATAGATTGTTATGTCTGATTGATTTTAACAAAGGGAACACATGCTTCCTAGTCTGTGGTATTATGTTACCCTCTCTAAGTTACAGTAGGTGAAATTGACTTGTGGTGCACACACCCTCTTCAAATTAACCCTTCCTAGAGTATGGCAACACCCTTTATTTGGTGCATCACCATCCCTAGTATAGTTTCATTTCTTGCAAATCTCTTTCCCTAAAACCCATGAAAATGTTATCATAGGTCTAGATAACAATTTTATTGCACTAGGAGTAGTACAACACTTAGTTTAAGAAGAGGAAGCCAGCCTTCTCTAGAGGTTCACCTGAGCCCAAGTCCCACAACTTGAGATGTGATCCCATGTGTCCCAATCACACCAAACATCTATTCACATTCTAGCCATTTGGAGGGTGCAGTGATTTGGTGACAACAACTACCCTAGTTGATGTCGAATGTTCCATGTAGTTTTAGGTTGTCGTCGACCCAATCAAGTTTGATTTATTTTTCATCATTTACTGTTATCATATATGCTTTTTATTTTATCTAGATCATCTCAGATTCTATGTTTCAGTTAAAATTTTATTGCATATTATCACTTATCTGTCATCATTTTTATATAATCTTTTACAAAAGTGGGTTGACATCGATCCTAGGAAGTTTTCACTTATCAGGACCGGAATTATCAAACAACCCACCATCCTATCTACTATTCCATTTTCATGTTGAGTTTCTCTTTGTTGTATAGGTAATCAATCTCATTGCGAGGAGGATCTTTTGCACCTATATCCACCATCATCTCATCTATAAGTATCCTTAAACCCTCTCATTATTGGAGTTGCTTATTTTCTTTGTTATCATTTCACTAATTTGAAATAGGAGAAAGAAAATTAGATCAACATTCAGCACACCCACCTGGGAACCACCCTTCTTTGATGAGTCCTTTCATTGTTTTTCATTCCAATTTTCTATTGCTTTCTTACTAACCTTGTAGGTAGGCGTGTTACTTTCTTTCTTGCGTGGTGGATTTTTTTCTTAGATCAACAATACACTCACTTAAAATGAAATAAAAGGAAAATAACATTATCTAGGTATTCTTCATTTTCTCTATTTTTTTCCATTTGCATATTCTTCCCTTATTTGATTGCTTGATTTCATGGAATCTCACATTTGATTTTAGATTTAAAAATAACCTCTTCATCCTTGATTGACAACATAGTCCGATTAGGGGTTAATTCTTTGCATTCACTTCTTCTACACACATCCAAAATGCACAAGCCGATTTACACAGCTTAAACATCTCCTTCAGGTGGAACCATTGGGATTTCAACACCCAATAGTAAAGTCATCATGGTGTTCTAGTTTCGTTATAAATTTTTGACTATCTGTATATTCTCTAAGCGCCCCAACACCCTTATCATTGTGGTGTGTGAAGTGTTAGGGTAGGTCCCAATATCATGCCCCATCTTGGTAGTCATCATATATTTTAGCCTCATGTACCTTTGGGTATATCGAGGATGCTAGCCAAAATAACCTAAAACCATCCATAGTTTGGAAATTTCCTAGGTTCCCCTTTGAGCCTATTTTTTTTTCTTTCTCACATTCTTCTAATAAGAAAGATAAATTAAAACTTTGTTGTGTGACTTGTTTGAAATATTAAAAATTAGCATAGTTTCTTGTTTTATTGTTTCATGCCCATTATTACACATTCTCAAGCAATAAAAATGGAACAAACCATGTCATCCAACAACATTCCTACTTCTAACATTGTTTCCCAACAAACTTCAACTCTTTCTATTATCTCTTCACCCCTTGGTCACTTCTTTTCAATTACCCACCCCATGGTTTCTACTACCCCTCTCCACGAGTCTCAAATTATCTAAACCAACCTTCATATGGAAACTAATACCTTTCTATATCATCATTCTATCCCTTATAGACCAATTACACCCGCATCTATCTTTTCCTTATCGACCTTTGGACCTCCTACCATCCCTCATGGATGTGTGGAATTCCAAGAGCTCCTTGATGCTAACCTGTTGCTCTTCATGAATATCTTATTTGTACATCTCCCCATCGATGGACCTCTCTTCAAAAAAATTATGCTTATCATTCTCACCTTGAATCCACCCAAGTCCTCACATCACAACTTGTTGTGTTCTTCCCTAGAGCCTTGAATGAGCTTACCATGGAATATCACAAAATTAGCTCCCACCAATCTTCCTATACAATCCCTCAAACTCACCAATCCACTCAACTAGTGGTTCCCATTCCTCCCAACCTTCCTTATATCAACATCACATCCAATTCTTCCATCCCCATCACTTCATCATCTACTTTTGTCATTAGCTCACCCACTCATGAATTACAAGAGTCCCATTTACTCTTTCCACCACCTGAACAACATGATCAAACTTTAGTCCCCATATCTACATCCCATGTCCACACAAACGTCATCACCTCACAACCTCATCCTTCAAATTCTGTCCAAACTCACTAACTTCCCCTCTGAAGTGCCTTTCTCTACATATTCCCTAATCAATCTACCTAACACATCTCAACCACCCCATACTTACATCTCCACTCACCCTATGCAAGGTTAATCCAACATCCTTGCCTCTCTCCAAGAACAAATGCAATATTATCCATCTAATTACATCCCTACCTCTCAACAACATCCTATTTCCCAACTCATTCAATCACATCCCTTCAACAATCTCCCCCCTTATCAACCACCTCCTTAAACACCTACTTACCCATAACAAGATCAATCTCATCCACAACCTCACCATCCACGTCTTATATCCCAAGACCTCATCCATTATTTTCTCATCCCCATACATCCAATGACCCTATTCATGCCTTGCTAAGTAGAATGGCCAATCTCGAAGCCGCTACTTTAAGGTTTAAAACCACCTTCTCTTACAAAAGATTTATAATGAGCCCATCAATCCATTACTTCCTATAAAACCTTATCCTCCACATTGGGAACTCCCTAATTTTTCTAAGTTTAACTGTAAGGAGGACCCACAAAAACATCTTTGTGCCTTTAGGCACACATATTACCTTATTGTGCCATTAGTAGGACCCACTTTGGACTTGTATTATGTCATTAGTAGGACCCACTTTGGACTTGTATAATGACATTCCTCAACATTCTCTATTCTCCTTCACCCAACTCGCACAACTATTCCTAGAGCACTTTTCCATTAACATTATGTGCAAAATCACCATTATAGATCTCTATGCCATTAGAAAATTTGATGATGAATCAATCAAAAATTCATCGCTAGATGGCATGGCTTATTCAATCAATTGTCTTTCTCTCTTCCACAGACCAAACTAATCAAACTCTTTTCACGAGCTTATGCAAAACATATTTCATCCACTCTTTAGATCCAATCCTTCCAAAATTTCAAAGAAGCATTCACCATGGCTCATAAATTGAACTACATGCCCTTGAGAAAGGCCATGTCAAACTCCGATCTAAAAACCAAAACCCAAATTCACTAATTCATCTACCCATGGTGAAAAATCTAAAAATGTAGCTAACACCATCATAGTCAAATCTTCTTCCATATCTACATCCCACACAGAGCCTCCACAAAGGGCTCCTACACAAACTCCCAACTATACCCCTCTTAGGGAATCCTATAGTTTTATTTTTGATAATTTAATGGTTGTGCATCTCATCCAACTTCCCCTATCTGACCTCTTGACGACTCGCGACCCAAACCTGCATGGTATCATGAGGAGAACTATTGAAAATATCACCAAGTTTATGGTCATGACATTGAAAATTTCCACACCTTTAAAAATTTTATACAATGACTCATAGATCATGGTGACCTTCAATTGGATAACCCCAACGCACCTCCTAATCATCCTCTCAATGTCTTCAAACAACCTTTCCCCAACCATCCACCAAATAATCAAACTACTCCTCCTACGCCTCAACACACAATTCCCACATAATTAACACTCTAAGTCAAGAGCTAACATCATCACCCACACTTACCATCCCTTCACCTACTACATTCACATCTATTTAGAATCTTCTACAATATTACCTATCTCTACATCTTTTATATCTACATCGACTATTCATATGACCACAAACATAGGGTAAGGCCTACAAACAATAACAAACCATAACAAACAATAGAACAAACAAGTATGGAAGAAAATATCCTTGCATAAAAAATGTTGTACATGAAGCTCCAAAGTTAGCATGTTAGAAAGATAACTAATATGTAAAAATCATGTATAAGCAAGTATTGTAAAGTGCTAAGTATGAAATGAAGCAATAATACCTAGAAGAGACGAATGTGGATGCCCCCAACAACCAGTGTAGGAAGGGTAGAAAGAGAGCATCAGTGTTACATGCATGTATAAGGAGGCAGTGAAGCTACAACATGTAAAAAAGAAGATGAAATAACATCTACACTATTTACAGATCCTTCCTATAGTTCCATAGCATTAGTAGAGGGAGGGGTCTTGAACCTATATTCACCTAGGCCATCGACCACAAAGGTGTCTTAAAAATAAGAGGCATCTATGCTAAGAGGAGTAAAATTGAGTTGTCCTAATGTTTCATCTATAAGTTCAATAGCGTTAACTCAATCATCATGATCCTTAGAACCATCAATGTGAGCATCATCTTGTTACATCACACTATCGTATGTTAGTAGGTGGCACTGTAGATGGAGTAATAAAGAGTACCATGATGGGTAGGGAAGGGACATTAATAGGAGTTGATATTGTAGGAGAGATGATAGTAGTAGTGCGAGTGGATATAGGCTGGATAATTTATAGTTGTAGTAGTATATTGTGAAGTGCTAGATTGACGAATGTCATATGTGTTGTTATATGGAATGCGCTAGATTGAGCATTTATAGTTGTATTAGGATATAGTAGGAGATAGTTGGATGCTATATGGAATGTGTTGTGAAGGTGGTATGGGCATAAAAGTAATGTGATCTATGTAACATTATTTGAATGGTTCTAGATCTGTAGTAATAGTATGTTCATAGTCGTTATGCAAGAAATTAACACATTGGTGAAGAGTAGATGGATCTACATGCATTGTGTGAATCCAAGGCCTACCTAATAAGAGATTAAATTGAAAGGAGGCGTCGATAACATAGAACTCAATGAGAATAGTCTTAGGTCCAACTTTGAATATGTAGTGAAATAGTCTTGAGACATGTGTGAGTGGTAGAATCATAACCACGAATGAGGGTAGAATTATTATAAATTAAATTATCATTAATACCCAATTTCTTTAAAAGAGAGTGAACGCATAAATTGATAGCTGATCCATTATCAATGAGGACTCATTTAATGCAAGTAGTGCTAATAGTGATGAGCAAAGGATCACATGGATTACTTTTAGCAAAAGGTGAAAAATCTTCATCATTGAAAGATATGGCATGATGTAAATTATGAAGAGATCTGTATGAGATGTGCAAAATCCATTGCAAAATTGTCAGTCTCAATATGAATGGCATGAAGGGAAGCTTCTAGTGTGTTACAAAAATCTGGTGCATTATGCAACAAGTCATAAAGAGAGATCTTAGCGAGCATATTTTTAAGTTGCTCAATAATGTCATAACCCTTAGAAGTAGTAGGAGGAGGTGTCGAAGTAATGGGTGGAGGAATAGAGGTAGGTGGAGCCATAGGAGGATTAAGATGAGCACAACAGTAGTAACTACATTAATGGATGGATCATCCTAAGGTGTGACAAAGTGAGGAGGATGTTGGGTATGCATGCACATGAAATCAATAGTAGTAGTAACGATGCCTGAGACCTTAGTTGGTGTAAAGGTAGGATAAGAGGATTGAGCCATAACTTGATAGGAGATGACATTTTCAAAAGGTAGTGTTGAAATAGTCGGGTTCACCAAAATGATTAACTAAAATGTAAAATATGGGGATAGTTAATCTAATCTATAACGACATGTACATGTAGTCAATAAATGTAGTAAAGAAGTATATAAATGACCCAAGAAACTATGCAAAAGGAAACACTAACCCTAATGTGCAAGAGAGAAAAGGAAAAACTCAACTGATTTGATGATCTTGCGAGACCTGTGTCACGTAAATGAATGGAGGAATAGTAAACATGAATGACTATGTAGAGGTCCTGAAATGACAGATCGAGGCTTATTAGCTAGACTGGAGCATTTGGAGAGGGATTGGGGTGCTGCGGGCACTCGATCTATAGAATGGGTGTCGTAGTCTATGTAAGATCGGGACTAAACTTCATAGTTCGACAGGTGGTCCAAAACCCTTGTTGTGTGACTTGCCACCTCATTTGCCACCTCATCATGACCTAGCCCTAACCTAAATTAACCTAATTAAGACCTATAACTTGGTCTACATCCACACCCATGACTAATTACTCCTCACCCGCACCAAAACCAACCTAAACTAATCCCTCGGGAGAAAGGAGGAAAGTTGGCTATTTTACTAAAAATAGCCCACTTTGACTTAACCACGACATCGGTTCTACTCGGCCACCGCCGTCGGTTACGTAACCGCCATCGGTTCCCTGTAAATGACCTCCCCCAACCAAAAAAAAGGATCGGAATTCATTTGAAAGATCCAGAATTCACTTGGCAGAGCAGAGACAAGTGAAGGAAAGAGAAGAGTTTGCAGAGAAGGACATCGAGCCCAAGACTATGACTGAGTAACTAGAGCACAGTGACACTCGTCCAAGCATTGGGAGAGAAGATAGCTCACTTTTGATTGTCGGATCATCCCACCTGAGCCTTGCCTTCGTCATCACAGTCCTTGAACCTGTATCTTCATCAGGAACTAGTAAGTGGTGTCTTGTACATTTTTAAATACCATTTCTTGAACTTCTGATTCATAGTAATTATAAGCTCACTCCTAGATCTACTACCCGATAGCACCCTACATCTAACTTTCATTCCTCTACCCTTACATTGCCCCAAGAACAGCTCCCACACTCTCTGAGTCTTCTCCATCACCCTATTGCCTACCCCTAATCATTTACCAACCTTATAAACACCATAACCACCTTATAACCAACCTTCATTGAAAGCCCCTAAATCACTGCCCCTACCGATATCGGTTTATCAAAATGCCAGTGCCGGTTATACATTGACCAGCATCGGTCATTGTGACTCAAACCAAAACCAGCCTTTCCTCAATTGCCTTTTAACGAGGTAACTAAATTGTGATTTCGCAATAACTTCTTTGTTAGCATTTGTGTTAATTCGTATTAAAAGGGGAACTGACCACCTTCGAAAGGAAGTCTAATATTTCCTGGGCCCAAGGTAGTTCCCTCATTTATTGTCTAACTATAATCTGGTGGTCTTGCATTCTTATTCACAGGTAGTCCTTCCCAGACAAAAAGGAGTTCTTCGCAATCGATCTGATCTCTCTCTATGGTACGCGCACACCCTCCCAACACCCAACAGGTATTCCTCCTAGCCCTAACCTTTATCTGTTTCTCAAGGGAATGAAAGGATAGAAGCAACTCTATTCTAAGAATGGAAACATTCTGTGCGAAACATTTTGGCATGCCTGGTGGGACCCTTCTCGGGTTTCTTTCTTTCTTGCTTGCTTTCATATAGGGAGCACACTTGCTATTTTCTTCTTCTAAATATTCACAAGATATTTTGTTATTTTGGTAAAAGAATTTGTCTTTCTTCCTCATCTTTGCTTTAGTGAAAGTCATCTCCTTTGCTTCATCGAATATCATTTTTGATTTGGGTTTAAAACACGTGCATCACATGTTTGCTTGTTGTTTTTAATTCTAGTGAACGTAGATTAAGTAACAGGTCGTACACGTGGGGGTGATATCCACGGTATTGATGAGAAATTAATCTTACTTTCACTTTGCACTGACACATACCAAATCACATCATAATCAACACAATAGCTCAAACATCCCCCCCTTTTCCGCGGTATTCCTCCACCCGATTGAGGTAACCTTATAAGCCAAAACAAACTTGACATTTCCCTTAGGTCTTTTGTTTAGGATTGACATCATCTTGCGTCTAAGGCATAAGCCCACAATAATTAAAACTAATCCTAGGGTTAGTCTCTTGATTTCTTGTGCATCTTGCTTGTTTTTAGTTATTTTTTCTCTGTCATTACTTTGTTTGGTGATCACTTCAGAATAGTTTTGTGGGTATACTAAGCATTGTTAATCCCAAACCAGCAGCTTCTTACATCTTCTCTTTGCTTTCACAGTGACCGACACCGGTCCTATTCTACCGACATCGGTTAAGCGGCCAAGCCGCCGGCTCTGATCGACCGACATCGGTTATTCGACCGATATCGGTTACTATTTTTCACAGTTCGACAAACCAGCAACCTACCAATTCTAACATTTTGTTGTTGTTTCTATTCCTAATAGATTGAATCCTTGTTGTGTACTCTTGTCCATGGTTGTTATCACTCGGAAACAAGCCGTAGCCATGGTTTCACATGCCTGTTCCGTGCCTTTTCCTGAATCACCCCCTTCACATCCTATGGGGAATCCTACGGACACCAGTGATGTTCCCAAGATCCCTGTAGGAGATAAGGACTTTGCCAAATTTTTGGATGCTAATCCTAGCGCCGTACAGTACTATTTGTCCCATACCCCTGACCGTACGCCTGACGGTCAACTTCTCGTTGGTATGCCTATTAGTATAGCTGCTCACTTAGCTCCTTCCCCACCTAATAACTCCGCCTTACCTTCTTCATCCTTAGCCCCGTCTCCCAACTCAGTGGCTTCGGGGGTTCATACGGCACAGATTGGCTTTCCTTTGGTTAGTCTGGGGCCCCACATATCATTACCACCGATTGCTCCTACCTCGTCTCTCTCATGTTGCCCCTTTCATAACTTGCTCTCTGCCACCTATCCACATGAGCTTTCCTTCTCAAGCTCTTCCCACCTTTTCATTTCCACACACTTATCAGGTGGCTTGACATCTTATATAGGACATCCCTATTGGTCGCCTCAACATATTCGTCATCAATACCTTATCAACATTTAACCCCACCATTGTCTAGTAGTGGCTCTTGGCCCGATCCGCCTCCGTTCTACAACCGCACCATCATCTTACCCGACCACTGATTTAATCAAACAAATGATGGACAAGATGCAAAATCTGGGAGGCTTGTTTGAGGAAGCCGTAGCACACCTGACATACGAGCAAGTTTGTGGAGCCTATTCATCATTGTCCCCCTTCATTCATATCCTCCTCAATGGGAATTACCAAAATTTACTCGTTTTAATAGTAAGGAGGATCCTCAACAACACTTGCGATCATTTAGACATGCCTGCTATCGATTGCTCATGACGATGCCTTACTTACTCCGCACCTTTCCCATGTCCTTATCGGGACCCACCTTGAGAGTGGTACGGTGCTTTAACTTGACACTCAATCTTCTCTTTTAATCAATTAGCCCAATCTTTCTTGGATCATTTCTCCATTAATATTGCCAAGAAAGTATCCATCATGAAACCTACTATCCATGCCATCCGACAATTTGAAGAGGCGAATCTATCGCAGATTTCGTTGGACGATGGCGGGGCCTCATCAACCAACTCACTTATGCCTTACCTCGGGGTGAACTCATCGAACTCTTTACGTGGGCCTGCGCTTAAGCACATTTCTCCCACCCTCCAAATTCAAACTTTCCGCACCTTTGATGAGGCCTTTCTTATGGCTCAGGAAACTAGAGATTCGAGCCTTAGAGGAAGAGAAATTGCGGTTTTTGCACAACAAAAACCCTAATTTCGAACCCAAGACTCCACCAACAAACCCAACACCACCAATTCTCATGCATTGCTTTGAAATCAAAAGGAGTTGTACACATGGTAATGGTCAAATCCAAAGCATCCATCAGTACCCCACCAAAACCACTATAAGTATAAAGCCGAGCCCATCAATTACACTCCCTTGGGAGAAACTTATGGTATGATTTTGGAAAAATTGCTCAAAGCGAGGAGCTATCACCTTGCCTCTGTTAAACCTCACTCGGGTTTGATTCCACCGTGTTATACCTTCTTGAGTACAAAGAAAATGACTTTTGTAACTTCCACCGCGTGAAGGGACACGATCACGAAAACTGCAAGATGTTGAAAAACATAGTGCAGGAAATGGTTGATGCAGGGGATATAACCCTCGATAATCCTAATGCCCCTGCTAACTGAAATTTGAAAATCTTCAACAAACCATTCCCAAACCACTCATCTAACAGTAACATAAACCAAGATATCTTAGCGAGGAGAGTGTTCATGAAATCCATGCGGTCTTCGACTCCCAACCAAAAGCTTCTATCAAGGAAATTCTGAATCAAGCCTCTTCACTAATGCAGGGAGCCGCACCCCCTTCACCACCATCAAGACAAAATGATAATCTTGCCATTCCTTTACCCATAAAGGAATTAACCCAGAGTTCTCTTCTCACGAATGAGTCTTCTTACACCACATCCTCCTGCAAGATTGTGAGCGGATGTTATCTAACTTATCTATTTCCCAAACATCTCCTTCATCACTCTTCTTTGTAAAGAAGAAGGCTCGCCACTATTTCTGTCATCCTTAGAAGAGAAACCTCTCGAACCGACATCACCAAATTCTTTAATCATGACGGATCCCCTCAAACATGCCCTCCTACCTATTAGTTCTTCATCGCCTAAATCTTTTCAGTGACCGGTTGACCTCTTAACGCCCATTGATACAGTGCCTCATTTACCCCCTGTATCACACCCACAGTGGACCGGAATCACAACCCACCTCTCTTCCATATCAAAGTTCCTATTCACACGTGAAGATTGTCATCCCTCAGAAGATAGATGAGTCCTATGGGAGCGTTTGAGTACACCATGCTCTACTCAAATGCAGATGACCGATCCAGACACCTCTACCATATACCCGAGGTGTTTACAAAAGCTCAAAATGCCTATGTCCTCATCTTCACCCCCTCATCTCTACCGAATACCTCATCCACCTCTATTAACCTAACCAAACCTTCCCCTATGCTTGGAACTTCACCAATACCCAGCCTAACACACCCACCTAAATGGTTAGATTTATCCAAAAATAAAGCCGTCCATCCACCTAGGAGACAAACCCAATCTCCTCAAGTTCAATCTATGCCTCTGTCACAACTAAAACCCTCGCCATCACACCTACCTTCTATATTGGGACCTCACCCCTCCACCTTGCCTCAATTCATCATACCTCCTGCGTTTTCTTTAAAATGACCTGCACCCTCTGCACCCATACAGAGATCCATGGGTGTATCAACACCATCACCCCAAGTATCCTGTCCACCTATCAACCCTAAACAAACTCCATCATCAAAGGATTTGTTTGCTTTGACACTCCTCTTTCTCCGTGGTTGTTTCCTGCCACCACGCCATCTGTGGCCTCATCATCTAACCAGCTAAACATAACCTGCGTGAAAGAAGCCACGTTTAGTTAAATCAATTATCAAAACCCCTTGTCTAAACCACCACCCGTTGAACCAACCATACCCTGACCATTACCAAAACCCACCCGATCAATAGCCTCATCTTCCTCGACTTTGACCCGCTCGAAGGATCTTACGCCAAGATCCTTGATATGTTGGTAGAGAATGCGACCATTTCCCTACCCCCACTTAGACCCTATGATCCATCTAAACCTCGACCTATAGGTTATGATGAGTCTAAAATCTGCTTACCCACACACGGGACTAGGACATGATGTAGAGGGATGCAAAGCTTTGAAAGCCATCCTTCGTCGAGTCACCTCTCTCGGATAGAAAGGTTAAGAAAGACAACTTACGAAGGGAGAAACCTTTAGCTTCAATCCCCTCTCCTATACCACCTGTCCCCACCTCACCAAGATCTATCATTATTGCAACCCCACCTCTCGAAGACAATGACTTATCCCTACCATCTTCCTCCTCTCGTGTTCACGAGATCAACATGATTAGTATTGCTACTCGAGGGCAGAAAAATAATGGGAAAGCTAAAGAAAGCACACCTGCGGCCTCTCTTCCTCCATCCGCCATCCCGATCACACCACCACCTAAAGTGGTTATTCGTGGACCTACCTACCCCGTCTCTGATGGAGTTTCCCACCGTACCATGATCAAACAACTTCACCAATCACCTGTAAAAATGACCTTTGTATGATCTCATTCAAACCTCTGAATCTCATCGACAAGCTCTCGTTGAAATCCTTGAGGATAGAGGTCTACCTAATGAAACCTTGCCCGTTGCCTCCATCTTAACCCTGACCACGTTGCTTCTCTCACCAAACAATCTACCACTTACCGTCCCCCTGTCACTGACAAGCCACTGCTTTGTCGGTTTTCTCGAAGATGAAATTGTCGACTTTGGTGCGAGAAGATCGACCCGCTCTTTTCATCTCGGCTTACGTCGGGACATCCACGTACGTCGTGTTATGATTGATGGGGTCTTAGCTAAACATCATCTCTTCAAAGCCTTCCAACAAATGAATATCCTTCTATTTGCATGTGTGCCCGACCCCACCATGTTGCGTTCATT
Source organism: Taxus wallichiana var. yunnanensis (assembly GCA_018340775.1). Classification (NCBI taxonomy): domain Eukaryota; kingdom Viridiplantae; phylum Streptophyta; class Pinopsida; order Cupressales; family Taxaceae; genus Taxus; species Taxus wallichiana. Next base: position 496,924,495 of record CM031243.1, on the reverse strand, counting down.
GATGATCTTATTACTTCTACCTTAGGCACCGTGATCCTTAACATTCGTGTAGGGCCACGTACTTTACTGAACTCTTCTATGTCCTTGAGGGAGAATTCAATACAACATGTTGTTAGGCCACCCTTGGATCAGGGCTATGGGATGCGTTCCCTCCACCTTACATAGATGCATAAAATTGAGTATGAGGGAAGTCCTACTGCTTTGTAAAAGCGACGCTCCCCCTTCAAAACCTGCAATATGTTATATCACCCTAATGATGTGCTTGTACCCAGTCAAGGCACCCATTCATCTAACTTGACCATCTACTTGACCACCACCTTGACCACACCTCCACCATCCACCTTAGCCGCACCTACACCTTGACCATGAAACCGCCACATGCAAATACCACTTCCTTCCCCATGAACAACATCCCAACCTCAGATCCTTTGGTAGATGTTTTTCAACACCTTACTGCTGGGGGAGTATCACCTATATAACGTTAGCACTTTCCATACCCCACAGGAGTATGGACAATTACATGCGCATCCTACCTACGACCGTCGTGTGGGGGAAGTAATCCCCTACGGACCACCTAATTGCCGCACCAACCTAACGTATGGGGGTGTCGATACATCCTCTGTCACCCCTGAACCTCCCCTTGGTGTGGTTCCCTTCCAATCTGATTTTCAATATCTAACTAATCGTCGTTTCGCCCTCACCTTCCTGATGCGTTGTGCTTGGAAGGGCTTCGGTTTCGGTCTTTATGAACAAGGCCGACATACGATCATTCCCGTGACTACACGCAAACACAAAGATCGTCGTGGTCTTGGATTCTCTGAACCACCTACACCGATGACACCGCATAGCCATTGTATCAGGAAGATGATGAAGTCACCCCTTCCAGAACCATCATCACCCATTTTTCCATCATCACCCCAGTCGATAGACCGGAATCTATCCCTCCTAACTTTTTTTTTTTTAAAAGCTGCTATCTTCACTGGGTCCTCTCACTTATCAACGTGATAATGAAGACCCATCTTCTCTTCCCCTTACGTATCCGGACATGATTGAAGAAGACTCACCTTGATTAATGTTGTTGAGTGCGGGATGCGACTCCATCCTCACTTATCTTGGTGCGGATGACTCTTATATTCAACGTGCCTTACCATCGAAACTCAAACCATGTTGAATGAGTCGACTATAGAAATCAACATCCACACAGAGGATGATCCTCACATTGTGAAGATCGGACAATCTCTTAACGCATCAGAACAAACTGCCTTCACTACCTTCCTCCGTGCCCATAACCAAGCTTTCGCTTGGTCCTACTGTTGACATGCCAGGGAATCGATCGACATTGTTGTCCATAACATTACCACGAAAGCGACTCCAAACAGTTAAATAGAGAAGCTGAGAAAAATGCATCCACGCATTGCCCTCTTGGTCAAAGAAAGAGCTTGACGACTCCTTTTCTGTTTCCTTCATCTTACCTATTGACTATCCTCGATGGATTTCTAACATCGTACACATTACTAAAGCAATGGGGGACTTGGATATGTATGGATTTCCGGGACCTTAACCTCACTTGCCCAAAGGATGACTTCCCCCTACCAAGTATTGATCAACTTGTTGATCTCACTGCTGGCCATGAGATGCTTTCTCTCATGGATGGCTTCTCGGGATCAATCAAATTTTGGTAGCCCGGCCGATCAACATAAAACCACCTTCATAACTCCTTGGGAACCTTTACTTTATCGTGTCATGTCGTTTGGCCTTAAGAATGCTTTGGTGCGACCTATCGGTGGGCTATGACTTACATTTTCATGACATTATGCACACTATCCTTGAGGATTATGTCGATGATCTTCTTGGAAAATCTAAACATCGCGGTGAACATCTCGATGTTTTAACCATTATTTTCGATGCTTTGTTACAATCTTGTGTTCGTCTTGACCAAAGAAATGTGTCTTTGGTGTCCTTTGGGAAAACTCCTTGGTTTTATTGTCTCTTTACGTGGCATCGAGGTCGATCCAGCTAAAGTCAAAGCTATCCTAGAAATGCCCCCACCCACTAACCTCAAACAATTGCGTAGTTTGCGGGGAAAACTCAATCTATCCGGTGTTTCATCTCACTGACTCTCGGATCGATGTCAACCTTTCCATCATCTCCTTAAAAAGGACATTGTCTTTGATGGGTGAAGAGTGCCACCAAGCCTTTGAGGCTCTTAAAGCCTATCTCTTGCTGACCACCCGTGCTTATCCCACCTCGGGACGATCACCCTTTCTACCTTTACCTTTCCACCACCGACCATGTTTAGGAGCCATGCTCGCACATCGTGACTCGAGCATCGAGAACAAGCCATTTATTACATAAGTCGTACTCTTGTGGATTACGAGACTAGGTATACACATGTAGAGAAAAGTTGTGCCTAGCCCTATCATTCGTGGCCACCAAACTCGACACTACCTCTGAATCACAAAACTTTTGTCATCACCAACGTGGACCCCATCCATTATATGTACACCAAACCTCATCTAAACCAATGCATCGCCCGATGGCTTATGCTCCTCGCCTGACCTCGACCTTGAGTTTGTACACGAGAAATCGAGTCAAAGGACAAACTATCGCATGAGACCAACTCGCGGAAGCCCCTTTACAGGGAGAACAATTTACCAATTTTACTTTCCTGATGAACTCATCGCCACTCTTTCACTCGGTGAGAGTCGTATCAATGACCCTCTTCTTGATGGATCAAATGCGCGGTGCGGCGGGGGGCCGGCGTTGTTCTCATTCCTCTGGATGCTTTGAACCTATGCCTCTTTCATTTCGGCTCGATTTCCCTGCACTAATAATACGGCGGAATACGAGGCCCTTTTTGGGTCTCAGGTTGCGTTACACTTAGGTGTAAAATCTATTAACATTTTTGGTGACTCTCATTGGTAGCAAATCAAGTTACGGGCATCTACCAATGTAAAAATGAGGAACTTCAAAAGTACAAACATTACGTGGACTCACTTTTGACCTTATTTACTCATTATTCTATCAAACCATTCCCCGCTCAACTAATAAATTTTGGATACTATGGCTTGCTTGGCCTCACAAATTCCTGCCTCACCAGTGACTCGACATATTTGTCTTGGTCAACAACTCTTTGCCCCATCTTACTCGATCCGGATGTTTGTATGGTAAATAATGTATCTGCTAATTCATAGGATACTGGTATCACCAATTTCACGACTACCTTACTGACCTCTGTTCTCCCACGACCTTACTAGTAGCGGACAAACGTGCTTTTCTTAAAAGTGTTTCTCGTTATGTCATCATGGGGGGACTCCTCTATAAACGTGGCTTTGATGGCATCCTCCTTCGATGTCTAACCGGCGCGGAGGTCACCTATACCATCCAACAAGTCCATGACGGCATTTGTGGTGGACATTTTAGTGGCCTTGCCAGTGGCCAAGCGGATCCTTCGCCTAGGCTATTATTGGCCTACTCTTAATAATGACTACTACGAATATGTTAAGCGTTGTATTATGTGTCAACAACATGCCAACCTTCAACATACTCCTAGCCATCCGCTACAGGTCGCACGAGATCTTTGGCCTTTCTCACAATGGGGTTTAGACCTTATTGGTGAGATTCACCCGCCCTCTTCTTGCAGCGTCACCGTTGGATAATCACAGCAACCGAATATTACACTAAATGGGTGGAGGCCATTCCACTCATTTCAACAAAAAAGAAAAAATCGTAGAATTCATTAACCATCACATTATCTGTCGTTTTGGTGTTCCTCATCGCACGATAACGAGATAATGGAAAATCTTTCAAAAATAAGTTGTTCAAGACCTTTGTGACAACTTTGGTATCAAACTTAGTTTCTCATCACCTTACTTATCCACAAGCAAATGGTCAAGTTTGAATCTTCTAACAAAACCCTAACCAAAATTCTCATGAAAGTCGTTAACGATTCTGGAAGCAATTGGCTTGATCACATCCCCTTTGCCCTTTGGGCTTATCATACTAGCATTCGTACCTCCACTAATGCCACACCATTTTCTTTGGTATGGTGGTGCAGAGGCTGTCTTGCCTCTCGAAATACAAATACCCTCCCTAAGAATATCTCTCCAGGATATTCTCACCAATGATGATTTCCGCCAAGAGCGATTAGCCCAATTGGAGCTTCTTGACGAGCGTCGTCTTACAGCTCTTGACCACCTTCAAATCTATCAAAAGCGCATCAAGCGTGCTTATGATAAGTGACTTCATGAGCGTACCTTTAAGGTTGGTGATCTTGTCCTCAAAGAGAATCAACATGTAACCAAACTAGAGAAGAGAAAACGTGGAAAATTTGCTCCAAATTGGATTGGGCCTTATATTATCACTCACACTTATGGATCAGGCACTTATCGTTTAGCTTCGCTTAATGGTAAGCCTGAGCCTGAACCCCTTAATGCCTTGCATCTCGACCATTCTACTATTGAATTTAGTGTTATATCACTTTTTATCTACCTTGCGCTCGTCCCTTGAGCTCATTTACCACCTCATACACTTTGTTTCATGCATCTCAAAATAGAATCAAGCTCACGTGGTTTGGTCATCACCTCCTCTTAAAGATGCCTCCCCCTTTTAGTCTGGTCCATGACTTAAAAGTATCAAAATAACACGTTCTCAATTATACAATTATGGGATATTCTTGAGTCAAACTTCCTACAAAACTAGATGCTTCATGCCAAACGGACATCTAGACCTCAAAGTTATACATAGACTGCTCCCTTGAAGGACAGCTATGTGCAAAGCCACATCTGCTATTATAAGTAGACTGCTCCCCCGAAGGACAGCTATACACAAAAGCCGCATCTGCTACTATAAATAGACTGCTCCCTTGAAGGACAACTATACAAAGTCAGCCTTTATCAGAAGCTTCTCGCATTGATCAGCTTCGTGAAGAGCTCAAGAACAACAAAATGCATATCCCATATGGACTTCCCGCATCGATCAGTCTATATCCAGAAAAATAAAAGTAGTATTCAAAAGCACTTTTGAGTCATGGACTTGTCTATTTTGGTTTGGTTCTCTTTCGTCAGAATAATCACTTTATAACAAGTTCTCTGCACCCCAGCTATACCATCCACCTCATCTCACCATTCTTCAAAACCACAAAACTCAAGGGACGTGACGTATATCCGATATATTGTGATTATACAACTCTTTTCACCTATCGACTTCTCACTATGCACGAGGTACCAGGGATTCAAGTTCATCCTCTACGATAATACGTGGTTTGTTTAGCTCTTTTCAACTATGGGACACTTTTCCCTCTTTTACCGAATCTAGGATTATGTGTTGACCTTAATCAGGACACGGTTCCCTAATACTTGGGTAAGCTAACCTTCGCTTCACCTATACCTACACTAATACCGCCAATACCTTACCAACACCAACAACATTACCCTACCAATATCAATATTTTTACCAACCAACAAATTGCCTAACCATGACCAAATTACTGAATTCACCTCTCCACTGGTCTAAGGAGAACTACATCGATCTGAGGCCCCTCCTTGCTTTGAGCAATGGGCTATGTAGGTAGCACTTAGGAGACATGGGGTCTCCCAAGGTTAGCTCGACCATCCCCTACCATAACCTATCATGTGTTGTAAATATAAATATTTTTGTGTATTTCTATTTGATAACATTCATCTTTATCCTTTTTCAAAACAAACATTCAAAACACAACCATTCTTATTATTATCATAACTCAAATCAACATACATATTCAGTTTTATTTAGATGTTAAACAAATACATCTTCTCTATCATCAACGCGCAGGTCGGCATCCTTATTTATTCTTCTACCCCTATGAAATTCACTTAGACCCTTGCGCCTCATCCCGAACTAGGTGATGATCGTGATCGTCGACGCCGCTCACTGGCCTCTCCATCCTCAAAGGTGCCACTGCCCTTGGTTCCTCCCACTGATCTGCCAATCTCTCCTGTAACATATGAATACGCCCTCTCGCGTGGATGAATCTCACCTCAAGTCTCTCCACTCGTGACTCCACAACCGCTAACAATCCGTTGTCTCATTCACCCGCGTTTGAAGCTGGTGAACTAAACCCTGCAGGTGATCTCTCTCATTGTAATCACAGTTATGTCAGGATGATCGGCCCTCTCACGTGAACCTCGCAGCTCTGCTACCCACCATAATCTATAAGCCTCTGTCGCTCCTGCATCCATTACCCTGCGATCGGCTGCTATCTCTTCTGGTCCTTCTGGAGGTGTCGGCCGGGGAGGTGAGAATGATGCCTCGGCGTCGATCCTCATGTATGGTCTATAAGCCATGGGTATATCCTGAACAAATCCAAATTGTCGCCGCACGTGATCTAGAGGAATCTCTCTACTACTCACGGCTTTGTGCCCGTGATCCACCTTAATCGCTCTACACCCCTCAAATCCTCAGCTATGTTCTCTGTCACCATATAGTTCCCGTAAGGCCTCAGCGGATATCATAATCGTCACCATCTCCCACACACCTATAATACTCGCGTCATCTGTCACGGCCTGGGATCTTGCCTCTTGCTCTGTTTGGACCCATCGCTGAATCCCGACCTCTGCACTCTGTCTCTCGGATTTGGATGGGTCGGCCTATTGGTGGTCGCACACAAACAATGTGCTCATGGGCCCAACAAATGTAATAAGTATGCACAATCAGTGTAGTCTGTGATTTCACTGCGAGGCCCATAAACCCTGTATAGCTCCAACCGGATATGCGGGTGCCCATGCGAAAGTCACGCTCCTTTCTATCATTTCCCAAATAATACACATCAATGCTTTTGGAAATCTTCCCCCATCCACCCTCGGTAATGCATAATACCCCACCGCTATCATTAATACCACTTTGCTTAACCTTGTTGCCTCAGGGTGTTCTGTAAACATTATACCATAAGTGAATGTCAAACCTCGTTGTGTCAAATCTCGTGTAATTTGGACCAAATCTTTGTTGTTATCGCTCCCCCGCGCCGCTTTAGGCCCCACATGATAAATTGGTCTTGTAATTGGGAGCCTCAAAATTTGAAACACATCTTCCAACGTCACTATCATCTCCCCTGTTGGCGGATAGAAGGTATTCTTTTCGGATTCCATCTCTCAATCAGCCTGCTGACATAGCATGATTGCGTGCGATTCGTGAATAATAGCGGATTCCACTTAACCCCACATGGTTTATCAATGCCCACTCGGTGGTGTTACATCCGCTCGGACTCGTGTGATAAAAAAGTGGCACCCTATCATTCATCCTCAACCCTGCCTCTGCTGCGTACATCAAATCAACAAAACCATTCAATAAATCAAATCCCCAGTGTTTTTCTCACATTACGGAATTTCATACGAAGCGATATCGGTTATAGATAGCATACCGGTTATTTAACCGATACGGTTATCTCTAAACGATATCGGTCACTGTCAATACTACACAGCCTGCTTAAAAACACCACCTACGATAATTATTTGCTCGTTTACCCCTCTCTGTACCTACACACATACCCGAAATCCCTGCTTACCTACCCCATAACACTCATCCCACCCCAAACTCTTGCCTACTCACCTTTCTGCCCATTTACCTTACCACATTCTATTTTTAACCATGCAAAATCTAATTCTAACCAAAAACAAATTATACCTCTCGGGGATCCAGTAGCTTGAGGTGGAACCTGTCTATCTCCTCTCTGCCCGCTGAATGCTTCTCTTTGTTCAGCCATGTTCACCACCCTCTTCAATATAACTTACCTTTCTGCCTTCTTAATCTCAGCCCATAATCACTTTACTGTCTCTTTCCTCCTTATCACTCAATTCTACCATACGATTACTGTATAAGTCATCAACAAACATCACATTCTCGTATTTAACTTGTTGCATGACTCTAAAAATAAGAACTTAAGTTGCCTCCCAAGCTTTTCTATTTTTAGAAAACTCGTTTTTAGCATAACCGATATCGGTTACATAGCGGTATCGGTCATATATGCTCGACATCGGTTAGCTTAACCGATATCGGTCACATGTCTCCTTTTGCTTAAACCTAGGCCTTTTCTTTGTTTTTTGCAAATTTTTGGTGGCGCCCGCCTCTTTTCCCTGCATCACGACATCGTTATCAATATTTGTCATCAGAATCCCATCAACACATATACATATCATCAAAATTTCATCAAACATTATCTATATACATTAAATTTCAATACCATCGACAAAACACATGAGACATTTTAATATATACATCAAATCAACCATTATACACACCATGTGGATCAAACTCATCATCTATATATATCAATGTCAAAATATACAACTTGCCCTGCATGGGGCCTCTGTGATCTAAAAAGTACAAAGCCGGCACGCAAGCCATTCTGTCTCTGTCAAAATCTCGGCTCGGCTCAGGCGGTCTCTCATGTCAAAAATATACTTGGCTCTCATCATGTAACTATACAAAATATACTCGGCTCGCAGGCCGGTATCAACTATACAAAATGTACTCGGCTCGCAGGCCGGTATATACAACAAAAATGAATAAATAAATCCTATGTGGGCACGCAGGCCTCTATATACATACTCGGTTCAGACCGGTGTCTATATCCAATAACAAAAACCCATATCCACTCCCAGGATGTCTCAACTCTCTCCACCACCCTCGGCCCGTCCCCCTGCTGGTCTCTGTGCTGGCTCTCGCCTCCTCCCTTGACCCACCCACGGCTGTGGCTGCGGCCCCCTGTGATCTCTGACTCTGGGACGTCTCGGCTCTATGCGCTGCATATGGCTGATAGTCGGCCCGGTACCATCGAGCACGTCCTGATAATAACGGGCCTCCGCTCTCGCCTCCATATAGCGGGCCCGTGCCACCATGGCTGGTGGGGCTGGTCCCGACTCCTAATAGAAGTGGCCCCTGCCACTGCCTGTAGGTACACCATGCTGTGGTGTGCTGTACCTGCGCATTGCTGTGTGCTGTGCACTGGCGGTGCTGTGCTGTGGTGGTGCTGTGCTCTGTGCATGCTGTGTGCTGAGCACATCCACTGTGCTGGGCTAAGCTGCCCCTATAGCTTTGATCATGTACTGTACTGGCGTACCAAGCTGCCCCTATATAATTAGCACTTTGCCCGAGAGACGGTCCCTCTCTGCTATATGACCGCCAAATCTGCATTGTGTGGGTTTGTGCTCTCCTGGCTGCTCTCTGACCTGCCCACCACACCAAAAATGCACCTGTCACTCGGCATCATCCACTGTATCATCCGCCGGTCTCTCTGCGACCCAGGCCCAGGTCAGATGGCTGCGGAGTAGGGGTGGTGCCTCTACATCATCCCTCTGGTACTGTGGGAAGGGAGGTGGCTCATCCTGTCGTAAGCCCAAGTGACGTCGTACCCTCTCACAGGGGTATCGCTCATACTCCCGGGCCTCCGTCCATTTATCCGGAAGCTATCTTTGGATCGGCGTAGGTGTGCTCGGGCTCCTCCTCGGGGCTGATGGCCTCTGTAGGGCCTCCAAATAATATCGAGTGCCGTCAGGCCCTCTAACATGTGCCGGTAGTATGCCACATCTCGCCCAGCAATCACCGCTCGTGGCTGGCCCACGACCCTGACCACCTCACGAAATCCATACATGTACACTATCGTGGCCCCTGGCTGCGGGGCAACCCTCCAGTCGTATATAGATGATATGCTCGTAAGCCCAGCAGTGTAACAAAAATGTCGAACAGATACCAAATCGCCTCATACGGTGATAACCCCAGAGCTCTCTGTATAGCTGCACCAGATACACTGGTGCCCAGGCATAGCAGGTATGCTCCTCCACCATCTCATGCAAAACTCCCATCAAAGCCCGTGGGAAGCGGCCTCCCTCTATGAGTCGGGAGGGCGAAGCAGGTGATACCAATCATCATCAACATGGCAAGCCGTGTCTCCTGTCGGTGTGTGCGATACATATCGCCGTAGGCAATGCTCGCGCTGTGATAGGTAAGCAATGGGGCTGCATCCCCGAATACATGCAGGATGTTGTCCATCATTTGTCTGCATCCACACGGAACAACTTTGCCTCACCTATGATCGGAGTCTCGGGATGCGATACACATCCTCTAATGTGATAGTCATCTCTCCGGTAGGGAGATGGAAGACATTGGTTTCGGATCCCATCTCTCGATGAGGCAACCATCGGGTGTGGTCCCTATCCACGAGCCCTATACCTCTGGACTCTGCCAGAGTCGACCTCTCGCATAATGACCCATTGCTGCTTTGTAGTCACATGTGGCCGCATCCGCCCCTGATAAAGGGGCATCGATCCCGCATCGTGAGCTCTTGGCGTGCTGTAAAAACAACCCACTTCATCGAGGCCTACCCTTTACTGAAACCAACTACCTTAACCCTCTATACCCACTTACCCATGACCTGACCCGACTCTATAACACACATCTACACCCACCTATCTTACCCTATACATCTACGATATCCCTTTACTTATCTCACCCCTACCACCACCACCCCGATCTACTCTAGCCATCTAACTATACCCCTTGATTTAACACCTCCTACTCCATACCTGACACATAATCTATCCTACCCGAACCAGCCCCCAACAACCCCATTCCCCCCACCCCAATCACCTTTCCTATCACCTCTACCTCCTCCCCCTTCACCCAAAAAAAAAAAAAAAAAAAAAAAAAAAACAAAACTCTAATAACGAACAAAAAACCTAACTCCTACCCATGATGACCGGTACCGGTCACCCTCGACCGCCATCGGTCCCCCAATCGCATTATATGTACCAACAGCGGTCGACATTTGACCAATGCCGGTCTATAAACACAGCTATTTGTACAAACTATTATTGTGTGCCGATGCGGTCGCCTAGTGACCGACATCGGTCTTTTATCGATTCAGGGCCGAACCCAAAAGCGGCCCATGAAAACCTCTTTTTACCTATTTCTACCCATTTACCCACAAGAAAGACCTAAAAACTTACCCACCCTGCCGTTTTGGCCTAACTAGCATACCTACCCACTCCATTTTACAAATTACCTTCATTTATTCATTATTTTATTAAATTTTGGATTCCTACCCCAAAACCCACATTCTAGTTAAATTCATTAACTTCACATAAGTAGGGGTTCAGAGCCTACCAGTACGACTACACGTCATCGTGGTGGGATAGGTGGCGGTGGTCCAGCTCCTCCAGCACCTCCTGCTCCTCCAGGTTGTGCCATGGCTCCAAATCTCCTCAGTTGGGTCCTCAACCAATCAACCTCTGCCTCCTGATCGCTGGGGTCTACCAATCACTCACTCCTCCACTCAACTAGTGCCAACTCAGCCCACAAACTCAACAAAATCACTTCACACCTCAGACAAGACAAAATTAGGTGCTCAAATTCACAAAGTGACAATGACATGCCGTATTTTTCTTTTTATAGGTTTTGACCTATAACCGATACCGGTTATTTCGCGCCCTAGAATACTGGTATCGGTCTTGTAACCGATATCGGTCACACATAACCGATATCGGTTACCTACTTCCTTCACCTAACTCCCACCTTTATCCAGCAATCTCCACTTTTTCCCGCATCACCTACCCCGGCTTTGCTGACTAGCCTTATTTTGACTTCAATCGGCCCGGCCCGAGCCCTGACCAGCGATGGCCCGACCATTGGCGACGCTGACCACCAATCGGCCCGACCCGGCCGCTGGCCAACCAATGGCGACCCCGGCCTGACCCAACCTTTGAACCAATCGGGCCACCCCGAAGCCGGCAACCGACCAATTGCCCGACCCGGCCCGACCCCCGGCCGACGCTAACCCCTGAGGCCCGAGGCCAACCGGCCAGGCCCTGACCAACCAATCGGCCCGACCCAAGGCCTGGCTGACCAATCGAGGCTGGACCCAGCGCCGGCCTGACTAATCAATCGGCCCTGACCCGAGGCCCTGACCAATCAAGGCCCGACCCAAGGCCCTCACCAATCAATTGGCCCGACCCAAGGCCGCACCAATTAAGTACCTCGACCAAGACCCGTAAATTACAATTTTATCCACCCATCATGTAGCCTTTTGTTCAATCGAGCTCACCTGTTCGTGTTTTAGCATGATTAGGATACTTGACTTGATCAGTCGACTAACTTTGCCTAGACCGAGACCGTGACGTTTATCTCAACCAAACCAACCATTTGAGTGCTTGAACATACCTAAACGTTCTTGTACCTTACCGTTATATCCCCCTGGAGCTACTTCCTATGCCTTGGATACGGGATTATATCAACCTTGTTTGGATAAACTATCGACCTTTACTATGTATTGCTTGTTTGCTCTTCAAATCGTGTACCACTGGTGGTCACTACTACTACATTTCAACGTAAATGCTTCCTTGAACTTACCCCACCCATCTTACCATCATCTCATCATCATTCACCCTTTATCGACCCTATCCACTGATTTCACGTCGCCTCTCAATCTGTGATAGATTGAGGGGGATTACCTATACCCTTAGCACGGGAGTAACCACTTCTTATTATTGTCGGTGCGGCTTTCTAAGACAAGCTACACGACAATGAGGGCTAATGTAGACACCAAATTTGTGTCTTACGACACCCTGTGCCCCGCATCTCATTTCACAACCTAACCTCACCACCTAAACCTTACACAATTATTTATTAATTACCTTATAATTAATAAATCCACATCTCAAACCTGCCACCTCATTTCACCACCTCATCATGACCTAGCCCTAACCTAAACTAACCTAATTAAGACCTATAACTTGGTCTACATCCACACCCATGACTAATTACTCCTCACTGCACCAAAACCAACCTAATAATGACTTGACCAAGCCCCTGACTAATCCCTCGGGAGAAAAGGAGGGAAAGTTGGCTATTTTACTAAAAATAGCCCACTTTGACTTCATGACGACATCGGTTCTACTCGACCATGCCGTCGGTTACGTAACCGCCATCGGTTCCCTGTAAATGACCTCCCCCAACCAAAAAGAAAGGATCGGAATTCATTTGAAAGATCCGGAATTCACTTGGCAGAGCAGAGACAAGTGAAGGAAAGAGAAGAGTTTGCAGAGAAGGACATCGAGCCCAAGACTGCAACTGAGTAACTAGAGCACAGTGACACTCGTCCAAGCATTGGGAGAGAAGATAGCTCACTTTTGATTGTCGGATCATCCCACCTGAGCCTTGCCTTCGTCATCACAGTCCTTGAACCTGTATCTTCATCAGGAACTAGTAAGTGGTGTCTTGTACATTTTTAAATACCATTTCTTGAACTTCTGATTCATAGTAATTATAAGCTCACTCCTAGATCTACTACCCGATAGCACCCTACATCTAACTTTCATTCCTCTACCCTTACATTGCCCCAAGAACAGCTCCCACACTCTCTGAGTCTTCTCCATCACCCTATTGCCTACCCCTAATCATTTACCAACCTTATAAACACCATAACCACCTTACAACCAACCTTCATTGAAAGCCCCTAAATCACTGCCCCTACCGATATCGGTTATCAGCAACCGGTACCGGTTATACATTGACCGGCATCGGTCACTGTGACTCAAACCAAAACCAGCCTTTCCTCAATTGCCTTTTAACGAGGTAACTAAATTGTGATTTCACAATAACTTCTTTGTTAGCATTTGTGTTAATTCGTATTAAAAGGGGAACTGACCACCTTCGAAAGGAAGTCTAATATTTCCTGGGCCCAGGCGTAGTTCCCTCATTTATTGTCTAACTATAATCTGGTGGTCTTGCATTCTTATAATAGTAGTATGAAACTAAGATTAAATAATATCTAAAGTGCATGATTTTGTGACTACATAATCCATTATGACAAGCAAAGAACATGCAAATTTTCATATCCAAAATTTAAAAGGTCCAAGACCGTAAGTTTATAATTCAGACAAACAAATCAGGTCTAAACTTTATAGTAGTTAGACAATCATGCCTCTATTTAGTTTATAGTCCCAAAACTTGCATTAAAGCATTTCCAATTTCTAATCCACCTATTCTATCATCCTACACATCTAAATCCTCATAGTCCTTCCTTATACAACTATATTTATCTCTCCTCTTGTGTATTTAATAAATTACCTATCATTTATCAATTGTTACATGTATGAATACATTATTTTAATCATGAATTATTAATGTTGGAAGTTAACTAGATCAAAATATCTACTTATTACAAACCCTTATATCCTTCTTAATGTTTTTTACTCCCATAACATCTACATTTAGAAATTAATAACATTATAAACAAAAACTTATAAATAAGGAGAGGTGTCATAGGGATTTTTAGTTTTCCCAAAATCTTCCTTAAAAGAGTGATAAGAAGGGTGTCACAAGGATATTTGGTCACCCTAAAGATTCTTCCCATGAACCACACCATTATAGATGGATCTAGGCCCAAGTATGTACTATAGCATGAAGTTGAGAGGGAATGAAGTATACTCATGCCCCCACCATGCGATGTCTAGTGTATATCAATTATGTAATGTTGTAATATAGAATAAAGAGGAGGCACATGCCTATATTCTATATAATCGTAAAGGTGCTCAAGATGTGCAAAGTTAAAAGGGAATGAAGTACTCACGCTCCTTACATTTTATATAAAAATGGAGTAATTCTACTTTGAATTGTGTCAATTATCCGTGAATCTATATCAAAAACCGTAATCATTTGAATGTTCAATAAAATATGGAATCCATCACTAAAATTTACCGAAGGTGAAATCATCAATCATAAACAATAACATTTTTGATTTTTTCCTTATGGGATAATTTTATACCTATGTAAGTTGTGAATTTGTTTTATATTTGTTCATGTCCTTGTGTATCTATATTATGTTCTATTCTATTTTTATTCATGTATTTTATATAATGCCTAAATCACATAGATTTTCATTGATAACACTATTGAATTCCCCTCTTTTAAGATGAGTGAGATGTGAAAATAGATTACTTTTCTCAAAAGATTTACATGTGTCCATTTGTGATTTAACAGATTATAAGTGTTTCATCATATTGAGGAATAATTGAAGGTGTCCACCATAGATATATTTTTCTCTGTAAAAGATTGCATAGTAGAAACCATGACACAAAAATAGATCAAGCAAAACATACTAAGCAGATAAACACATATGAAATGAAGTTTATTAGTAAACAAGCATAGAGGAAAATAAGCATACAAGTATACAATCAAACAAGTACACAAATAATATCACATATTTTAGTCATAATAAAGGAAAATAGACATATATGAGAAACAAAAGAGTGTCACACACAAAAAAAGCATGACCAAAGGAAATAAATGATGCAAATAAGGGACACTAAAGTGTCACACAAATGAGCATAGAAAAGGTCATATGTTACATACATGAAAACAAGAAAGTGAGTACAATAAGAAATAGTAGCTTGGGGGCACATAGGGAAAGGGATGCCACATGGATGTTAAGAGATGCATAGAGCATGTGTTACCCACATCATTATAAATAAGTATCATAGAGTAAAATGAGCATAATTATAATATGAAATAACATTGTGTACTGAAATAATAACATGTGATATCATAAGAGATGCCCCCAAATGTTAACTGGACATTGGGTAACAAGAGAGATCCAAAACCTAAACATTGAATGGTCTTGTGTATGCATATTGCAACATGCTTAAATACCTCATGAACACGTGTGTAAAAGTATAGAGAATATGTTATCTATTAAAGTCTAGTATGAAAAAGTATGCAAAATAAAGAACTAGAAAATCAAGTCATATACACAACTTAATTTGGTATTGTGAAAATATTTGAATGATTTTTTATGATTATTGGATTATTTGAATTGCTTTTGTATTGTTATAATATATTATGGACAAGTAAGAACTAAAGCAATACCTACCCTATGACATTGTAAAGAGGGTCAAGATCCACGTTTGTATGAGTAGGAGGGTCAATCCTAAAATTTGCATGATGTACACTATGACGAGGTATTGTGTCAAATCAAGGTTCTTTAAGACACTTTTTGATTATGAGATTTATTTCTTTCACTAGAAGGCCAATGAGTGTTTATGAGGATTAGATTTGATTTCAATATTTTAGATGGGGCACAAGTAGGAGAAACTCTGTGCATGGATATAGAAGTGGGTACTTTCTTAGCAAAGGGGTTAGGATAAGGAGCCTCATATGGGATAGTAGTAACCCAAAAAAATTATATTTATGTAGATCAATTTAACACTTTGATGTGTCCTAGAGATTATATCCTAAGTTATAATCTTATAGGTCATACTATAAATGTGTCAAGAACCATGAATTTATAAATGGTTTAAAAAATAGCTAAACATATCCCATTTTTTAGAGGAAACTATAAAATGTATTCATAGAATATAAGTTTTTAGTTGAGTGAAGCATGATAATAATCCTATAGATGATATTAAATGAATGAGCTACTATCATTCAAGATACTTTACATACCCTTGTAGACTATAAACCCTGTATAAATCTCAAATATAAATCTACCATATGAAATGTATCCACGTTTGTTTGAAATATCAATCAAAAAATATGATGTACACTATGACGAGGTATTTGTCAAATTTATAAGACATGCTAATAGATTTATTTCTTGTATCTAGAATAAAAGTGTAGAATAAGATTAGACCATAGACAAAGCACAAGTAGGATAAGTAGAATGTGTCTACATACACCAAGAATCATATTATTTATTACAAGCCACCGCATCACTCAATAGAACCATGTGAAGCACTAACTATAAATGATAGCTATTCAAGAAACTCTATAGAAGGGAGAACAATATCCATTCATACAAAAATATTTGCAATTTTACATTATTTATAAAGTCACAAAATCTTCAAATCCTATAGATTTTAAAACCTTGTATCAAAAATGTGCACATCCCATTATGGTCAAAAAAGCCACTGAGAAAATCATTTCCAAGATATAGACATGTTTTTAAGGCCCTTAAAATCTCATATGACCTAAGTGTACGAGACAACATTAGTAGTATAATATCTTAATATCATCAAATGTAATAATATGCTTCACAATATGCATAGTAGAAGTAATTACGCCAATAAAATAACCAAGTGGATGATCATACGTATATGGAGGAGGATTATCTTTATAAGTATGATGTACCTCTAAAGTCCCTTAAGATTATAAATTCTTATGATTAAGGAGTGGATATGAATATTTTGAGCTTAGAATTATCATTGGACATTCTTAGATTATGATGCAGAGCATAATCCTAGTCAAGAGAAGAAGATTTCAGTGATGTTTATCATTGGCATGCTTAGATTATGATGCAGGAACATAATCCTAGTCAAGAGAAGAAGATCTTAGTGATGTTTCAAGAAATCCAAGAAGGACAAGATATATCATAATAAGTCTTAGTGACATTCACAAGTGTTTCTATAAGTTAGTTTGTATAATGGAGAGGTTCTTTCCCTAAAAAAAGTCTCTAGTTTAAACTTTTGTATTTGTGATCATGTAATATGGGAGTAAAACTATATGCCATGGTAAATGGGGTGAAGTTACATAGGATTTATTGGATAAGTATGTAAAATGGGTTGTTTCCAAGTATATAAGAAAATTCAAGAGCCAATTTAGAGTTTGATATGTTCAATAAAGAAGAGACAACTATCACCTAACTTCTAGGTAGGGAAGTTGAGAGAAAATCTCAACTGTGGTCTAGAATTGGGAGTTGGTTTAGGAGTCTAGAATAGGAAAAATCTATTTTTGGATGAATAATTTGAATGGAGGGTGTAATTTTATTGTCCCACATGAATAATGGATGTGTGTGATGTTTAATAAGATTTACAATGTTATTTCACATTTTTGTGAAGTTTTAATAGTATTGTTAATGGAGGTATGTGACAGGTAACAAGTAAAAAAAAGTACAGTAGGCCTAGATGAGTTTATTATCCTATGCTTCTAAAAATAAAGATGAAGGAGGTTATCACGAACTCAAAAAAAAATTTGAGCTGTTGACATTCATTTTAAGGGATTTATTGCATTTTAAGTCTTTAGGCACAAACTAGGGAAAGCGATAAAAAAAATCTATCTAATCTAATTTTCTAAATTTTGGAACATATTTATGCCCCTATTATTGGAATAATACTGTAAATTTCAGCCCTTGGTTTCACATGTGGAAGGAGTCATCAATGACATAAGTTTTCAGACACGGGAGTGAAACACAGTGAATCAGTGAAGGAGGAATTGAATATGAGCTAAGTGATTATGAAGGTTGGTGACCTAAAAATATTAATGAAGTTTGGTGAAGACCTATACAAAGTGTTGAAAATCAATTCATATAGAGTTTCAATCTATAAACCATACTATAATAAGATATCATTACAAAATAGGTCTAATTAGCCTAAAACCAAGTGAAGATTATCTATTCCATACAAAGTAATCAGTAGCTCATTTTTTGCACATAGTTTGAGAATCCAAATGTGTATCTAGATCATAGGTTTTAGTTCTTAAATATTAGGTCTCTAAAGTAAATTATTTTGAAAAGGCCACTTTGAAGGGCTACAAGGCATTAGGCCTAGTGAAGAGCAAAATATGGTTTATAGACATGATAAAACATTGTTGATTCTTTCATAATCTTGGTTTGGGTACAAATAGTGTGTTGAGGTGATAAATAAAGTTATATAACTTACTTTATGTAGATTTCATGTTTCAATTTTATAGATAGCACTCTAGACCTTATGAATGAAAGTGTAAATGTGATAGAGTTATAACACCCTAAAAGGCAATTAGTTATCAATCAAGTTGAGCTAAGAGGACATAAAATTTGGTATCAAAGTGCATGAATATACATATTTTATATTCATGTTTTTTGATAATGTGGATGATGATATACAATTTATAGGTGATTGTGAAGAGACTAAAGGTAGTCAAGGCCTAGAAAGGCTTAAGGAAGATAGTGTGGCAAGAAGAATCTAAGACCAAGTTAACGCTAAAAAGAAGTCAAAAGACCAAGGTGAAAAATACTTGGGTGAAGATCTTAGAAATGGAGATTTGAGAAGAGTAAAGGGATTAGAAGAAGGGAAATTCCATAGAAGAAGGAGAGAATTAATCTTAGATGAAGAGATAAAGGAAATAAGAGAGAGGATAGAGAAATTGGGGTCCATGATAGAGACCATGATGATCCAAGAAGTTGGATGGAAGTTGAGAAAGAGAGTGAAGTGGCCAAATGAGTTACTCATGGAGAAGAAGAGGAGGCAAGAGTTGATTGTTTTGGAAAGAGAGAAAGGTACTCATAAGAGGATGACAAAGAATGCGTTACAATGTGAAGAGAAGAGAGTTATCCTTTTGGAGATCATGAGGAAATAGGTGTCAAAAGAGGAACTTAAAAAATAAAGAGAGGAGAATGGAAGAGTGTCCATGAAAGAGGCACTTGTAAAGATGTTTTTGTATATTTTCATGTTATCTAACTGTGTATTTCAGTTTGTATATACAGTGTAAGAGATGGCTTGAAATAGATCAAGGACATGACCTTGATGCTAGCAAGAAATGGATTAAAAAAGATCTTATGGAGAGATATGAAGGAATGAATGAACTAGTAATAGTCTTGTTATCCAAAATTCACCCCCAAGGTAATTTTGATAACTTGCACAATTTCTTTAGGCTTGAGTAAGCATAAATGGTTTGAGGCCCAAAATTAGGTTTTGTGTGATGCCTGTTTAAAACAACCCACTTGAGACCCAAGAAATAACCTAGGGTTAGTTAGAAAATTATGGAATATTTTTTTATTAGAAGTGTCCACAACTAAGTCAGTAAGACAATAGTTGACATTATCAGGTTTTGGAAACAAGTCTAAAAATACTAGAACATAATTTTCATTTATTAACAATTATCAAGTTAACATGGTTCAAATTTTAGGGTTAGAAGTTTTAGTTAGGTTCAGGGAGTAATTTATCCCCATACCCACTCTCTAACAGGCTCAGAGTTTCAACTTGATTTTTCTCATACTTAATGCATTCAAAATTTCCCTAAATCATTCCATTAGATAGGAAATTTTCTCACCTTTTCGGTGATATAAATAAGTCCTCCTAACTCCTTCAGAAACTCAAGATATGGGCAAGTGGACTTTAGAGGTCAAATTTTCCCCAAAGGGGACACGTGGCGAGAGGGGAAGAAAACCCCTTTGACGGGTTGGTGGTCGCGGGGCGGCATTAGAAATTTTTCCCTACACACGTGGACGCAAAGTATAAAACTCTCTCTACACCCATGAAGTCCTCCAAGGACACGTGGTAGCCCTCGAGTCATCGCCGAAAGGAAGAAGGGAAGGGCGCGGGTAAATGGGAGTCTTTGGAAAATACGCCAAAGGGAGAAAGAAAAAAACACCCACGCGCCCGTGAGTCCAGGGGACACGTGAGCACTCAATGAGCTAATGTGGGGAGGGAGAGAGAGGGAAAGGTAGAGTGGTGGGGTTATTTGGAAAATTTCACCAAAGGGGAGAAAAGGGAAGAGTTGGACGCGCGGTCCGTGTGCCTGCGGAAGGGATCTCCCAAGGCGAGGGTGGGAGTGTGGGGCCGCTGGCGAAGAGCATTTCAAAAAATTTTCCAAAGGAAAAAAATTAAAAGTGATGAATTTTCCCTCCTCCACTGTCACCCCAAGGTGCCACATGGCACCCTCTGGTAGGTTGCGGGTCGGCGGGGGAAAAGATGAAAATTTTCCAATTTTTTTAAAAAGGCCTAAGGGAAAAAAATGATGTCGCACCTCCGCCACTACCCCATGAGGACACGTGGTGCCCTTGATTGGCTGCAGGCCGGCGGAGGAAAATTCAAAATTTTCCCAAACCAAAATTTTTCAAAAAAAAAATTCTAAGGATTTTTAATGGGAATTTTTCGGGCCACATGGCCCGCAGGGAAAATTTTCCCAAATTTTCCCCCAAGGCAGAAAAACTTCAAAGTGTCATAACTTTTGCTAGAAAGCTCAATTTTGGGAAAATAAGGAATTTTTGGAAATATCTCGATGCCCTCTTTGCACAAGAAACATAAATTTTATTTTTTGATAAATTTTAAGGGGTCAATTTTGCAAAAAGGATCTGCAGGATTTTAAAAAGCCAACTAGTAATTTCCAACTTTCAAATTTGATTAAATTAGATCTCCTCCTTCACTCAACATGCCAAACAAACATGGAGGATTCTCTAGGGAGGGTTTAAAGTGTTTAGGGAAGATAAATTTACTTGTTTGAGTTTCAATATACATTTTTCCATCAAATGACAGAAAACGGTTGTGGAAGAGATTTGGCTCGTTTTATGTAATGTTTAAAATTGTTTTCTTAAGTTTTCTTTGTCAATTGAGTTCCTTGATGTCTTAACATGCTAAATTATATCAATTCCAAGTTTATTATTAAGTGCAGGTCTAAACTGTACAATTTGATTGAATTTATTTGCCAGTATTAATTTTACAACAGAGATCTATTTCTTTTAAATCTGTATATTAATTTTATCATTCAAGTGAGGCATTTCATTTCTAAACTAACCCAATACATTTAGTTGTTTATAACAAATCATTTCAAAGCTAAATTACAAATTCTGATTTCCAATTTTAATATATTTCCAAGGATACAAAACAATATACTTCCTTCATACGTATTTCTTTCCTTTACAATTAAATAGAGATTCCAATCACAATTTGATATTTCAACTCAACACAACAATGCAAATGAGAGATGAACTTGCAATTCTTTATTAACTCAAAAGAGAATACATCTTTACATCTTCCATTCCTTGAATGCAATTAACGGAATTTTGTTTCTTTCCAATAAAATGTGAACTGAAATATAAATGTCTTTCACAATTTAAATATACAATTTCATAATCAATTTACATACATCTTTCTTCACAAAATACATATTACAATTTCATCCACAACAAGTGGGAAAGGATTACAAATGAATATGTTTTCACAAGGGATTGTCAAACAACATTTTTCCTTTGCTCAGGACAACATGCACATTTTCTCTTTCTCCAAGTTGATCACAAAAAAAGAGGGGAAAGGAAACGCTCTCCACCCAACCAAGACATCCAATGAAAGGAGAATCCTTCCTTCATCATTGGCCCCGAGCCCCAACCAAAATACAATAAGATGTGTGATTCAACCCATGGCAAAAAATGGCTTCCACAAACACAACATTCTTTCACATGCATAATTTCAAATTTAAAACACAATTCAACACAAAACAACAGTTCACAACTGCATTTGAAAACATTCAAATCAAAACTCAAGCTTGATCATGCAAGCCAAAGGAGCAAGGTCTATGGGGAAGCTACTTATGCCTCCCAATTGAGAATTGGGCATCCACCAAAAAAACCACCAATAAATTTCACCATACATATCCTTATGCCCCCACAAATCCCTCCTTATGCCCCCACAGATTTCCTTATGCCCCCACAAAGTAAGAAATGCAAGCTATTTCTTTTCCATGGTGGATCCCAAACCCAAACTCCCTCCACAAAATTCTGATGCCAATGGCATTCCTTATGCCCCCACATGGATTCCCCATAGCCTTCTCCTACACCATCCCTAAGGCAGTCTACCCAACCAACCAATAAATAAAACAAAACATGCACCATTCACACAACACAACAAGAAAATAACAACATAAAAAGAGAGTTAAATTCCTACCTCTCCATGGTTACTTTTGTTTCCTAACAGACAAGCTTCAAATGCCAAAACATAGTCCAAAACAACAATCTCCCAAGTATGCAAATCTTTCTCCAAGCTCCTTCCAAAAGCAAGAGCTCCAACACAAGAAAAATGTGCCCCCAATGAAGTTGCAAAATGATTCAACAACCCCAAAACAAGAAGAGAGTTTGAATTATATAGAAGAGGGAAGAAGAGAGGATGATGTGGATCCATGTAGGATGTCACATCACACATCCTCAAATTCAAAATCCATTCTCCCAAGCACAATAAAGAGGTGGGTGAAAATATGACAAGTTACTTGCACACTCCAAAAGCCCACACCTCAAGGGACAACAAAATAAATAAAATGTAAGAGAGTGCAATCAAAACCAAGCAACATGATTAATAAAATTCATTATAAAAGTCACAAATCACTTCTCCAACCATAAGTATGGTTGGTAAATTAAATTTAGAGGCATGGGACAAGTTTTACTTGTCCCACAAGCCTCCAAAAATAGCCCCCAAGGACAAATTCGAATTTTCATGGAGGTGGAGTATTTCATACTCCAAAACTAACTTACACAAACTCTTACACAACTTACACATCCCTTACATATTTAATACAAATAGCCAACAACTCTTATAATTACTTTCCCATATCCCAATTTAATTTATTTAAATTTTAATCATATGATTCTCACATTAATTCTCCACAACATAATTAAATAAAGGAACACATCACTAATAAAATACATACAACAATAAATAAAATTTAACCACATTAATAAAATACATAATACCCATGGTCACATGTAAAGGTGATCCCCCCATGGGAATCCCTAACAAAACAACACACATACACAAAACAAGTTGCCATGGTGACCTTGTCGAATTCACCTAGAATTCCATTGTGGTTGGTCTCCAATCCCCTATGTTTTGTTGTGATATTTTTAACCTGCAAAATACAAATACCTCCTTGACCTCGTGGCCATATCAGAACATCCAACATGATATAAATGAAATCACAAAACCAACTATATAAATGAATTACAACATCAACATACATCATTTGCATTTTTAATCAACAACTATATCATCATCATAAAATATCTCAAAATCACATGTCCGAACAACATCCATAAACATCCATGTCAAATAGTATATCATCATCCACATATGAGTGTCTCTAATGCCCATCATGCATCATAATCAAATCAAGATCAACAATAATCCATGATCAAATGTCTAACAACATACTAAATCAAAACATAATAATGTCTCGATGTAATCATAGTATCAAAATAAGCATCAAAAGGTGTCAAAGGAAGTGGGCACTACATTTTGTGGGATCTATGGCTTTCTCTAACTTCCCTATCCAAAGAAAAATCAAGGAGTTAGTGAAAATTTTCAAAATTTTGAAAAAATGAAGTCAAGGACCTATTTTAGTGCAAATCAAGTTTGAGGGCTGCGGATGGAACCGATGCGGGTTGTATTGGGGTTCGACATACCTAATTCGAGAGCCTAAAATGCTAAAGAGCCAGAGAAATGTGAGTAGGAGTGCAAAAACATTATCCAGGATAGTCGGGTCCAAAACTCAAGTAGTTGATCGAAGCACGGGTCAAGAAAAAATGTAAAAAAGTGGATAAAAATGTCCCAGTGGCAATGTCATGGGATAGTTGGGACACAAGTACATGTGGGCCCCGAAAAGCTAAAATAGTCGTAGCCAGAGAAATGTGGAAAAAGTGAAATATTTTTTACCGCATGGTCTGTGGGACAGTTGAGACAAAAATATCCAAAAAAATCTGATTTGGTTGTAGCAATTTAGTATGGAGAGGGTGCGAAAAATGTCCAGGATAAAATGGGACAAAAAAACGAAATCGCATGCAATGTGAATATGTCGGGAGTTAATAGCCCACATGACCCGGTCAATGACGGATGTACAAGGATAGAAAATCCCAATTTGAGAAACGTGGAGAAAGGAGGACCGCACGATCCAAGTACCATGGGGATGTGAGTTCCTCGAAAACCCACAATACCCGCAATCCAAAGGGAAAGTGGAACCCCGACCCCGAACTTCAAACAGGCATAAATTTTGACCTAGAGCTTTGTTTTTCACTAAGATTGATTTTTGGAAAGGGAACAACATCCTCTATGCCTAGGTGGGTGAAAAGAAAATATCTCTAGATAAAAAAATTAAATTCTCATTCCCGTAAAATGCAAGAAATCCCTAGCAAACTCAAAATAGTTGCTCACACTCATAATGTCATATCTTTTGCATTTCTCAATGAAATCATGCAAAATTGGTCTTGTTGGAATCGTGGCTCTAAGACAAACACAAAAAATCAATAAATATAGAATTTTATGTAGATTTAAATAGAATTATGAGAAAACGGACCAGGTTCATAAATAACAATGTTTTAATTGGTAGTTGGGAGTGTGATTAAGAGGCATGTGTGACATTTTTCATTTAATTCATGGGACAGATGGGAATCATTTTGTAAGAAAAATACCATCATTTAAATTCATTTATTACCTCTTGCAAGTGGTTTAAAGGAAAATTTTGGGCATTCAATCCTCTCTCTCTTCCAAATTCTATAAATTAGAGTGTTGGGCTCATTGTAAAGGGAGATAGTTTTCTAAGTAGCAAAACTCTGTCATTTTGGTTTTGTGAAGCCAATGTGCTATAGGCCTTTGTAGTGGACTCCTTGCATGGTGATCTAGGCCTTTATTTTGTAATAGATTGAATTGTGCATATCATGAAGCAATAGATGCAAGTTTTTGGATGTATCTTCCCTTAATGTGTTTATTTTCATTCTTCTTACCTCTTCAATCTTATTGCGAATATATTGTGTCTATTTTATGCTCTTGTAGAGATTCATTATAATTGTGTGTGTATTAAATATTTTTGTGAATGCAGTTATTAGACTATGGAGAATTGTTATCACTCTCTCTAATATGTATTTTGCTTCCATTTTTCACACATTGGAAATTTATTCTCATTCCATCCTTTTCTGGTGTATCACCGCTTTAGTGTAGGCTTTTTTTTCATGCACTCTCTCTCCATGGTCCCTTGGAAAGTTAGATTAGGATAAGATAGTTTTTCTTGCATTAGAGTAGATTGTGGCAAGTAGTTTAGGAGCAAGAACTAGATATCTATGGAGGTCTATCTCAAGTAGCAAATCCCACAACTTGGAGATAGCACCCATGTTACCCAGCCACACCATGAGCTCAAGAACACACACTTGTGCTAATATAAGGGTGTTGTGATTCAGTGATAACAAGTCCATGAGAAAGAGATGCATTTTGAAGCATCCATAAGAGAAGAAGCTTATAAAATACAACTGCAAACAAGTAAAGAAGAAGAATCAGATTTAGATTTCCATGATGCCTTTGAAGATGATCTAGAAGAGGTAAAAAAAATGCATCAAGAGGAAATATTGATAAGCAATGAAGAATTAAGAAGAAATGAGACCAAATAACATCCTATAGGAAGAATGGAAAAGAGTTTAGAAGCTGATTTTAGTTATACATACAAGAAGAAATTTTCACAAAGCCAAGCCATGGAGAAGCATACTTCAAACCAATAGGTTCTCAAGAAAGAAAAAGTTATTTCTAAATCTGTTTTTTATCATATTTCAAATGCATATGCAGGTGTACAACATGGTGAAAGGAAAGATAAGGTTGACATCTCAAAGTTGGCACAAGAATATGGGTACATATTTCCTAAGTGGCTTAAGAAATCAGATTCTCGAGGTGAGAACACAAGTGTGGGTGTGGCTAAGAACATAAGGAATGATGAATATACATCTCAAAAAGATGTTTTTGATAGTGATGGGCATCAAAAATTGATGATAGCACCAAGTATCCTTTGAAGGAAAGTTGAAGCAAAATCAATCAAGAAAGAGAAGGAAAGTGAAATGAAGAACATGTAAAAAGAAATCATTGAGAACAAGAGGTACACAAGGGAAATGAAAGGTAAACAAGTTTCTTGTGATGATTTAAACAATGATATTTGTGAATATACTTTTGAATCATCATCTCAAATCAGTTTAAGTGAAGAAATGTGGAATGAGTTATCTATGATAACTAACATGCAGCGGGGAGAAGGATCAAATTTGGATTGCAAAGATCAATGTCATGATCAAGTGATGACAAAAGAGAGGAGTGTAAACATTATTTAGTAGTGTCTGCAATTATTTAGTATTGTTTATATGTGATTTTATTATAACAACTCATGTTATTTTTCATTTGGTTTTGGAGTTGTTACGAGTTGTTAAAACAAATCGTATAGTTTAGGTGAGAGGTTTCCTATATTTTAGGAAACATTGTCCTATATATTCTGGTTTTTATGTAATTGATTATGATTATTGAACTATAATGATATATTATTTTGTAGACTCTCTTTACTAGATCTCACATAAGATTCATACCTCTTGAATGAAGAAAATGAAAAATTCTTGAGACAAGAAGAAGTGAAACAATATGCTGATGTAAACCATATCCTAGAGGAAGAAAACCAAGGTGAAGAAACATCATTAGAACCTAAATTTGATGAAGACAATGATAATATTTATTATGTTACATTGAATGAAGAGTTAAAAAGGATTGAGGAGATATTAAATCCTTATAAGAAGTTGTATTCAAGTTTATATCATAATGTAGCATCATTGATCAGATTCTAGATGAGTTAAGACATGAGAAAAAGATAAAGATAAAGGCATATTTGAATAAGATGCTTGGAGAAGCAAATGAGAAAGGAGAAATACAGTAGCAAGTAGGAACTCAATAGGAAAAAAATGCCTAATATTTTTACCTCTGATATTGTCTTTTATGCTTTGTTTTAGGTAAACAAGTTGATGGAATTCTTGGGTCAAGAAATGGAATCATGAGGCAAGAATTAGAAGAACATTATGAAGAAGTGCTTAGAGAAACACAAGAAATAAAGGATGCTTACTATAAGACCTAAATGGTTGAAGATATTAAATAGGATCAGTTGGATCACCATCACAAGGAGATGATCAAGCAAGGAGAGGTAATCCTCACTCAACGGGATAAAGAAGATGGAAGTAGTGGAATGCAATCAGCTATAACAGTCATGGAAAGTAAATACAAGGAGCCATTAGAACAAGATCAAAGGTATAAATCAGATTTATCTTTTGATGCCATTAACTGTGATTCAAGTAAGCTAAGGTTTTACCTCTTTAAGGAGATAGAATAATTTGAAGTTAAGGAAGTACAGGTGGAGGAGAGTTACTACTGAAAGAAATAAAGTCAAAAATTTGTATACAAATACATGGAGTAGTTGTTGATAGAGATGGAAGCCTTAGAGTTTTCCATAAATAATGAAAAGGAGGACCATATTTGTCCTAAAACAACAAGCAAAGAGGTATATACTTAGATTGGGAGCATGATGTCTCAAAGTGAAAAGATTGAAGTGGTTGAGGTTGATAGAACACTAGGAAAACAAAGATGGAAGAAAGAAGAATGGAGAGAGACTCCAAGGTCTCAAATTTTTATTTCTAATATTTCCTTGGATTGTGTATGTACATGTTGGATAGAAGAAGTGGAGTGTATAAAAAAGAGGACTCTTATAAGAGTTCAAATTGAAAAGATAAAGTTGGTTATCCTCATTCAAGAGGGTAGAGTGGGATAAAGACAAAACATGGAGTGTATGAAGGAAATAATCAAGAAAAAATACATGTGTGACAATGAAGAACATGTATGAGTGGAAAATTGGAGAAAATGAACCAAGAATATTTGCAGCAGTGTGATAACATCAAGGAGCACATGAAAGATTTCAAGCCAAGGAGTCTATTGCAGGATCATCATCCTAGTCAAGAGAAGAAGATTTTTGAGTGATGTTTCAAGAACTCTAGAAGGAAAAGAAAAATCATAATAAGTCTTAATGACATTCAAAAGTGTGTGTATAATTTATTTTGTATAATGGAGAGGCTCTTTCCCTCCAAAACAATATCTAGTTTAAATTTTATATTTGTGGTCATGTAACATGGGAGTAAAACTCTATGTCATGGTAAATGGAGTGAAGTTACATAGGATTGTTTGGATAAGTACGTAAAAATGGTTGTTTCTTAGTCTATAGGAAAATTCAAGACTCAAATTAGAGTTTACTATGTTTAATAAAGAAGAGACAACTATCACCTAGCTTCTAGGTAGGGAAGTTGAGAGAAAATATCAACTGTGGTCTAGATTTGGGAGTTGGTTTAGGAATGTATAATAGGAAAAAGATATTTTTTGGATGAAGAATTGAATGGAGGTGTAATTTGATTATTCCACATGAATAATGGATGTGTGTAATGTTTGATGAAGATTTACAATGTTATTTTGCATTTTTGTGAAGTTTTGCTAGTATTTTTAATGGAGGTTTGTGATGGGGGCAACAAGTAGAAAAAGGATACTCAGCCTAGATGAGTTTATTATCCTATTTTTTCTAAAAAATAGAGATGAAGGAGGTGATCGGAAATCAACAAAAACATTTGAGCTCTCGACAATCATTTTTAAGGGTTTTATTAAATTTTAGTCTTTTTGGGCACAAACTAGGGTAAGAGATAAAAACATTTCTAGCTAGCCAATTTTTTAAAATTTGGAACATATTTCCACCTCGTTAGTGGAAAAAGCATTTAAAATTTTATCCCTTAGTTTCACATGTGGAATCATTTATCAATGACAAAAAAAAATTGACCTAGAGAGTGAAAAACAATTGAACAATGAAGTAGGAATTGAATGCAAGCTAAGTGATTATGAAGGTTGGTGACCTACAAATCTTGATGAAGCTTGGTGAAGACTTATATTAAGTGTTGAAAATTAATTCATGGTGAGTTTTAATCTATAAACCCCTACTTAAACAAGATAACATTGCAAAATAGGCCTAATTAGCCTTAAACCAAGTGGAGATTATCTTATTCCATACAAAGTAACTATAGATCATTTTTGCACATATTTTGAGAAGCCCAAATGTGTATCTAGATCAGGTTTTAGCTCTTTAATATTAGGTATCCAAAGGAAATTGTGTTTGTAAATGCCACTTTGAAGGGCTATAAGGCATTAGGCCTAGTTGAAGAGTAAAATAAAGTTTTGATTAACTAAAATTGAACTAAATGAAATGAAATAGTAATCCTAGTTAATCTAATTAGGAGGACTAAAATGTTGTGTATGTATGCTAAAACAATACATAATGATATAAATAATTAATATTAAATGAAAGGAAAACCCTAATTATACCAAAGAAAGGAAGAGGATGACTTAGTTGATTTGTTGGAGATGGTCGCACAATGTCGAAGATATGACAGTAGGTTCCAGAACCTAGAAAAATCACTCAGAGGTCCTGGGAAGGGATGATCCAGAGGTTTTGAATAGACTTAAGCACCTTGGAAGGTATTGGGGCACCCTGAGGCACCCCGATTTTCTATAAATGCTCATGAATGCTCGTAAACTAAAATTTGTATGGTCGCAAGTTGATCTGAAACCCTTTCTATTTATCACATTAGATCCGGGAAGTTGTGTCGAATGTGTTGGATATTGATGTGATGACTTGTAATACAAAGAGAAGTATCAAACCCTAAGAAAAATAAAGATGTAAATGAATGGGTCGGACTGACCTCAGCCACCAAACTAGTGGACTTATCTCTTAGTGAGCACTACATTTGCACTACATTTGGACCGTGATGTAGTTGTGTGTGTGTGTGTGTGCATGTCATGCCCTAGGTGCTCTCGTGCCATTCACACTTTGTGAAGTAGTGAGAAATAATAACTATAGAAAATGTAATAGAATGTGTGCATGGAATAGAATAAAATCCCCCTATGTTGTGATGTGTGATGTAGATCTCTAGCCTTGATGCATGGCACTAATGGATGCAAGTGATGCAATGGATGCAACTCTAGATGGAGTGATAGTAGTGTGTGACATTAGGACCCTCATTATGGCTTCATAACTTTATATTTATAGGGTTCTCAAGCTTTAATTTCATAATTAACCCTGACAAGGCCAACTAGGAAAAAGATAAGTATGAAAAACGGTCACAAAGAGCCCAAAAGTGGAGGGAAGTTAAAAATGGACAGGATGCCCCTAGTGGGACTGTGGGTGCCCGGAGGGTGCCCTAAGACAAGGTAGGGCACCCCAGTTTAGGCTAAAATGGTAGAAAATGATGAAACAAACTAGGCATGCATAAGTAAATATGTGGGAATGATGAAATAAAAGTAAAATAATGTGGCCAAAAAGGTGGGATTAATTAATACTTTAGTCACTTGAGAACCTTCTAAATAGTAGTATAAAATGGGCTAAATAATGTCTAATGTGCAAGATTATGTGACTACATTTTCCCCACTTTATGTTGGTGAGTGGAAAGCTCGGTAACATAAAG
This sequence comes from Taxus wallichiana var. yunnanensis, assembly GCA_018340775.1. Taxonomy (NCBI): domain Eukaryota; kingdom Viridiplantae; phylum Streptophyta; class Pinopsida; order Cupressales; family Taxaceae; genus Taxus; species Taxus wallichiana. The sequence continues at coordinate 496,893,459 of CM031243.1, read as the reverse complement.
TAGATAAGAAGTGTGTACCTGATATTCATGAAGAGTGTAGAAGAGACGTGTTGATGGACTAGACTCAAGCATGGAATGAAAAAAGAAAAAGATGGAAGCGTGGAATTCTAAAGATGAAAAATGTGCATAAAAAGTGATGAGAGTGAACCTAGGGTAAAACGTGTGTGTAGTTTTGGTTGTATAGTTGTATACCTGCATGGTTAGTAAAGGCAAGTGCCATCACGGTGTGTGTTGTTGTTCATCATCGTTGTTTTTTTTTTTCTTCGTTGTTGCCCCCAATTTGACTACTTGTTTTTATATGGTCGGACCTGTAAGGAGAAAATGATCAAGTAGTCAAATATGTATGTATGTAAAAATCTATGTAAAATACACATGTGTATGTAAATGTGTAAAATATGTAAATACGCGAAAAAGTGTAAATGGAACATGTGCACCTGATCCATGTTGAGAGAAAGGGTGTAGAAGGATATATTGTACTTGTTGCGATTTTTGGGTGATCTCACGCCACCCCTGAAGAAGTATAGGAGAAATGCTCTATGTCCTCCAACCTTTAACCACTTCTGTTGAAATGTGTGTGAAGATATCTTTGTAGCGTCCTAGTTTTTTGGGTGATCCGACGCCAACTGGTTAAAGAAGTATAGGGAGGAAATGCTCTGTGTCCTCCAACCTTTAACTGCTCCCCTAGAAATGCTAAGGACACCATGTCTTGTAAAATTTGTTGTGTATGGAGTTCATAGACTGGTCTGAACTCACTCGTTGTATGTAAACCCAAAATGCCAAGGGAAAAAAGTGCACCCACAATGTACTAAACCTAATGTAAATAAATATGTTGTGTTAGTGTGACAAAACCCTCAATGATGCCCCCTCTTTGGGGGTGCATGCTACGACGCTGAAAGGAGAATGTGGCCCCAAAAGAGGACCTACCACACTGATGACCTGTAAAAATATTCTCGCATGGGGGAGGGAAAGCGCTTGGTAGAAACCAAGGTGCACAAAAAGGGGATGGCTAGCCAAAACAAGTGTTAGTCACGCAAACACATGCATGCAATAAGTGTAAAGTACACAAAAATGTAAGAACTACCAAAACATAGTAGTGTAAACACATAAGAAGACAAGAAGACCACACAAAGTGGGTTGTAAACATGGGACATCACTCATGATGTCATGCAAGACACACAAGGCCATCATGGCCAAAACAAAAACAAGTGTGCACACAAGAAAAGGGCAAAGCCCACATATAATGGAAAACAAAGAAGATAAGGAAGAAAAATCAAACAAGTAGTCATGGAAACATGTAATCTTGTAAAACAAGTGTTGCACATGGAACACCCATTAACATGTTAGAGTAATAACCAATATGTCAAAGCATGTATGATTAAGTAATGTAAGATGCTAAGTACAAAATGAAACAATAACACTGTATGAGATGAATGTGGATGCCCCTAGTGACTAGTATAGTAAGGGTAGAAGGAGAGCATCCATGTCATGTGTAAGTGTCATGTATCTGAGATCACACTAGATAAATTCATGAATGTGCATGTGTGGATGAAATGATAATGACATATAAGAAATCAATCTAACATGTGTAGTAAAGTGATCATGCAAAACACTAACAAACAAGAGTAAATGCCCCAAGACAATGCAATATGTTGTGGATGGATGGAATGGAATGCAAGATGGAATGATAGGATTCATGTGCCCCCGAGTGGATGGAAGTGTATGCAATGAGGTTCATTTTTTTCCCTCCTCAGTAGTCAAGAATGAATCGTAAATGAGAGTGTCTCATCGGGAAATGGTCGAGTAGTTGTTTGGTTGTGTGTGTGTGTAGTGGTGATGAGATGTGACATGAAGAATAGATGTGTGTGAACCTTATAGCTGAAGAGTATATCATGAATTTTTGAATAGATGAGTGATGATTTAGCCATAAGCATATATCACTATGAAATGAATAATGGAGGGTGGTGATGAAGTGTGAGATGTAAAAGGATGTGCGTGAACCCTATATATAAATCATTACTTGTTGAGTGGATGAGTGATGATTTATTTAACCTAAGTGTATATCATATGAGATGAAAAAAAATGGATTAAAGAAGGTGATGATGTAGCCTATAACGTATGTCACTAGAAGATGAAGAAGAAGGGGTGGTGATATAGCCTAAAGCGTATACCACTATATGATGATAGGATGAATTGTAATTTATGGCTAAGTGGATAACACTAGAATTTGAAATGATGAAGGGAGTGGTGATTTAACCTAAGGTGTATACCACTACAAAGATGATATGAGAGAGGTGGTGATTTAGCCTAAAGCGTATACCACTATGATATGGAATGATGAATGTGGGTGACGATTTAGCCTAGAGCGTATGTCACTAGTCCTATGAATGTCGTATGATGAAATGTCACATGGTGAAGATAAAGTTCCATTTGATTTATAAACCCTCGACATTTGAGTATGGACCAAGGAACTAAAGTGTGTCATAGGGTTGTGAGCACGGCATGTAGAACAATGAACATGTGTAGTAGAGGTGACCAAATGGTGACTAGGTGTGTAAATGCATATGTATGAAGAATGCAATGTAGAATATGGAAATAAGATGATATATGCATAGATAGAAATAGGATATATGGTGATGAAATGTAAAGCTAGGCCCATATATAAATTTAACCTAGTGTAATATGTATGGATATGTGATAAATGAGACTAAATGTATGAGACAAAGGTGACATGTAGAGTGATTAGTATAATGTAGAATGAAAATAAATGTAGAATGGATAATGTATGATGCATAATGCATGATAAGATGTAATGTGTAATGCCTAGGTGTGGTGTGTGGGGTTCATTGTAATGGTAATCCTCAACATTCAAGTGTGAACCTGAAGACAAGAGTGTGTCATTCGGTAATGATGGTGATATGACACACGTGATATGGTATTCTTATAGAAGATGATAATATGAAAGATGGAATGTGTGATGTAGAGATGATATGCTATGATGAAAGAAGAGGGGTATGTGTAATTTCTATGCCCCCAAGCGTGAAAGGAAAAGATAACCAATAAGATTGAAGTAAAAAGATACTAGTGCCTGGATGATGAAAATGGAGGGCCACAATCTACAAGTGGGGATATAGTAGATATAGTTGGTGTCGAATGGAAATCGATATGTGCACGAAGGATGAATGAATGTAGAATATCGAGATAGATGAACACACTATGGTGTTAAATATAGCGAGAGGGGATAGAGAATGTGTTACTAAAGGTTGGCACTAAGGTGGTATGTGGGTAGCACAATTTTGATGCGTATGAACTAAATGAGCTTTAGATGGGATGAAATGTAGAATAGGAGGAGGTTGTGTAAGAAATGAGAAGTGACCTAACTATTGGATATCTTGAATAATATGGGCTAAAGTGTGACAAAGAATCGAAGTATGATGCCCTTGAATGTGATGATAGTGGAAAAATGGATGATCATGGTAGTGTATTAATTGCGAAGGAGGATAATGAAGATTAGACGGTAGTGTAATGAGTTGATGATGAAGAAGATGACCCAAAATGTCCTCTAATGGCAAAATGGAAGGAAAGAGAAGGGTGTCGGTAATGGTATAGTTGGAGGGTTTACGAGGTGGCGGGTAAGGGGATGTAAATGGTGTAGGAGCGGGAAGGAGTGTGAACATGCGAGCTAGGGGAAGCCTTTAGTTGTTCTATCTCAGCATGGAGAGATATGATTTGTTGCTTCCATAGAGTGACACTAATTTTGTAGTTCTTGTATTAAATCTAATATGTGTGTATTAGATGGAGGATGCATGGTGAGAATCATCAACCACTTGGGTGGAGAGAGGGCATATTGAAGTTGGAGGTGAATAGATATTAACACAAGAGGTAAAGGAGAAGTAAGATCTTATAAAGGATCATTAAGATAAGTATCAAAATCGTATTGAACAACGTGAGAAAATTGATAAGTAAGGGTATGTGGTTAGTCATCCAAATAAATGATGAATGTGTAATATGTACATAACCATGGCATTTTTTTCAGGTGCGTAAAGAGGAGACAACAAGCATCTAGAGCATACCAAATAGTGAAGTTGGGTGAATAACAAAGAAAGGAGCTGCTGAATAGTGTGTACATTACCAAATGGCATGGGAAAGGTGATATCAACATGATCAAGATCAAGTGTCCCTCAATATAATCTAACCAAGATTGGCCAGAGTGAGTGGAGAAGTGATATGAGAATGTCAAGATGAACAACAAGATGGAAAACATGCGGGCCATATGTAGTAGTGAGGATGATAGAACCATGATACAAATGTGGATTGCATAAAGGAGAATGAAGGTTGTCAAATTCAAAACCAAGTCAAAGGAGACCATCATGGGAACATATAGTGGTCATGCATGATGTGTCAAGTGGTATGTGCTCCCAATAAGAATTATTTATGAAGAGAGTGCAAGTAAATGGTGGGTATACTAAGGAGGATGATGTTGGTGGAGAGGATGGGATGACATCCATGGATGGTAAAGATCCCTGGTATGGCACAATAGCAGTAGTAGTAATAGGTGATGGAGAAGAGACTATGCTAAGCATGTGAATAGTGGCCACAAATGGCATCTCGTATAGAAAAGGAGACAATGGAGGAATATGAAAATTAATTGAGTATTGTGGAGTATGATTTGTATATAATACCATAGCGTTAAGAACATCAAAATAAATGGGTTATGAATCATAAGAAGCCACATCAACCATACAAATAGTAGGAACTAACTCATGTGGAGTGTCACAAGAGTGAGAGTCAAGCACAAAGGAAGGAGAACTAGGGACAAAAAAATTTACTAATAGAGTCGCAAGCGAGGATGAATGACCAGAGAGGTGCACTAGTAATAGTAGGTGTAGATATGGGAATATGTGGGAGAGCATCCACCACTGCTTATGAGTTGTACTTAAAAAATAGCGGGATCAATAGTGCACAAGAAGGTGGAAAGCGACATCATATAATAGCTTTAGGGTCCATATTGGAAGATGGAAGATGAATAAATGAAGGGAAAGGTCTATAACCAGAAGAAGTAGTAGGGGTATCAACAAAAGTGTTACCATGACTATCAAATTACAAAGTAAGTGGAGACTTAGGAGAAGTACGCTTCCTACTACACTTACCCATAATGAAAGGTTGGGTTCACCAAAATGATTAACTAAAATTGAACTAAATGCAATGAAATAGTAATCCTAGTTAATCTAATTAGGAGGACTAAAATGTTGTGTATGTATGCTAAAACAATATGGAATGATCTAAATAATTAATATTAAATAAAAGGAAAACCCTAATTATACCAAAGAAAGGAAGAGGATGACTTAGCTAATTGTTGAAGATGGTCACACATTGTCACGAGATCGACAAAAGGTTTTGGAACCTAGAACTACAATTACAGTCACTCAAAGGTCCTACGAAGGGCATATTTAGAGGTTTTGAACTAATTGAGGCACCCTGGAAGGTATTAGGGGCAGATGGGTGCCTAGTCTATAGTTTAGGTGCCCTAGTTTGTGCAAATGCTCAAAAACTGAAATCTATATGGTTGTAAGTTGATCTAAAACCTTTTTATTTGTCACACTGGATCCATGAAGTTGTGTCGAATGTGTTGGATATTGATGTGATGACCTAGAATACAAAGAGAAGTATCAAACCCTAATAAAAATAAATATACATAATTAATGGGTCGACTAACCTCAGTCACCACCAAACTAGTGGACTTATCACTTAGTGCTACACTACATTTCAGACCTAGATATAGTTCGGGTGAGTGTGTGTGCATGTCATACCCTAGGTGCTCTTGTGCAGTCACACTTTGTGAAGTAGCGAGTAATAATAACTATAGAAAAATGTAATAAAATGTGTGCATAGAATAGAATATAATCTCTCCCCTATGTTGTGATGTGTGATGTAGATCTCTAGCCTTGATGCATGACACTAATGGATGCAAGTGATGCAATGGATGCAACTCTAGATGGAGTGATAGTAGTGTGTGACACTAGGACCCTCATTATGGCTTCATAAATTTATATTTATATGGTTCTCAAGATTTAATTTCGTAATTAACCCTGACAAGGCCAACTAGGAAAAAGATAAGTATGAAAAATGGTCACAAAGAGCCCAAAAAGTGGAGGGAAAGTTAAAAATGGATCGGGGTGCCCCTGGTGGGACAAGGCACCCAAGGCATCCCAAGTACTGGGTAGGGCACCCTAGTTTAGGATAAAATGGAGAAAATGAAACAGTGGGCATGCGTAAGTAAATATGTGGGAATGAAAAAATAAAAGTAAAAGAAAAAAAGGGTGGGATTAATTAATACTTTAGCCATTTGAGAACCTTCTAAATAGTAGTACAAAACTAGGCTAAGTAATGTCTAAAGTGCAAGATTATGTGACTAAAATTTTATAGACATAATAGAACATTGTTGATTGTTTCATAAGCTTGGTTTGGGTAAAAATAGTGTGTTTAGGTGATAAATCAATTTATATAACTTACTTGGCAAAAATTTCATGTTTTGATTTTATAGCTAACACTCTAGACCCTATGAATGCAAGTGTAAATGTGATAGATTCATAACACCTTAAAAGGAAGTTAGATATCAATCAAATTGAACTAAGAGGGAATCAAATTACTAAGATGGAGAGCTAAATTCAATTACATTGTAATCAATGGGATCTTGGATAATATGAAAAATCATGAAGCATTTATTAGTAAAGTGTTCAATGTGTATACATGGAAGTCACAATATGTATTAGAATCAAAATTTTTACCATGAGGCTTGTTTATATCAACCTCGAGTGAAGGAGGGAGAGATACAAGGTTACACTCTAGTAGATTTTATAAGATAACATGTGTTAAGGAGGGAAACAATGTGAATTGCATCTAAGGAGTAGCTTGTAACTGAATCTTTGTAGGTTGAGATATAAATTAATATTAACTTTAACTTCACTCTTGTTGTAATTAGTTTTTATTGAATTTAGATTTTTATAAATTAAATGTAAATTTATTAAGAGCATTAGATGCATACTTAATCTTGTTAAATGTAAGGAACTTGGCTTCTTATTCTTTTTAAGTGTGATATAACTCATCAAAAGATCATAATTTATAAAACATGATTGATTCTTGTGAAGAAAAAAAGGACACTTTGAGTAAATAAATCTTAAATCTCATTGTCTCAAATAAAATTGTTCATTTTAGTAAGCATAGTCTTATAGTGTAAAAAATAGTTACTGATTATTTTGTTAGATCCTTATTACATTTTATCCATTTGATCATATGTAATATTATCATCAATATTGATTGAAAAATGTGCAAGGAATTGATTAGCCAAAGGAGTAAAAGCTTGTACAAAATGTATAGGTAAATCATAGAACCATTGTAGAGCATAATCTTTGAGAATCCTAGGAAAAATATTGGCAAGGAATTGATAATTATAAGCCATTTTTCAGCATAGTTTAAGAGAGTGGCATAAAAGGAGGAGATATATTGTTTAGGATCACTTTTAAGCTCATAGATAGGAGCGTGAGTGGCACAAAATAAAGGGGTAAAGGATAAGATGTTATTTAAAGTACAAGTGGATTGTAAAGCAATTTAGTAGAGTCCATAACATTATAAGTCATAGAGGTACCTTTTTATAATTGTAAAACTTGGGCTTAGAAACCGTGAACAAGATGTTCAAGGGCATGTGTGGTAGAAGAGGTCTAGGAAGCCCATGGGTATGCACTATAGATGCACGAGATACTAGTATCCATAGGAACATATATTATAACATTCTAAAGGGTAATGTGGGGTGTCCTCATAAGTATATGCACAATAAATATGGCAATAATGGATGTAGTAATAGGAGAAGGAACAACAACGGATTCAAGATTATCATATTTAGGTAAGTGCTTTTGTTCATCCTTAACTATATAATAAAGTGCATTAATATAATGTCCCCTTCTCAATACTTGTTATTTTTTAAGACCTTGGGCCCATTCCACTTCTTGTGGGATAAAAGGGAATGAGAAAGGGAAGTTAGTGTTGTGATTTCTACTTGTTTTTGTGATATTTGCATTATTTTAAAGTAATTTTCTAAGTATAGTCAGGTCGGCTAGGGAAAAGGTGAAAAACCAATTGATAAATAAAAGAGAAAGGAACTATTATATCCATAATGAAGTTAGTCCTCTTTAGAGAGGATTCTATTTCGTTTTTGGCAATACCTCTAGCTATTTAAAGGGGTCATTTGGCTTGGAAGATATTAATACATGCTTTGGAATTTAATTTCTTAGAGTTAGAGTATAATTTGTTTTATTTCTCATCCATTGAGTATGGAAATCCTCCATGGTGGTATATTAAGGGAAAAATCCCTCAATATCACTTAGATTTGAGGATGGAAACCCTCACATCTTTACTGGTGATCTCATATAGAGGTCACACTTATGCTACAATCATATTTATAGAGATTCAAGGAAGTATTTTAGTGTTAGGGCATAATTTGTAGCTATGGAAGATCATATTTTCATGGTTTGATTGTGGGACAACCACATGAGTCGTGTTTAATCTTGTAAGGGTTTTTGAACTAGTTTTTAAGAAATTTTAAACCCTCTCCTAGGGTGGTTACTTTCCCTAAGGTGGAGTTTGGTGTGTTCAGGCAGGCGTGACTTCAAATTCAATCATTATTGTGTTCCTCTTATTTCTAGCAGATGGAATCTCCACTCACACTTAAGTTTGGGCTTGGAATTCTTATTTACATCCATATTTTTAGGGTATTCACCATTGTTAATCCATTTCTATTTGTTATTTAATAGGTAAAAATATATCCTCTAGTTGTTTCCCTGCGATTGATCCGCTTTGAAGAATAATTTTATTAAGGGTTTCTATATTATTTCCGATAATTTTGTGGACGATTTTTATCATAAAAATTATGTTTACAACTTGATGATAGGGTTTGTGAAATAAATTTTAGTTTTTCTTCAGTTTACTATTTGGATTTGTGTAATTTCCTTTGATGTTAAATTTAGTTCAAAAGGGACATTACAATCAATATGTTGAGGATTTTACTTTTAAAACTCAATTTCATGCTGTCCCTCTTTAGTGATGGGTTGGTATTAGGATTAGAGTCATCATGAGAACCTTACCCTTCAAAACATTAGTAGAGGTGGTGAAGATAATATTAGTAAATATAGAAATGTTATAGTACGGTTTGGAAAATTTGCCAATGGGAGAAGAGTCAAAAGAGTTATTACAAACTTTATATCCATTATCAACAAAGTATTAGGAACATTGTCACATGGTTTTGTTATTATGTTGTTGATAATAAGATTTGAGTTGTGATAGAATAACCCACATCCAATATAAAGTTTTATAGGCTATATTATTTTTAATATATTGTTATGTGAATTAAAATAACTCACATAAGAATAGTACACAATGCACTTTTGTAACACTTGAATCCTTCCATTAAGAAGATGCACAAGCATATTAATGTGTACTTTGTTTGCTTGATAAATAAATAGAGGTTTTTTGTTTATCAACTTGACCAAATTATCATTTGGTATCATAACAGGTCAAGGATTAATGACAACTTAAAAATTATCTTTAGTTTGAGGTTGCTTTGGTAGATTTGTGTGACTATGTCCAGATGAATGTCATGTTCGTATAAAGATCTATTGTTATTCACATTATAATCTTTATTGCCCAATGTGCATGCATAGTACCAATTTTGTGGTTTCTTTCGAATATTTGAATTGCAATTGAGGAGGATATTTCAACTATCAATGCTTTTTTGAATACTCCATTTTGTTACATTTTATTGTTCATAATGACTCTACTATATCTCAGGTCAATTAACTTGTAAATTTAATTCCACACCAAAACACCAAACTAGGGTGCTTGGTAAGGCACTAACAAATTTTCTTGACATATGATAGCCTCTCTCAAGTGGAGGTTTAGACTTTCTTAGAATAGACATGCTAGTTACGAGATTTGATCTCCAGTCAATTAACTTGTAAATGTAAGTCCACACCAAAACACCAAATCGAGGTGCTTGGTAAGGCACTTACAAATTTTCTTGACATATAATAGCCTCTCTCAAGTGGAGGTTTATACTTACGTGGCATAGACATGCTAGTTATGGGATTTGATCTAGGGTCAATTATCTTTTAGATGTAAATCCACAGAAAAACACCAAACTGGGGTGATTGGTAAGGATCTTAATTTTTTCTTGAAATATGATAGCCTCTCTCAAGCGGAGGTTTAGACTTGTGTGACATAGACATGCTAGTTATGGGATTTGATCTCAAGTATATTAACTTGTAAATTTAAGTCCACACCAAAACACCAAACCAGGGTGTTTGGTAATCATATAAAACTAAGACGTACCTCTAAAAGACAATATGTAGTCTAATCAAAGCAAGTAATTTTCTAATCAGTAGGGTTTTTTACTTCCACATATGCAAATCAAGCAATTTTGCAGTTTAAGACAAATTTTGGTGTGAAATAATTACCCATTAATTAAAGAGTTAGTTGAAACACAGTTCATGAATCCTTTGTATTTAGGTTTTGTAATATCTCTATCATAATACCTCTTATGTGCATTATTCATTTGTTTTCCTATATGAATCATCATTGCTTTGTGCTTCATAGATCTACATGTTATTTGCTCTTGAATATAGTTGGGATGATTTGTGCCTTGACATCACTAATTTTTTTTTCTTTCTCATCATCCATGTTGTAATTTGAATTTTCATGCATTTGCTTGTAACAAAAAATAAAATCAATCACATTGTAATAAATTCATATTATCATGCTTATAGTTCAAGGCCTTCAAATCAATGTTGACATCAAATATTTGTGGATTTACTTTTATCAATGTGTCTATTATAGTCTTCCAACTTAATGTATATCAAAGAGTTAGTTATATAAGTGTTTATTACATAGGTAGTTAGAAGTCAAACTACCTTTCTTAGTTTGTTTCATGTTTTCTAGTCATGCAGTCATTTTTGGTAACTAGCTAAGATACGAGAAAGGGTCAAGTTTGGTAAAATAGTTTGATGTCAAATTCAATAATTTGGTTTATGTCAAGAGTCTTTTTGTTTAGACTATAATAAAGCCGTTGAATGTTGAAATTGTTAAAATAAAGGCTATATCGACTAGAGACATAGATTTGGGCTTATGGTGTATGAATCAAACAAAGGCATTATAGAGTAAGCCATGAAAACACAAAGGATAACAAACATGATAGTGAGGAGGAGCATCACGCACTAATGCGAGAAAGGGTAGCTAGAGTTTGAGAAATGATAATTATTCGATCAACAAATTGATTCACTAAATGATTCAACCATAAATAAATAAATAAATAAGGAGTTGTTTTAATGTGTTCTCATTTATTCACGGGATTCAGGGTTAACAATGTGTATAATAGCCAAATTATTAATAAAATATCAATGTACATGTTAAATATGTTATAATTGGAAAATTGTAAGATGGAATATTATAAATAATTTTGAGAAGGTAAAAATACAAGCAAGGCGGTGCTCTTAGATGATTACAAACTGTTATCCTGTAAAATTAACAAGGGCAATTTTGCAGGTAACCATGCCAAATTTTTGTTTTGGTTCCTGTTAAGGTCCTCGGCATTCGGAAGGCATAAAATCCCTTTCTCGGAGAATCTAGTTTTCGAACTTAGTCGTTTGGTCTTTTTTTTTTTTTGTTAGGCACAGGTTTTTATTCATGCAACATCAAATGAATTTGCGCCTTTTTATTCCTTGGCGCATCCTTTGGAGTTTCGACATTCCAAATGTTGTGCCTTTCCATGATGCACCTTTCAAGCTTGCGCCAAGGCACATGTGCCTTCTTGTCGACATTAAAAATGTTGCGCCCTTAAATGGTGCACCAAAGCGCTAAAAAAGCAATGTTGACAGTCCCAAATCCATGCCAAGGGCGTAAATATTTTCATGTTGGCATCTACCTAGGTGCGCCTTGCAAAAATTGGTGGCACATTTATTACACCTTTTTCTATAAATAAGCACATCCAACTGTCATTTCAGGATTGAAAAAACGTGAAAAAGTAAATTCTCTCGCACCTCTCAGCCCCGTGTGTCACTTTTCGTCATATTCGTGGACCCCACATCATTTCCTCCATCTTATATATTCCTGGTAAGTGGTCCTTTCTCTTCTTGTGTTGTTGTTGTAGGGTTTTTGTGTTGTTTTTGAGAGGTTGTTATTATTAAAAACAAAGAAAATGAACCTAAGAAGTAATACAACCCCGCCTCGTTTTGCAAATCAACCCACTTTTTAAAACGGCTTTACCCTCCTTCTAGATCTGTTGGCCTAGAGGGCCTTGTCTCAAAAATGAATCCCTGACCCTCTTTGCTCTATTCCCCTCACTGAAAAATCTTAGTTGAAAGAGGAAAAAGACCCCAAGCTTTCCTAAAGAGGGAAGTTTCTAAAAATTATCAAAACCACGGTTTTTCTTTGGTGCAAACGCCATCATTTACACTAAACACGGTCACGCCAAGAGGCGCCGTGCCTGTCCCACTGCAACATGCATCTTTTCGTGCCTTATAAAAATTCCTAAAACCTAACACAGGCGCAAGCGCAACTCCACCTACACCTACATTTGAATGTCATGCAGACCCTTCCTACGCCGTGCCAAAAGCTCAAACCTTGGCGCACCTTAACTCAATGATGCATCCTTTGAACTTGCACCCTTTGGCGCATCATAATGTTTTGCAACATGTACCATATCTGCGCTAAAGGCGCACCCTGAATCCTTGCAACACCAAAATAATTTGTGCCTAGTTAAAACCCTTCATATGGCACAAGCACACATCCTATGACACCAACATCGAATGTTGTGTGTAGTATTTCTACACCCTACGCCCCTTTTGCGTTGTTTTCTTCCATGCAACACTCTCCAGAAGTGCACCTTACTTTTCTAACCCTGTAGCCTGTAATAGAATTGCACCTTGCACCCAGAGGCTTGTAAATTGATAACTTTTCATTTTGTAAAGCTTTGATGGATGATTTAACAGCTAACATGGCTCTTCTGTGGTGGACTTCCCTACTTCTTCTTGCAGATTAGCAGCTAAACTCAGATTCACACATGTCTTCATCAAGTAAGAAGCCAACCAAGTCAAAGGGTAAGGCCAAACTCACAGAAGAAGAAATGAAGTACAAATACCAAAGGGTTAGGATGCCTGAATCCCTTGCAGAGTGTGACCTGGACATCAGGGATTCAGAACTTGGTCATATTGATATGGAGGACTTCTGGGCCAGAACTAGGAAGGTCACAGGTAGTCCATGGATGGACAAATTGGTCGGCAGTGGTTTACATTTCACTACGGGAATACCCATGAGTGCAGTAAACAATGAGTTCATGATGGTGGTGGGCCGTTATTACAATAAGGACACAAGATGTGTTGAGAATGAGAAGGGCGAGGTAATAATCAACCTCACTGCCCGGCACTTCGAGATTATGTTGGGTATCCCCCACCACCGGCATTTTGTGGCAATAAGCCAAGAAGACTGCATAAAGGCATGGGATGAAAATGAAGACAAATGCATGTAGTTGATGAATGAAGTATATCTAAAGAATAAGAAGGTAATAACCAGGTGGCCACAAGTTATTCATTACAGCGACTTCTCAGAGGAGCTGAGCGACACCATCACCTTCCTAAGTAGGGTCTTTAGGATTCTTGATGCCCATTACTTTCATAAATGGATGCTCATATACTTGGAAACAATGAGCAAAAACGTTTCTGATTAGCGTTTTGAATGGGTAGAGATTATTAGCAGCACCATCTCGAGTAGCAGCTTCAACAACTCTCGACAATGGGAGGTTCTACATGAACTCCTACGTGGTATATGTTGCTGCCTCTAAAGAGAATACCCAAAGCACTATGTCGATGCGGGGTGTGGCCCCAAGTAAAAATATATAAGTATTATCGAGTTGAGGCGGAAAACAGATCGCACAATTCAACAAGATCAATGATGCCTTCTTCTATGGCATCATCTGCCTCTTGAGGCCCAATATGACTCACGGTTGGACGACCAAGAGTGTGGTTACTACCACAGAGAAGTGGGGGAATTATTTATGTAATTCCCCACTTTCACCTATCTTAGAGCCGCCAACTTCTTGGGGGAGCCCACCAAGTTAGCGAGGTATGCGGGACCCAAGTTGATCCTATTGGAGTTGTCCAGCATGACTTATCACGTACCAAGAGAAGTGTCAAAAAAAAGAAGGGTGGAACTCCATTCCCCCTCACGGTGGCAGTGTACACTGAACTTCTCACACCAAAGCCAGGAAATGTTTGCGGCTGGAGTTGCTCAACTTGAAACACAATTTCCCAGCAAGGCTAACCTTTGATCCTCGCAATTACCTTCCAAGGGCAAAGCTCGATCCGATCCACATCCCACAGATCGAAGATATCTACATCAATTTGTATCACGAGGTCAAGCTCAGAAGAAAGGATCACTCCCACCTAGCCCTGGCAGAGATCATCCAATATGGTGTGGCCATTGTCCCGAAAGGTTTCCAAGTGACTGATCAAGAAGTTGATCAGGTCTATCTAGATACGGATAGGGACAATTGGCCATTTGCCGAGATTGATAGAACAAAGGCACCTTAGACTATTGAGGAAAGGGTTAAAGGCACTCTGTAGCACAGAGCATTGGTGCAGGAAGAATGACCTCATCTACCTTGGGGTAGACTTCACCATGTCTCCTTTTTTGGGTGATGCACCCTTAAGCTAAAGTACTTGCAAAGGGAAAAGGGAAAGACAAAGAGGGAGAATCGAAGCACCTGCCAGAGCAAGCTCAAGAGTCCTCCTTCGCTGCCGTCGAGGAACAGTAGTAAGCTTGGTATCCCTCGAAAAAGAAGAGGCAAGTAAGCATTCCTGACGGGTACATCCACTCGGGATGTTGTCACCTGCTACAACTACCAAAGTTCCCACCGTCCCATCTCCCACTCCTCCTTCCCCTCCTCACATCACTCAAGCAACCACTCCTTTGGTTGTGTCTTCTCCCCATCTTCTACTATTCCCCCTTCCTCTTCCTCCATCTTCTCTTCCCTCGCGGATCTGTCCCCAGCATTTCTTCCCTCATCTCTCAAATCCCTTCCACCCCATGGTTTCTTCTCCTACAGTGACTCCTACCCCGTGAGCATGGAGGGTCAGCTTCTTTATCAATGCTACCGCCAAGCATCTTGACACATTTCCCTATGTTCACTATAGTCGCTCCTTCTTCTACCCCGTTTCTCCTCCTTCTTTGGTCACACTCCCTTAAGTCCAGAATGGATCTCCAAACACCTGAGCTAGCACAAGAGGAAAGTCCCCATTGCACCTATGGACTTCTCTTGTCATTCTAACAAAAGGAGCAAGAAGTAAAAGCCTATAACCCACTTCTCTCATAGTGCTTCAGGTGAAAGGGTTATGGAGATCGCATACCCTGATCCCACAAAGGATAAAAAGATCGTATCCTACAGCATTATATAGGGACACAGTCACAATGGGAACATCTTCAGAAAGCCTGCAGGAGAGGCCCTATTTGCGTAGTGGATGCCCTTTGCAAAAGCTTTAGGAAGAAAAGGAAGAGAAGAGGATACTGAAAGAACAGAACAAACATCTTCTCCAAGCCCTACAGAAAATGGGTAGTGCACCTCCTGTAGCTGCCACCGAAACTCCTGAGGCCCTTAGTTAGGAAAAGATAAATGAGTATGCCAAGATTGGTGAGCAAGGTATGGCAGTATCCACCTGGAGAGACCAGATCCTCAAGGATAGTGAGGAAGTAATTATAAAGTTCACGGAGCTATATCAAAATATTGATCAGGCTAACAAGGAACTCTAGGTGATTGTAGGACCTATCTCCGAAGAGTTGGACCATGCCAGGTTACAACATGAGACATTCTAGAATATGCTCAACCGCTGAAGTCGATGACTTAGTAAAATTCGGTGTTTCGATCACCCAAGAGCACACAACAAAGTCCTTTCTGCTTTGGACTATCGGGTTGACCAGATGGAATTCATCTTAGAGAAAATTGATAAAATCAAGGAGGAAGCCTTGGATGCAATGCATCAAATGGAGCAGATCATCCCGAGGATTTCTGGGCTTATTCACCCCATCATACACCTTCGACGAAGGAAAATGACACTATTCGTCTCTTTAAGGAGATCGCGTCGCAAGGTTTAGGGTCAGAAGCCACTTTTGATGCAGAATCTATCAACAACCTTCTGGCCTGCCATGATTTTGTTGGATACCTAATGGAGGCAGGTAATGAATACTTCAAGCTCCAGAGAGACTCAGAGATGAATGGGAGACTTGCGAGGTCATCGGTGATCACACCAAGGGGTCCCGCTCAGGATCAACTTCAACCGATGATTAGCAAGTTCATGGAGTATCATGCTCAATTTCACATTTCCTCTCCTGAGCAGAAGTAGGATACTCCTTTCAGCCGTGGGATGATGACGAATAGGCTCCTTCCTCTTGGGATTGTTCCCATTTTTGTAAAGTATTTAAAAGTATGTTGGCATAAATGATGACATCATCCATGTTGCACCATGAGATGTTGTCATCCACCAAATTGCCCCAAAGTCAACTGTTGACTTTTAGATATTTTTGTAGATATTTTGTAAATAGTTGGTTCCTTTTTGCCTTCTTTCTCCTTCTCCTTCTATATATACTTGGATACTTGTTGTATTCAGGATGAACATTTTTTAGATGAAAAATAGAAGTGAGAAGGAAAAAGGCTTTGTACTTTTGTAACAGAAAATATTAATACAGAAATTAAGACTTTGTGCTCAATGGATGTGTTATGTGTATTAGATCTTTCTTAAGTTAGATCTATGTTACTTTTCTGTCAGATCTATCTCTACTTTTTGTCATTTGTTCATCAGTATTGCTTTGTTCATTTATGCAAGTAGGTTTGGCTCTGTTTACTACCACCCCAAAACATAAACCCTCTGACCTTTCTGCTTTGGAATTCATTTCTTTTCTCCCTTTGGATCTATCCCATCTCCATCCTTCCCTTCATTCCTTTCTATTCACAGTTGGAAATACCCCTACTGGGATGAAATCCCAAACCCCTGAAGGTAGAATACTGTAGGACTTGCGCAGATTCCTGCTGGTAGAATAGCAATAAACTAGTTTCACTTTGTTGTCTCAAAGAGGGGCTATGCCCTACACACTGTTGGCTCATCTATCCATAGATCTGCCCTCCCGACTGATTTTTGGACCAACAATTTTTGGTGAATCCGGGGAAAGAACCAGATCTATGTGAGTGTTGTGTCAGTTAAAAGACACTAACAACTTTTAAGGTTGCTAAGGTAACTAAGAAAATAAATAAAATTTTAAAAATCACTACCTATTTGCAAATCTTAACTCTTTGCTTAAAATCTAAATTTTTTCAAAAAGTGATCCAAACTAAAAATTTTCTTCAGAGATCCATAGATCTGGGCTAGTTAGAGATCTTTAGTTCGCTGAGTTTTTACAAAAACCCATATATTTCCGTAGATCTGAAATTTCAACAGTTTTACAAATAATTTCAAACCCTTGCAAAAAGTCAACTCTAAGATCTAAAAATCAGCTTACTAAGTTAGCCATTATTTTATCCTCGTTGATCTTTGTCATTAAACCGCAATCAGTTTTCAAAAGAGGGATAAAATTAAATATTTAGAAAAGTACATATTGTCATTTTTTGTCGAAAAATCAAAAAATCATCAAGTACAACCAAAAAGAGTTTTTAAATATGCTCTAAAAGCATTGCAGATCTGAAAGATACACTGGTGGGTGAACCATTTACCCGTAGCAGGAGAGCTCATGGAGAAGTTGATCCTATTTTTGATCTACTTCAAAGGCATAACTTTAAAAGTATTACGCCATCATGCTTCCATCGTTGAGTTTAAGCGATCGATCGGCCCGAAGCGTTTCACCTCCATGAAAGAACCATTTTTGCATGGAGCCTCCACATCCCTTTGTAGCACTTTGTTGCTCGGCGAGAACCACGCTCTGGCTCGTGTCTTCTTTCCAGCATTTTCAAATGGCAGTACCATGGGGAAACATTATGGGCCCTCTTGCGTTGCCACATCCTGTTCATGCACTCCCTCATGGAAACCACAAGAATTTCCCAAGATTTTATGGGAGTGGAAACCAAAGCATGGATTCACATATATCTGCATTCATTATGTCATGCAAAGCATCCTAGATGTGACCCATGAAGATGTGTTAGTACGCCTCTTTCTAGAGACCTTACAAGGACCCGCAGTAGAGTGGTTCCAACATTTGTTGGCCGGATCTATCACCAGTTGGGCCACATTACGAACTACATTTGAAGATAGGTATAAGCCTTTAGAAGACGTGTTTGCATTACTATCAAAGATCACTCACCTAAAGAAGGAAGTCAATGAAACCATGCTGATTTTATCACTCATTTCAATTCACTAATTAACCATGTGTCGCCTACCATGCTGCCCACACCAAAAAATCAGAAGTGTTTCTTTGTGAACACCATGAGCTCAAGAGTAAGTTTCTTACTCTTACAAGAACAAATCACCACCCTGGTTCTCGCTCAACCTGGCTATTTGGATTGAAGATAACTTTGCTCATATCTGGCGAGCTAAAACAAGAGCTATCCAAGCCTAAAACTTTGACTCCTTCTCAAGCCACTTCATCAGATCGACATTCCAGAAGATGGCAAATGACTTGCTCACATTAAAGAAGTAATTAGCTCAAGCTTCTCCTAACACTTCATACCAGGATATCCCATGGAGAAATTTCACTTCCAACAACGCCCCACAAAGGCCGCGCGTTTGCCTACAATTGCTCGTGGTTGGCACTTGAGGCTCCTTTGGTCGGTTCCTAGTCGAGGTCGATGAAGAGGAGCAAAATTGTGAAGAACCTTTGTCGCAAGGTGAAGATGATCAAGATGTTGGTGAACCGACTGGTGACTCTACAATTAGGTACATGGAATTTGAAGATGAAGAATCTGACGAAGAAGAGGGTACCCAAGGGTATGCAAGTGGACAGTCATATGTTGTTTTCACTCACTCCCAAGGAAAAGAAGCAGAAGTTACTGCCAGGACCCAAAAAGAGAAGGTTGTGTCAAACATGCCTCCAACCATTGCTAAAATAGGTAATCCTCTTCCTACTCAACCTCTCATTAAGTCTTTTACGAAGAAATATTTTCCTCCCATCTCTCCTCCAAATCATCCTTCTTTTGTTTCCATAAAGACCAGTAACCCTACCCTACCACCACGAAGTGAGGGACTCATTCCTTCATCAACGCAACCCTTGGTCACATTCGATATAGTCGATCATGCTAAAAAGACCAAGATTCAAATGTTTGAAGCTGAATATCTTTAGTCTAACCCCTGAGCAAGCGGCTTGTAAGATTGACTGAATATATCCAAAGCCAAGCCGTTGTAACCTCTCATGCCTCCCCAAAAGGAATCCTTTCCACTCCTCCTGCATCTCACATAAATGTTGCCTCAACTTCCACATCAGGAAAAATTGAACCTTTTTATCTCTCCCTCCTAATCAATGGTCACAAACTAAGCAACTGCATAATCGATCTGGAGCTTCCAATAATGTCATGTCAGCAAAGGTTGCCCATGCTTTGGGCCTTACTCTTACCAAGCCTTTCGGTAGATGTTACTCCACCGAAACCAAACAGTTCCATTGATTGGTCGATCAAAGTTGCACAGTTTGCATTTGCAACATTCCCAAAGAAAAGAGTAAAGATGACCATCCTCGTTTTGATATCCCGAAGAAAGCATATGGGATTCTACTAGGGAGAAGCTTTTGTAGAGAAGTTGGTGGAGGGATTTATATGGACTTGTCAAAGCCGTAATCCCCGTCAAGGGTGTAATGCAAACATTAGAGCTTGAATCACAAAAAGAAGTACACTGGTCACCAATTCAGACGACCCTAAAGCCTAAATTCTCTTTGAATCATTAGGGATGGGAAACTACTTCTTATCCTTGGAGTCTCGATAAAATGGACATTCTCGTCAGGAGGAGGACCTTAACAAGGTTTGGACACTACGGTTTGATGGAAGTTGTGTAACTAGCAGATGCGGTCTTTGGAGTTGTGCTAATATCTCCTGAAGAGGAGATTTTCCTCTCTCTTTCAAATTGCATTTTTCAATACAAATAATAATGTTGAATATGAATCTTTGTTACTTGGCATGCAAGCTACAAAAGAAAGGGGAATTAAGAACCTAAAAGTACGGGGTGATGTCGGTGATTGTTAATCAAGTGAAAAGAATATATCAAGTAAAGAATGAAAGGCTCTAGACATTACCGCAATGTAGTATGGGACAAAGCATTGAGGAATTTGACGCTTTCTCAATAAAATTTGTTCCAAGAGCTCAGAATGACATGGCCGATTCACTGGCCATCTCAGCGTCTCTCATGCTCCCTCACCCAGGGTTGAAGATGGACACATATACCATTGAGGTAGTCTTCCACCCGAGCATGCCAGACAATTCTCAGCACTAGCAGGTATTCAACGATGACAATCAGCTTATTGCCTTTCTAGAGAAAGTAGAAAATTTCAGTGAGCTTCATTTTGAAGGATCTACTTCTGCATGTCGTGAATCTATTATCGATCAAGCAAAGCGAATCGAAAGAAGGTGATGGCATATGTCAGCTCAAGGGAAATAAAATTCCAAAGGGTTTAGTCTCTCTGGAATGATTGTTTGACAAACATGATTGTTTTATCAAGAAGAAGTGACAAGATGATCCAGCTCCTCTCCGAGAAAGCAGGCTGGTCAATTTGGGTACTATGGAACATCCGTAGTTTGTGAACATCAGGAAATATTGCACACTCGAAGAAAAGTGGAAGTTTGTCAAATTCTCTGAAGAAATATATGGACGTATTGGCATGGTCTTATGCCGATCTAAAGTCTTTCAAGCCAAGGACGCTCAAACATGACATCCCGTTAAAAGATGATGTCAAACCTTTTCACCAAAAAAAGAGGCACTACAATCCCAAGATCTTGGGTACCATCCACGTAGAAATACAAAAGATGCTGGATGCGAGGATTATTTTTCCTATCCATCACGAGTACTAGGTCGTAAACATCGTACTAGTTCAAAAGAAGAACGGTGAGATACGTATATGCGTAGACTTTCACAATGAATCGGGCGTCCTTGAAGGATAACTACCACGCCGCCTATAATGGATCAAGTTACGTAGGTAGTAACCGATTTAGAGATGTTGTCCATGTTTGATGGTTTTCGGGCTATAATTAGATTGAGGTCTCACCGAAGACCAATTAAAATAGCATTCACTACTCCCTAGGGCACATTCACCTATAGCAGGATGCCTTTTGGCTTGACCAACACTGGTGCCACCTTTCAGTGAGCAATGGACTTCACATTCAAAGGTATAATGGGAAAGGTCATCGTGGTTTATCTAGATGACTTAACTGTGTTCTCTAAAAGTGAAGTGATCATTGTGATCATTTAGAGCAAGTATTGATTAGATGCCGAGAACACGGGATTTCCCTAAATCCAAAAAAGTTTGTTTTCGGGGTCACTGAAGGAAAGTTGTTGGGACACGTTGTCAACAAGGAAGGAACAAAGATAGACATCGAAAGGGTTAAGGCTATTCAGAACCTTACCTTACCCACAAGCAAGACCGGTGTTCACTCCTTCGGAAAAGTGAATTTTCTCAGACGCTTTGTTCGACTTTTTGCTGAAAAGACTCATCACATATCAAATATGATGAAAGGGTCACAAAATTTCTGGTGGAGCAAAGAAGGAAAGGTATCATTCAAGGATATAAAAGCCTCCGTCACCCATGCACCCGTCCTGGTATGTCCCGACTTCTCCAAGGATTTTATCATGTACAGCTATGCATCCGAGCATATATCATCACCCATCTTAATGCAAAAGAACTCGAGGATGTTGAATCTCCAATCATGTTCATGAGCTCTCCTCTCAAGCCTCATGAATTGAAGATGTCTCGATTAGAAAAGCATGCATTCACCATTGTCAAAGCGATTAAGAAATTCCGTATTACATCCTAAACTCTCATACAATAGTGTTTTTTCGACACGGTCAAGTCTATCTTAACTCTCAACAAGTTAGGAAGCTTACAAGGGAATTGGATCGCAAAGGTCCAAGAGTATGATCTAGACATAAAACCAACCAAGCTGGTAAGAGGCAAAGGCCTATGTCAGCTTATGGCTGAAAACAAAGATTTAGAGGTCCCCAAAGAAAAGATGATTACATCGATGGAACACAAGGCCAGCTGGAGAAAGTTGATTCTCTACCAATGGTTCTATTTGTTGCGACCAGTGATGAGTGGTATTCCAATATTACTTTCTTTCTCAATTATAGTGAATGTCTAGCTCATCTAACTTCAAAGGAGAAGCGTACTGTAAAGCTCAGGGCAGCCAGATATGTCATATGGGATGACAGTTTATACAAACGGTATTGATGGTGTCTTCTTGCGATGTGTTGACAAACCACAACAGATCAAATTGCTTGAAAGTTTTCATGACTCGGCCTGTGGCGGTCACTTCTCCTCATCTGTGACAACACATAAGATCATCCGGGCTAGGTATTACTGGCCAACGCTATTTCAGGATATAGCCACCTGGGTAGCAAAATGTGAGCTCGACAAACAGCTTTATCGGGCAAACCAAAATTCGCTTCTTTTCCCCTCGGACCGTCGTCATTGGACGAACCATTCAGGCAATGGGGAATTGAATTTATCAGAGCACTACATCCCCAATCAAGTGTCGGACATAGTTATGTCCTAACAACAACAAATTACTTCACCAAATGGGTGGAGGCCATACCTATTAAGAATGCCACTCTGAAGTCGATTTGCAACTTCATCAAAGAGAATATCATCGTGAGGTTTGGCATCCCACACAAGGTTGTTGCTGATAATGCTTCCAACTTCTCCTCATGGGAAGTTATCAGTTTTTGCTATGAATACGGGATAACCTTGGCCCATGCCTCGGATTATTACCCCAGGGAAATGGTCAGGTAGAATCTAGTAATAAGAACTTAGTAACCATCATACGGAAGCTAGTCGATGAGAATCAGCGGTCCTGGCACAAGTCATTATATGATGCTTTGTGGGTAGACTATATTACTCCAAAGAGGTCTCTCGGTATGTCACCTTTTCAAGTATTATATGGAATCGACATTGAGCTTCCCATTTTGCGGAACTTCCCGCCCTACACTTGGCATGAGTGATTGAAGATGAGACTTTCTAGAATTTTCTTGAAAAGAGGGTCATGTATCTAACAGAACTTGAAGAAAAGAGAGTAAGAGTGGTCGACAGGATCACCAAACATCATAATCAAGTCAAGAGACTTTTCGATAAAAAGGCTAAGAGGGATTTCCAGGTGGGAGATCTCGTCCTTTTATGGGACAAGTGAAGAGAGCCAAAGGGCATGCATGGAAAATTTAACTCCCTTTGGAAAGGGCCTTTCAAGATAAAAAAGCTCAATAGAGAGAATAGCTTCTATCTCTCGTATCTAGATGGAATTGAGCTCCCGCTTCACTATAGTGGGCAACATCTCAAAGTATTCAGGAAGTAGAGCTTGTTCTCTTCTTTGTATAGTTTTCTTTAGTTGTGTGTTTGCTTTTGTTGGTTGTGTGTTTTCCTTTTTTTCACCCTTGTTTTTGACTCTATAACCCAATGGATAGGCACATGCAGATCTGGGATTCTCTACCCTTAAGCTTCACTCAAAGATAGTCCCCAGAAAGAGCCAGTTGTTATCCTGTAAAATTGACAAGGGCAATTTTGCAGGTAACCATACCAAATTTTTGTTTTGGTTCCCCGTTAAGGTCCTCAACATTCGAGAATGGCATAAAATCCCTTTCCAGAGAATCTAGTTTTTCGAACTTAGTCGTTTGGTCCTTTTTTTGGTTGGGCACAATTTTTATTCATGCAACATCAAATGAATTTGTACCCCTTTCTATTCCTTTGGCGCATCCTTTGGAGTGTCGACATTCCAAATGTTGCGCCTTCCCATGATGCACCTTTCAAGATCGTGCCAAGGCACATGCGCCTTCTTGTCGACATTAAAAATGTTGCGCCCTTTAATGGTGCGCCAAAGTGCTAAAAAAATCCATGTTGATAGTCCCAAATCCACGCCAAGGGTGCAAATATTTTCATGTTGGTGTCTACTGGGTGCACCTTGTAAAAAGTTGGTGGCACATTTATTACACCTTTTGCTATAAATAGGCGCATCCAACCTGTCATTTTCACGATTGAAAAAACATGAAAAATTTAATTCCTCTCGCACTGCCGGTAACGCTCCCGTTATCCCCTGTGTGTCACTTTTCATCATATTTGTGGACCCCGCATCATTTCCTCCATCTTATATATTCTTGGTAAGTGGTCCTTGCTCTTCTTGTGTTTTTGTTGTGGGGTTTTTGTGTTGTTTTTGAGAGGTTGTTATTATTAAAAACAAAGAAAATGAACCTAAGAAGTAATACAACCCCTGCCCATTTTGCAAATCAACCCACTTTTTCAAAATGGTTTTACCCTCCTTCCAGATCTGCTGGCCTGGAGGGCCTTGTCTCAAAAATGAATCCTTGACCCTCTTTTCTCTGTTCCCCTCACTGAAAAATCTTAGTTGAAAGAGGCAAAAGACCCCAAGCCCGCCTAAAGATGGAAATTTCTAAAAATTATCAAAACCACGGTTTTTCTTTGGCACAAACGCCATCATTGTTGTTACACTAAACACATCACACGCCAAAGAGGCGGGTGTCCCTTCTTGCAACATGCATCTTTCCCGTGCCTTATAAAAATTCCTAAAACCTAACACAGCGTAGCGAAACTCCGCCTACACCTACATTTGAATGTCATGCAGACCCTTCCCGCACTGCGCCAAAAGCTCAAACCTTGGCGCACCTTAACTCAATGATGCACCCTTTGAACCTGCGCCCTTTGGTGCATCATAATGTTTTGCAACATGTACCATATCTGCACTAAAGGCACACCCTAAGTAAATAGTTGTAAAAAAGTAAGTGGTCCAAAGAATGTTAAAATGTCAAAGTTGGGGTAAGTAGAGAAGTAGGGTCTACATGATTAGGAATTAGAAATATTATATTGGTAATAAGGACAAGGAGTGAGGTCATAAATATTTTGTATATTTTATTTGTAAAAAGTCTAAAAATGTGGAACCCATGTGAAATGATAAGGTTTATCTTATCTTAAAAGATAAGCTTACATGTACAGATAAGAGTTAAGGTATGGAATATGATTCGTCAGAGTGGATTTCTTATCCTATCTTAGAGATAAGATGGATAAGCCTAGAAGTCTATAAATAAAGAGGCCACCCCCCTCATTTAGCATAGAAGGAAGTAGTGAGAAATATTGTATGAAGTGTGTAAAGGAAGCCATCAGTTTAAAGGTGTGTCAAGAAGCCATTAAGAGGTGTAATTGTAAAGTTTCTCCCATAGTATTGGTGGAAGGCAAGTGAAGTCAATAACACTTGAAGTACCTCATGGGTGAGATTGTAACAATTTCATGTTAATATTATAATTTACTTTGATATTTCAGATTTGTCATCATTCCTTCTTATCATAGTCGATGGTATTCTTGTGTTATGTTTGTTGTTTTGTTTCCAGATTACATCCACCAAACTAAAGGTTATGGCATTAGTAAATAATCATAGCACGAGGAGTTCCCGTGAAGAATTATCATAGTGCCGGATTGGTGATGACATTTTGTTCTCCGTTGCCGACCATTCCTCGTTGGTGGATTTTCTGGAGAGATATTCCCACTTAGTCAAAAATCAATCGAGGGTAACCTTATTTTTATGCAGGCATAGTAGTTACCATGGTAAAGTCATTTTTACCGTGAATAGTAGTTACCATGGTAAAGTCATTTTTGCTGTGAATAGTATTTATCACAGTAAAGTCACTTTTTACCGTGAATAGTATTTACCGCAGTAACTTCACTTTTTACTGTGAATAGTGTTTACCACAGTAAAGTCGCTTTTACCGCAGTAAGTCAAGTTTTACCATAGTTTACCGTGGTCATTTCTATTTTACTGTAGAAAGGTGTAAAGTCACTTTCTATTACAGTGATTCCAATTATTTGTGCACATAAGTCTTGTTGATTGTACTTGTGGGTTGGTATTTTACGGTGGTTACTTTTGAAAATGGGGAAGATTCCTATTTTTTCAGCCCAATCTAATGAAGATGCTTCCTCTTTCATTCAAGAGTTTAAACGATCTTGTATTTGTAATGGCCTTATAAGAAGGGAACAATGGACTGAATTTTTTCCTACCTTTTTGGATGGTTCAACACTTAGGTGGTTTGAAACACTAGGTGAAATGTGAAAATTCATGGGATTTATTAACTGAAAGTTTTCTTGAAGAATTTGGTGAACAACATAAATATGCAGATCTCATGATCGAGATCACAAAGCTATCCCAAGGAGAGAAGGAGAAGATAAGGGATTATCATGCTCGTGTTCTAGAGCTAAGGAGGAAGCTCGATGCCCAGATCCAGAAGGAAGGATTAGCGGATGGGTTGATGAATGGCGTGGATAATCTCCTATGTAAGCACTTCATTCTTGGGATGAAGCCAGAGATCAGACAACGAGTGAAGTATGACCACCCAGCTACCATTGAACAAGCAAAGGAGATTGCAAGAAGGCAAGAAGAAAGCATGGAAGAGGAGCCCAAAGAAATTGTTGCTAAAGTAGAGCCTACACCAAAGCACCTTTGGTCCGTAATCCACAACCACTCTCGGTGAGCACAAATATTTCTCCTAGTACATCTACCGAGTATGAAGATCTCGCTCAAAAAGATGGGTCGCTTAACTATTAATCTTCTTCAAGGAAAAGAATTTAGTTCTCAGGAGGAGATAGAGGTCCAAAAAGAAATATTTCTGAAGTCAGTATGTTATGGTTGTTATAAAAGGGTCATTATAAGTATAATTGTCCGATAGAGCTTCTACATCTGGTAAAGGAGATAATGATAAAGGAAAAGCACCTGTGAATTCTTTTGATGTAGTAGATAAGAGTAGAAATAATGAAGTAGATGTGTTTGTAACAAAAAGAAAGAAAGAAAAAGATAATCAAGATGGAAATGATCCTAAGAAGATGAAAGGAGAAACTAGTAAGAAACATAGGAGAAGAAAGTTGGGTGTGCAGGATTTTCTGATTTCACAGGGGCAAGGACCATACTCCATCTTGGAAGATCTGTCCAAAAGGCCTGCAAATATTACATATGGTCAACTCTTGGCTATGTCTTCTGAGAAGAGGCGGGAGCTGCGAAGTGGACTCAATGCTCGACGAAGGAAGGAGGTTGAGGTCCCTATTTTGGAGGCAGAGGCAGATCCCTATGCTCCACAAGCTGAGGTATTATGTAATGGTATTTCAATTCATGATGTCTTAGTTGATGGAGGTGCTGCAGTTAATGTAATGACCGAGTCTGTAATGAATATGTTGGGTTTAAAAATTGATCGCCCTTCAACACTTATGTTAAGGTCATTAAATAAGGGAAAAACTAAACCAGAAGGTGTAGTTTCAAATGTGGCAATATCTGTTATGGGTGTGTATGTGTGGTAGACTTTCAGGTGATGAAAAATGGTACTGTTGTGTACCCAATGTTGCTGGGAAGACCATGGCTAAGGAGAGTTCATGCAAGAAACTACTGGAATGAAGGTTTCATGACACTTGGACGTGGTAGAGAGAGGGTGAAGATAAACGTGATCCCTCGACATCATAAGGCAGAACCTATGGATTCAAGTGATGAAACTGATGATTGGACATCCTCTGATTACTCTAGTACCAGTGAAGTGGACACTGAAGATGAAGAAAGTGAGGTTGATGTTTCAGTCATGGATATCCTTCCAGTCACACCAACTCATGACCCCATAAAATTATCTGAAGAAGAAGTTGATGATCGTCTCCAACAAATAAAGATTGGTGATGCTGTGATGGAGAGTGAGAAGGAATCCTACCTCCAACTCTTTCGAAGGTACATACACATATTCACTTTTGATTACAAGGAACTCCGTCAAGTAAGTTGGGTAGAACATTCTATTGAGCTGGTAGATGGTGCTAAGCCCATAAAGCAAATGCCATATAGAATGAATCCTAATTTTTCCAAGACTGTAAAAGAAGAAATAGATAAGTTGCTTGATGCAGGATTCATATTTGCTATGGAGAATTCAAAATGGGTTTCTCCCATTGTGATCTCAATAAAAAGAATGGGAAGCTACGCATTTGTGTTGATTACAGGAAGCTCAATAAGGCAACAAAGAAGGATCATTACCCTCTTCCATTTTCAGATCAGATCTTGGACGAAGTAGCTGGCCAGGAGTGCTATAGTTTTGCTGATGGATATAGCGGCTACAACCAAGTTCGTATAGAGAAAGATCAGCTGAAGACCACGTTCACCACTCCTTGGGGAACGTTTGCTTATAGAGTTATGCCTTTTGGGTTGTGTAATGCTCCAGCAACATTCCAATGTTTGATGAATAGGGTGTTCGAACCCTACATTGGGACCTTCATCAGAGTATTTCTGGATGATTTTTGCATCTATGGGAGCAAGTTGGACCACCTGCACCAAATGGAGACAACATTTCAAAGGTTAGATGAAGCACAAGCCTCACTAAACCCTACAAAGTGTGTCTTTGGATGTTCTAAAGGTGTTTTGTTAGGGCATGTTGTATCCAGAGATGGTATTGGTACCGATCCTGATAAAGTTTCAAAATCAAAGAGTTACCATTTCCTATGAATAGAAGTAAGTTGAGATCATTTTTAGGCCATGTGGGGTACTATAGAAGGTTCATCAAGAATTTCTCAAAGATTACATACCACTAACCCAGTTCTTGAAGAAGGATGTTACTTATGAACCAGAAATAAGGCGCATGAAGCTTTTGGACAATCAAGGAAGCCCTGGTGTCTTCACTGCTTTAAAGAATCCAGATTGGAGCAAGCCATTCATTGTGTACACTCGATGCCTCGATGACGCAGCACTAGGAAGTACTTTGAGCCAAAAGGATGAAAATGGGAATGAACATCCAATTTACTTTGGGAGTAGACAAATGAGCAGTGCTGAGGTAAATTATATCAGAACTGAAAAAGAGGCTCTGGCTATCATTTTTGCTATAAAGAAGTTTAGGAATTACTTGCTAGGGAAAAATTTCTAGTCAGAATGTAGATCATCGTGCTCTAAAATATATTGTAAATAAGCCTAACCCATCAGGGAGGATAGCAAGATGGATAATTTTGCTACAAGAATTTGAATTTGATATTATAGATAGGCCAGGAAAGAAGCATGTCAATGCAGATGCACTCTCTCGAGCCTATGATGGTTTAGGATCATCTTGTGATGATGATGATTTCCCGATGCAGCATTGTTATCCCTTGACACAATCCCTAGTGAATACATAGATATTTGGAATTATCTGAATGAATTCAAGTTTCCTGATGGTGCCAATGCAAAGACTAAGAGAAAGATTACTCAAGCCAATCGTCCATATTCTATTTTGCATGGAGTATTATTTCGAATAGGACCTGATGGACAGTACAAGAGGGCAGTTGGACGTGATCAAGGGAAGGAACTGCTAGAAGAATTCCACAATGGTACATGTGGAGGGCACTTCTCTGGACAACTTACAAGCAAGAAGGATCTTGGATGCAAAGTTATCACCGCCCACTCTTTTTAAAGATTGTTATAATTATTGTAAGACATGTGATATTTGTCAAACACATGGTAACCGTAAGACTTCATCAGCTCCATTATGTCCTATTCTTCCACTTGGTCCCTTTGAAAAGTGGGGAATAGACATTGTAGGTCCACTTCCAACTACCTCACGCCAAAATAAGTATATTGTAGTTGCCACAAATTATTTAACCAAGTGGGTCAAGCTAGGCCATGAAAACAGCTTCCATGGATGAAGTGGCAAGGTTCATATATGAACGCATTGTCACCAGATTTGGTTGTCCATTAGAAATTGTAATAGATCAAGGAAGCCACTTCATTAATGAGGTGGTAGAAGCCCTAGTCAATAAGTTTTCTATTAAGCACAGGAAGGCAACAACATACAAGCCAAGCACAAATGGACCAAGTGGAACGAACAAATTTTGTGTTGTGTCAAATTCTAGCAAAAGATGCAGCTTCAGGTACATAAATGGGATAAAAGGATTCATGCAACATTGTGGGCATATAGGGCAACATCAAAGTCAGCAACAGGATACTCCCCATTTCAATTGGCTTATGGCATTGATCCAGTTCTTCCTATTGAGTTTGATATTCCCACGGTCAGAGTAATGAAAATGAAAGAATGGATGAAAGTGATTCAGTAAAAGAAAGGTTGGTACATCTTCATTTGCTAGAGGAAATGAGGGAAATAGCTAAGGATACAAGCTATAAGAAGAAAATGAAGCAGAAGGAATACTTTGATCAAAAGATCCGGTGGTCTCCATTTCATGTGAATGACTTGGTTCTAGTATATGATTCCAGATACAAAAAAAGAAGACAGAGAAAATTTCTTCCAAAATGGATGGGGCCCTACAAAATAGCAGTTGTGCATGAAAATGGTACGTACCGACTGGAGGAATTGGATGGCACTCCCATTACGAAATGGGTCAACCACGACAAGTTGAAGATTTTCCAAGCACCAGAATAGTCTACTCCGAGGATGGAGTAGAAGCTAGGAAGGGGGAAGATGTCGACACTAAAATTTTCCTCCGTAATTTCTATTTCATTAATGTATGTATTAGGAATAGGATGTTGTTAAGTATAATTAGTAGTAGCGTCCGATAGAAGATAACGGGCACTGCACAAGACGATTACGCCAATAATGTATAGTACGGAAATAGTCAAAAGTACAATAGGAATGTTGTGGTAAAAAGTAAATAGTTGTCGTAAGTGGTCCAATAATGTTAAAATGTCAAAGTTGGGGTAAGTAGAGAAGTAGGGTCTACATGATTAGGAATTAGAAATATTATATTGGTAATAAGGACAAGGAGTGAGGTCATAAATATTTTGTATATTTTATTTGTAAAAAGTCTAAAAATGTGGAACCCATGTGAAATGATAAGGTTTATCTTATCTTAAAAGATAAGCTTACATGTACAAATAAGAGTTAAGGTATGGAATATGATTCGTCAGAGTGGATTTCTTATCCTATCTTAGAGATAAGATGGATAAGCCTAGAAGTCTATAAATAAAGAGGCCACCCCCCTCATTTAGCATAGAAGGAAGTAGTGAGAAATATTGTATGAAGTGTGTAAAGGAAGCCATCAGTTTAAAGGTGTGTTGAAGAAGCCATTAAGAGGTGTAATTGTAAAGTTTCTCCCATAGTATTGGTGGAAGGCAAGTGAAGTCAATAACACTTGAAGTACCTCATGGGTGAGATTGTAACAATTTCATGTTAATATTATAATTTACTTTGATATTTCAGATTTGTCATCATTCCGTCTTATCATAGTCGATGGTATTCTTGTGTTATGTTTGTTGTTTTGTTTCCATATTACATCCACCAAACTAAAGGTCAGGCATTAGTAAATAAAGAGTGTGACCTGGACATTAGGGATTCAAAACTTGGTCATATTGATATGGAGGACTTCTAGGCCAGAACCAGGAAGGTCACAGGTAGTCCATGGATGGACAAATTGGTTGGTAGTGGTTTACATTTCACTGCAGGAATACCCGTGAGTGCAGTAAACAATGAGTTCATGATGGTGGTGGGCCGTTGTTACAATAAGGACACAAGATGTGTCAAGAATGAGAAGGGCAAGGTAATAATCAACCTCACTGCCCGACACTTTGAGATTATGTTGGGTATCCCCCACCACCGGAATTTTGTGGCAATAAGCCAAGAAGACTACATAAAGGCATGGGATGAAAATGAAGACAAATGCATGCGTAGTTGATGAATGAAGTATATCTGAAGAACAAGAAGGTAATAACCAGGTGGCCGTAAGTTATTCATCGCAGTGACTTCTCAGAGGAGCTAAGCGACACCATCACCTTCCTGAGCAGGGTATTTAGGCTTCCTGATGCCCATTACTTTCATAAATGGATGCTCAGATACTTGGAAACAATGAGCAAAAACGTTCTTGATCAACGTTTTGAATGGGTAGAGATTATCAACAAGCACCATCTCCGAAGGCAGGCTTCAACAACTCCCGACAAATGGGAGGTTCTACATGAACTCCTACATGGTATACGCTGCTGCCTCTGAAAGAGACTACCTAGCACTAAGTCGATGTGGGGTGTGGCCCCAAGTAAAAATATATGAGTATTATCTAGAGTTGAGACTGGAAAACAACATCACACAATTCAACAAGATCAATGATGCCTTCTTCACTAGTATCATCTACCTCTCGAGGCCTAATATGACTCATGGTCGGATGACCAAGAGTGTGATTACTACCACAGAGAAGTGGGGGGTGTTATTTACACAATTCCCCACTTTCACCTATCTCGAGTCATCGTCAACTTCTTGGGGGAGCCCACCAAGTTACCGAGGTATGCGGGACCCAAGTTGATCCTATTGGAGCTGTCCAGATAGCTTATCACATACCACGAGAAGTGCCTAAAAATAAATAAGGGTGGAACTCCATTCCCCCTCACAGTGGGCAGGTACACCTACACTTCTCACACCAAAGCCGGGAAATGTTTGCGGAACTGGAGTTGCTTAACTTGAAACACAATTTCCCAGCAAGGCCAACCTTCGATCCTCACAATTGCCTTCCAAGGGCAAAGCTCGATCCAATCCACGTCCCACAGATCAAATATATCTACATCGATCTGTATCACAAGGTCGAGCTTAGAAGAAAGGATCACTCCCGCCTGGCCCTGGCAGAGATCATCCAATATGGTGTGGCCATTGTCCCAAAAGGTTTCCAAGTGACTGATCAAGAAGTTGATCAGGTCTATCTAGATACGGACGGGGACAATTGGCCGTTTGCCAAGATTGACAGAACAAAGGCACCTCAGACTATTAAGGAAAGGGTTAAAGGCACTCTGCAGCGCACAGAGCATTGGTGCAGAAGAACGTCCCATCTACCTTGGGGTAGACTTCACCACGTCTCCTTTGGGCGATGCACCTACTAAGCCAAAGCACTTACCAAAGGGAAAAGGGAAAGACAAAGAGGGAGAATTAAGACCGCCAGAGCAAGCTCCTAAGATTTCTCCTTCTACCGCCGAGAACAGGTAGTAAGCCTTGTATCCCCGAAAAAGAAAAGGTGGTAAGCGTTCCGATAGGTACATCCACTCAGGATGTTTCCACTACTGCAACTACTGAAGTTCCCACCGTCCCATCTCCCGCTCCTCCTTCCTCCTCACGTCACTCAAGCAACCACTCCTTTGGTTATGTCTTCTTCCCCATCTTCTACTATTCCCCCTTCCTCTTCCTCCATCTTCTCTTCCCTCGCGGATCTTTCCCCCAACATTTCTTCCCTCATCTCTCGATCCCTTCCACCCCCATGGTTTCCTCCCATGCTGACTCTTACCCATGTGAGAGTCGGAGGGTCACTTCTTTATCAATGTTGCCACCAAGCGTCTCGACACATTTCCCCGTGTTCACTATAGTCACTCCTTCTTCTACCCCCCGCTTTCTCCTCCTTCTTTTGGTCACACTCCCTTTAGTCCGTAATGGATCTCCAAACACTGAGCAAAGACAAGAGGAAAGTCCCCATTGCACCTATGGACTTCTCTGTCATTCCAAAAAAGGAGCCAAGAAGCAAAAGCCTATAACCCGCTTCTCTCAGAGTGCTTCAGTGAAAGGGTTATGGAGATCGCATACCTTGATCCCACAAAGGATAAAAAGATCTGTCTCCTATAGATTATACAGTGACACAGGTCACAATGGGAACATCCTCGGAAAGCCTATAGGGAGAACCCTATCAAGCAAAGTGGATGCCCTTTGCAAAAAGCTTCAGAAGCAAAGGAAGAGAAGAGGATACTGAAAGAACAAAACAAACATCTTCTCCAAGCCCTACAGAAAATGGGCAGTGCACCTCCCGTAGCTGCCACCGAAACTCCTGAAGCCCTTAGTCAGGAAAAGATAAATGAGTACACCAAGATTGGTGAGCAAGGTATGGTAGTATCTTCTGGAGAGACCAAATCCTCAAGGATAGTGAGGAAGTAATTATAAAGTTCACGGAGCTATATTAAAATATTGATCAAAGCACAAGGAACTCCAAGCGATCACAGACCTATCTCTGAAGATTTGGACCATGCCAAGTTACAACATGAGACATTCCAGAAGATGCTTGACTACCCAGTTGATGACTTAGTAAAATTTAGCGTCTTTGATCACCCAAGAGCACCCAACAAAGTCCTTGCTACTTTGGACTATCGGGTTGACCAGATGGAATTTGTCTTGGAGAAAATTGATAAAATCAAGGAGGAAGCCTTGGATGTAATGCATCAAATGGAGCAGATCATCCTAAGGATGTCTCCGGGCTTGCTCACCCCATCATACGCCTTGAGGAAGGTAGATGACACTATTCAGCTCTTCAAGGAGATCGCGTCACAAGGTTTAGGGTCAGAAGCCACTTTTGACGCAGAATCTATCAACAACCTTCTGGCCTGCCATGATTTTGTTGGATACCTGATGGAGGTAGGTAATGAATACTTCAAGCTCCCAGAGAGACTCAGAGATGAATGGGAGACTTGCGAGGTCATCGGTGATCACACCAAGGGTCCCGCTCAGGATCAACTTCAACCAATGATTAGCAAGTTCATGGAGTATCGCGCTCAATTTCACATTTCCTCTCTTGAGCAGAAGCAGGATACTCCTTTCCAGCCATGGGATGATGACGAATAGGCTCCTTCCTCTTGGGATTGTTCCCATTTTTGTAAAGTATTTAAAAGTATGTTGGCACAAATGATGACATCATCCATGTTGCACCATGAGATGTTGTCATCCACCAAATTGCCCCAAAGTCAACTGTTGAATTTTAGATATTTTTGTAGATATTTTGTAAATAGTTGTTGGTTCCTTTTTGCCTTCTTTCTCCTTCTCCTTCTATATATACTTGGATACTTGTTGTATTCATGATGAACATTTTTTAGATGAAAAATAGAAGTGAGAAGGAAAAGGCTTTGTACTTTTTGTAACAAAAAATATTAATACAAAAATTAAGACTTTGTGCTCAATGGATGTGTTATGTGTATTAGATCTTTCTTAAGTTAGATCTATGTTGCTTTTTTGTTAGATCTATCTCTATTTTTTTGTCATTTGTTCATCAGTATTGCTTTTTTCATTTATGCAAGTAGGTTTGGCTCTGTTTACTACCACCCCCAAAACATAAACCCTCTGACCCTTCTACTTTGGAATTCATTTCTTTTCTCCCTTCGGATCTATCCCATCTCCATCCTTCCCTTCATTCCTTTCTATTCATAGTCAGAAATACCCCTACTGGGATGAATTCCCAAACCCCTGAAGGTAGAATATTGTAGGACTTGTGCATATTCCTTCTGGTAGAATAGCAATAAACCAGTTTCATTTTGTTGTCTCAAAGAGGGGCTATGCCCCGCACAATCGCGTTGGCTCATCTATCCATATACCGCCTCCCGATAGATTTTCAGACCAACACAAACCTAGGAAGATGATTTTATAGTGTTGTATGACTATAGAGGATGGAAATAATTTGTAAGTGTTCCATCTCGAATTCAGAAGTGCAAACTGAGTAGGTTTGAAATCATTGAGGATGTATGCAATTGTTAAATGGTTCAAGATATAATGAACGGTTTTGTACAATAATTAACTAAAATTATACAACTTTATGTGCCCTTGTGAATTACTGTGATGTGATTTTCTATGAAACTCTATGTCTTGTACATGTGTGAAACCTTTTTCTGATGAAAAATAACATCAAAACATAGCCATGGGTAGGAAACCCTACAAAAGTCTTATTAGTTGGGTTAAAGTGTAATATGTAAGCTATATACATTGGTGATACTCCAAAGAGGCCTCAAACCGTACATAGTTATCCACCTAGCATTTCATATATATATGGATACAAGTAGATTTGGTAATTAAATCACTTTGATATTTGTAAAAATTACATGGTGTGTTTAGCTTGAATTGGCTTGTATGGTCTATAGTTTAGGAAGTGTAACTCTATAACTCAATTGAGTGTGCTTCAAACCTATGTAGGGGTTCCTTATAGAGTGTGCTACTATTTTTAGGAATTGAGGAGAGTTTGGAGTGTTTTTTGAATGATAGTTACAATAGGTGCTCTAGAATTTCTTAATAAATGAGTGCATTAGGTTAGTTTTTATTGATAAAGCGGGTTAGTGGGATCCGTTCCCAATAAAAACAGGGCCTAAATACCCTTAAAAGATTAACAAAAAAGTTGTGACTATAACCCAAGAATATAATCCTACAAAGCATTACTTAACCAAATATCCAAAAAGGGCTATTTTCCATTCTGGGATGGAAAATAATCCTCGATATTACCCATTCGACCTTTTTTATTTTTTCTATTCTTTACTTCTTACCACTTACCATTCCCACTTGAAATTATAAGCGAAAGAACACTAGGATTCACAGAAACCATATGATTACCTAACAAATATTCCCGATCTAAATCGATTTAACCAGAGAAATCCCTCTCCACTAACTACTATTATCCCTCGCGAGTCTTGAACAATTTCCATTTTTCACATTCCACACTCTCCTCAGCCTTATTCTCAGCATTGGCATTGTAGGGATCCTCCTTGAATGTTGCCACATCCACCAAATCCAGATCTAATGGTCCCCATCCTTTAGTCAAGGCCGAACCACTCTTCTTAATTGGTTTCTTATTCACAGGACATGATGCTTCGCAGATGACCAATGATTCGTAATTTATACACCAGGAAAGCCATGTTTTGTAATCCAAGGTTTGAGAATGTAGAAATTTTCCAAATTTTAAATTAATTCAATATGGCAGTCCATTTCTCGGATCGACTTTCACACACATACAAATGAAGGAGCATAATCCCGCATGAGATCTATTTATGTCTTCTTTTAAGAATCTGCCCAATACATTACCGATATCTTCCAGTGCATACCAAAGATGTAGAGGAAGATTGGGAAGTCTCACCCAAACCGGTGTTTTGGAAAGTGATAGAATGTTCAAATGAAGGGAGACAAGGATTCAAAAATAGGCCAGCGTTACCCCAAAATCATGGCCCATCAGCTAGGCATTGTTGGTAATCGTCGCTTCTCTAAAATGAACCACAAAAAAACCTCTAGAACAGAGGAAGATTTCACATTTATCTATCTAGTTTTGAAATATCCACTAATATAATTTGTAGAGGAAGGCCATAGGCCATTGAAGCAACCTATTATGGCATCCCGAGATAAATTCTGGTAATATTCCTCCACTTCCTGGTGCTCAATGACCAACGAAGGAACTTATTTAGCAAGATCAACCACATACGCTTGATTTCTTGGAATGATGCCCTCATATTTGCCAAGGGCTTCTTTGAATGAGGCCTTCCCATTGCCCTAAGTGCCTCCCCTTATATTTCCTTTGGCACTAAACATGCCTAAGCCATACCCAACCGTTGTCTTGGATTTTTTGTTACAAGGTTGAGGGTTAGGGCATGGTAACCCATCCTAGAGTCCATCATGCCCGCCACAAATGCCTTGACCCAACTCGATCTCCACCACCAAGCCTCTATGAGTCCCCTTGAACCCTACGCACCTTACCACTGGCTTAGAACATAATTTCAAGCTTCCTTATGGGCTCATAGATATACACCATCCATGTCAATCCCCGTTAATTGAGTTTCATTCTTTTTTAAGAGGTTAAATGCTTTTATTATACTAAATCTATGAATTGGAGTGGTGGAGGAGCACTTTCTCTAAGTGATACATGAGAGTGGGCTTAGTTTCTTAATGTCTACCGCTAAGATATCCGCATTCGGAGCACCCCCTATGTTCCACTTGATCCATATGGAGAAGCTCGACCCCTACCTCAAGGTGTCCACATGGCCACTTATTGAAAGCATGAAATGAACTCAATGGGAATGGAACTTGGGTTGATGATTACAAACTATGTGTAACTCACTAATATCCTAAGACCTTGAGTTCAATGCATTAGGTTAGTTAATGAGTACATTAGAATTACTTTTATAGGGGTTTGTAGGTAGAATTTTACATTAAGACCGACTTATGACAAAAGTACCAACCAATAAAAATATATCAAATCAAGAAATTAGTGTTAGCTTTGGACTAAACTATTGGATGGTTTGGTCCCATATGGATGGTCACACATACATGTAGGTGTTGAGTTTGTAAAAAGTTATGTGAATGCTTACTTGAGAGGGATACATTTCTTTAGAATGATGTAAGTCATTTTGTGAGATACAGGAAGTGGGAATGAGGAATCAAATTATGATATAGGACTAAAGATATATAATTGAGCTCGATGTGTGTGCAAAATTCATGATTTAGGGATAAAGCCCATAGGGTGTTCACTTAGTAAAAGTATGGTATATCACATTCATTCAAAGGGTATTAAATAATAACCTTAATTTTAGTTTTTGCGTCTAATTATTCAATTGATAATACCCCCTCCCATTATATTATTAGAATGAAAATACCCCTATTTTTTCCATGTACCTTACTTACCCATTTTTACATTACAATTTTTTTATCCCTTTTTATTTATACCCTAATATATCATGTTTCCCACTCATTTTTGTGAATATGTCTTTCTCTAGAAAGAGAGTTTGAAGCCATTTAAGACCTATTACCAATTACCTTAATGTTAAGATTTAACCATTTATCAATATTTCTTCAAATAATTAATATGGTGAAATAATATCATGTGTTGAAAAGCATACTCAATCCTAGTTTTCTACCATCTTATTATTTCTTGCTTAAGAATATCCTAATTCAAATTTTCTTATTCAAAAAGAGATTATAATATAACTTTATGACCATGAACCTTTTACAATTTTAAGGTATTTATATTTTAAAAATAGGGTTCAAATGTTTTAGTTTTATATTAAAATTAACCATACCTCTTCTTTGTCCACCTCTCTAACCTACCCCCAATACCTAATTCAAAATATTAATAAATTAAACCCTTTCACCCCTAATGTCTATCGGTATATTGACTTTGTTTTTATAAATTTTAATTACCTCAATATGAATGAATGTGCTAGGATATTGCCTTGCTAATGAACCCCCGTGGTAAAGCCAATGTTGTCATTACAAGTGATAAATTACCAACTTTCGGTGTTTACAATTTTTGTTTTGTTTTTGAATCGAATGGTTTTGTATTCTTACATCTATTTTGCAACAAGTATAAATCCTTCCACCTCCATCTTATTCTTTTTGTTCTATATGTTTTCCAACTAAACTTGTTGTGAAAATCAATTTTGAGGTACTTGTATTCTTCTGCTACAATTAATTCCACATTATTTGGTTGGTTTGGTCCGTGGTAATATATAAATCCTAATATATTATGTTCATTATGCCTATAGAGGTGACACCACAATGATATTGACCCTCTTACTAACATAGTGGTTTATTGGTTATGGGATGAGCATGTTTTCTTGCTCAACCTCCCCTCCTCCCCGTAGCTACACAAATCCAAAAAAGTCTTGTAAAATTACCTCTAAATACATGGCTTACCACCCAAGTCGGATATTACTTTTCAACACATTTCAAAATATATTCTAAAATCTAAAAATCCTTGTAGTCACTTTTACCTACTCCCTTTAACCCCTGTGCACATTGGCATATCACCCAACCTGAATTGGGTGCTCACCCGAGGCACGCAAGCGCCGAGCCCTCTTTTATGTGAGCCTTGTAAGAATGTTCACCATTAATGGAGGAATAGTGCACAAACATACATGAATACATTCTATAACAGAGATAAAGAAACTAGATACAAGCAAAAATGCACCATAATATAAATGAAAATATTATAACAACATAGAGGAATCAAATTTGAATCATGAGTAGTATGAAGAACACAAGGGTTTGAACCCATAAACACATATATTTAGAAAAATCCACCATATATATTGATTCAAAATTGTTTACAGTAGCCAAATTACATCAAAAGGGTCATAGCAGATCGAATACAACAAGAAATAGCATCCTAACCCTACAAAATGACTCTACTCAAAGAGTTCTAGCCATGCTCTCTCCTATGTATTTAAAATATCTCTTGCATATCTCCCTTGCACATCCTCTCTAGCCTCACATCCTTCATCCTCTTTTTCCATCATCCCCCATTTTAGATCCAAACACATTCTTAAATAGAGTGGGAGCTCTCCTTCACCACCTCAACATCACTCAAGAGAAAACTACATGCCAAATGTCATCATACCCCACCATACTCAAGTACCCTAAACATGCAAGTGCTAGCTAAGCCATAACTAACTCTACTTTACTGACTCTTAACCATAATTATACCTGGAATATTCTTTCCTTGGGTTGTAAGTCTTCATGTTCCAAACTTATCCATTATCACGCCTACTCGCATCTTCACATGTTTCTCATGCAGCATCATCTTTAACCCAAAATGCGGATAAGTCTCAAACCCTTTTTTCTCTCACGCACAAACCTCTCGCGCGTTTCATGTCTAACTCTAGCTCCTCATTCCAATAGTCCAACCTGCTCAAGTTATTACTCACAACCTTCTCATGACTCTTGCCT
The DNA here is from genome assembly GCA_018340775.1 of Taxus wallichiana var. yunnanensis. Lineage (NCBI taxonomy): Eukaryota > Viridiplantae > Streptophyta > Pinopsida > Cupressales > Taxaceae > Taxus > Taxus wallichiana. Next base: position 496,852,846 of record CM031243.1, on the reverse strand, counting down.
TCCTCTTATAGTTCTTCCATGCGTGACTCATCCTCTACTCCAAGACTTAGTAATTTTTCCATGCTCAACATTACCCCACACTAAATGTGTTTTCCATCCTGGAAATAATCTGATCTCCAACAAAGAATAAAGAATGGAAGAATGAAATAAACTTGTATCTGGCCTACGCCAAAGAACAAAATAATTTTGCTATTGTTGTACAAGGATTGGGAAAGTCTTATTCAAGGATGCCTCAATCTCATCCCAAGCATCCACCTCATTCTACGCTTGTTTAAACAAATCCCCTATAAATGCATTGACCTCATCAAATGTTAGTTCTTCACCCTTAGCCTTCAATGTGTCAATAATATTCTCCATTTTCTTGCTAAGTTCGGTCAACGCATCCATCTTGTGTGTCACCTAGGGATACAATTCCTTGACTTTATTCTTAATAGAGGCCCTTAAAATCTCAATTGCCTCATATTTCTTCTCAACCTCTATCAGGATCTTATCTTGTTCCACCCGATTGCCTCTATTCTTAGCCTAGAACTCCTTCAAATTTGTGTGTGTAATCAACCAACACACTTGCCACCATGTCTTTATCTTCACAATTGTCATAGACAACTTTGACCATGTGAGTTGTGGTTTTCACTGAAGCAAGAAGCTTAGTGTACCGAGTTATGGTCTCCTCAATTTGTAATCTCTCTTGCTCTTTCTACCACTGTGCCATAACTTCTTCCACCGACTCCAGTGCAAGTGGTTACTTCTCCATCGTGATGATGCACGTCAAATCCTCTAGGAAGTGGAAGGATGATTCATATTTTTGTGTAGGGGGGATAAATCTAGGTGTGCTAAAATAATTGAATCTAAGATGGTCTCTGCCATTTTGTATACTTCACATAACTTCCCCTTCTCTTCCCTCAATTTCGATCTTCAACAACGCAATAATCAACTCCTTTCCTTTACCTCCTTGTCCTCTCAATTATCTCTTTGTTCTTCTCCTGTAACTCCTTCTCCAATGCTTTGATTATGTTATTCCTCCCGAATAACCTTGCTTCGATCTCCACAAACACCTTGTTCAATGCATTACACACCTACTCATTACCAACTCTCTTTGAATCCACAATAGGATTTACCTCCTGGGAGCTCAATGTGTCTAGAAATGCACCTACATTTACTTCAAATTTTGGTTCATCAACATGGGACTCAAAATTCAGGATAACATCTTCCTTATGCGTAGTACACGCCATCCTTATTAAATGATGACCAACAGAAGAGTTGGTCTGTAGGCATTGTGCTATGGAAATGTGCATGTAGGAACTTGTTTGGATCATTATCATAAGTCATTATAGGCCCTTACGATGTCGACATGCCCTTGCCACCTATGTGTTCTCCCTTCGGGAAACCGACTACTAAACTTGTCTCCCACCCATGCTTGCATACTTATTTTCGCCACTTCTCCCGCATTGTGCTCCACTTCATGCTCCACTAAGTCCTTGATGATCTCCACTGGGGTCTCATGCACATTAGTCTCCACTTCTTCTTCACTTTATTCTCCTTCCCGAGCAATCCTCGAAATTCATTCATTCCTTGATGATACCTTACCACTTCTTTCTCCACCCTCCTCTCTCCTGCTCACACCTAGCACTCTCCATTCTCTCAAAGAACTCTCATGCACATTTCCTTCTTCTTCACTTCTTCTTCTAGGGACTTCCATATTCTCCTTCCTAAGCTATGTGCTTGGAAGATTCATTCCATTGTTTCATCAATCTCATGTACATTTTACATAGGGGTTCTTCCTCCGAGTAGGCTCAGTGGGAAGGGAAACATCCATCCTCCTCCTCTTCTCAAACTTAGGCCTTAGGTGTATGTACACCCTTGTCGTTGTTGTTGTTCTTAAAAGTGGTAATGTCACAGGTTTAAGCATATGTATGTCATGAGAGACATACTTCTCCACATACGTCACTTATGAGGATATACAAGTGTCTTATGCAACACATAGTGCTCCTGATCTACTTCACTTAGATAAAACCTCAATTTCTTAGCCTCCTTAAACATATTAACCACACTATGAAAATACTACACTATGAAGGAAAAAGGTAATTTACACCATGGGCTCTTGGTGTCATCAGTCAATGTGAACCTGCCAATGCAGAACTGTTGGTATATATTGCAAATTCAACCTCATCCTTCACCAAGGCTAAGCAGTTTTCTAGATCATCCATTTTCTCCAAATGCATCGCACATCACTTGTACCACTTATCCAAGTGCACCTTGTATGTAGGCATCATACTTTCACAAGTATATGCTTCAAACCTATTTGCTAGGGAGGGGTTCTCATCAGGGTACTCCCAGATGTTGTTATTCATCCCATCGAGCACTCTAATATCTGAAAACACAATGGTAAGTAGAATATTACCATACATAATTTTGTCTCCATCTCATGCAACATAAATGATATCCTCTGTAATGAAAGCCGAGATGTTGTAGATGGTCCCTTTTGAACTTTCCTGCAAACATTTAACCATCTCTTGTTAACTTGGGTCCATCTTTCTTGTCCACTCAATTTGGTAAATAGGCACGTGAACCATCTTCATGACTAGATCTATGATCTTGGAAATATCAAATTCACATCCACCCTTCTTGTATTCATATGCCTTCATTGTTTCCTTGACAACTTTATTGTCACCCAAGTCATCATCAATGAATCTCCTATGAAGATAAGTCCATGTACTTGGAGATTAATTGTGGGGTTATGTGCATCCTCCTTCCTGTGAAGTAAAAGTAATCTTCATGCACGTGTGACATAAGCCACTAGTATAATCTCTAGGATTTCCGAAAAAATGGCAACTCATAGAGTTGCAAAAGCCCAACCTTCTCTAATGTCCTCTTCATGGAGTCATCATACACTGGTCTTTCATCTTCTATTCTTTCTCTGTAGGGAGAACAAGATCCAATATAATATCTTTCTATGTTGTATATGTCATATGGTTATAATCACTTATAACCATTTTGCACACATGAGATACCCAATCCATCCCTAATAATACCCCATCTAGGTATTGCATTTCCGCATACCATTCTTCGTTAAAACTTGTTGACGACTAGTTTTCCCTTTCCCTTTCCCTTCTTCTTGGGTGAAATGGTTGATCCTCTCCTTGGTTCCATCTTCCTATCATATCCTTGTTAATTCTCCCTTGTATATTGTTTTATTAATGCTCGAACCCTCGGCTATAATCCTTCTATGCAAAATTCTCAAACATATGCCCTAGTTTCTCAAACCCTAACTTGGAAACCCTTTCTTCCACAAGACAACATTAAAACATGTAGAAATTCTTCCACACAACCACTTTTGCATGTTCGTGTACTCCATTCCAATCTGAGTTTACAAAACCTTCACTTCGCACGTGATTTTTGCAAATTTCCCACAAGGATGCCCTAGTTCGCAAGAGCTCTTCCACAAGTAAACGCAAGGTGAAAATAACTTACCTCGACTCCTATTTATAGTTTTCCACTTTTTACCGCATTAATTACCATGCCACCTACCACCGTACTACCACATTAAATTCATATTTTTCCAATGTGTTTCATCCCACCTGTTTCCTCACGTACACATTTGTGTGTAACCTCCTCAACCTTCTAGTGTACAAAATTACACCAACTGTTGACTTCCTTATGCACGCTCTCAATGCCAAAATACATCTACCTCTGTGTCCTATATCAAGTAGTTCTCCTTGCTGCTGCCTACCTCATGTTGCTCTTGTGCATTCATCAATGTATGTGGATTTCATAAAACTATCCTTCTTGACACCATTTTATCTCGACAACCATTATCACCTCTTCTATGCATGTTCCATTTCGATACCATGAACTTTTGTTTTCTCTCCTGGGGCCACCAACAACATCACTTTAAATGCGTGCTTTTGATTGCACTTTCCACCCCACACTAAGGATATGTGTGGTCCTCTTCACATGAAACCACTTAGATAGTAATTGACTACCAAAGACGTAAATGCGCCTACTACACAACACACCAAACTAAAAGAAAAAGCATAACAATGATGAAAAGGAAACACACATAAAGGAAAATGCATTAAAATAACCTAATCTACATGGATGATATTACCTTATTACAAACACCAAGAAGACTTATTTATAGTAGGGCTTTAACCTACTCCCATTAAAGTAACCAGGAAACCATGTATGCCATCTAAAGCTTCTAACGACAAACAACCTCTGATTCAAGTATATAGGTCACAACATATGGTCCCAACCAATGCACTTGGAACTTTCCAGGTGGCACAAGAACTTGGAGTCATACAAAAGAACCATCTATCCAACTTCAAGCTTCTTGTTCTTAATGTTGTCAATCATGTCATGCCTTTTGTCTTCCTTCTCTATCCTATGGCTCCATTGAGCTATAAACCACCTCTCATCCAAATGCATCATTCTATCTATGCTCTTCAAGTTATTTCTCATCCGTCAATCCTCTGCATGCACAATACATAGGGATGGTAACATGAACTCAACTAGTAACACCGCTTCTACACCAAACACCAACTGAAAGGGTGTTTCCTTGTTTAGCCTCTTATAGGTAGTCCTATATGACCAAAGTACAACAAAAACCTTATCATCCCAATATTTCCTTCCAACATCACAAATCTTTATCAATGTGTGGCTCAAAATATTGTTGAAAGCTTCGTAGTTCCATTAGCTTGTGGGTGATAGGGTGTAGTCTTATGATGGGCTACCATAAACTCTGCCAATAGTATTCTAACAGTCTCATTCAAGAAATGGGTACCCCTATCACTTGTTAAACTCAATGGACATCCATACCTGCTTATGATATTCTCCCAAAGGAACCTTTGTTATAGTAGTTGTAGTGCAATCCTTGTAGTGTGCACCGCCCACACCCACATTATAAGATAGTCAATACAAGTAATAATATAGTGCGAACATGTCACGCACGGTTGGGGAAATAGGGCCCATGAAGTCAATTTCCATTTATCAAAAGGTTTCACACTTGTTATAGGCCTTAATGGAATTTCATCTCTATGCTCAAGCTTTCCAAGGGTCTTCGTGACAATGATCACCCTTGGCATATTTCTACACAATCCTTGTACAATGTTTCCCACCACAAACTAGCCATCATAATCTTGTGCATTTGGCTCACCCTACATAATGTCCACTAGAAATCCCCCATGAGCTTCTTCCATAATACCCACAGCACTCATGTTTAAGTACACATCGACACAAAATCTCATCCCGACCAAGTTTTTATAGATCCCCACTAATCAACATGTAAGGTGCAACGTGAATGAAAGTTGTTTTCTTTCTATACTCTTCATTCCTTCAAGTGCTACACCCATTCATAAAAGATAGCAATATCCTCAAAATAAGAGGGTGTGCTATAATCTAAACAATCTGTGCATCGACATTATTTCTTCAATGCTCTATGCATCCTCAACTAAATTAATTCTTGATAGATGGTTTGGTCTGAATTTTTCTTTCCTGGACTTTACTATGACTGAAAAGTCAAACTCTGAAATAACAAGATCCAATGACATATGTGCCCTTGTAAAACAGGATTGTTTACTAAATACTTAAATGTCATGTGATATGTGTAAAAGATAAACAAAGTGGCCAACAAGTACTACCTAAACTTATATGTAGAATAAATCAAAGACAACGCTTGCACTCTATTGTTGTGTAATTATGCTCGGATGGAGTTAACTTTACTTGTAAAACATAAAGGGTGATCAATAATCCCTTCTCTAGGATGTATTAGAACTACTCCAATTGCATTCCTAACACATCCATATGCACATGAAAGGGCTTCTCCCAAGAGGGAAAGTGTAAAATGGGCACAATAGTAAGATTTTCTTTCAACGTATCAAAAGCACACATGTTGCCTCATCCTAGTGAAATCTTCCCTTATGCTTCAATAGTTTTTCCAAGGGCATGACAATCTGGCATAGCCCGTTGATGAATTTATGCAATAACCCGTACGCCCAAAAAAAATTTGCACCACACTTTGATTGGTAGGCTCCTCTAAACCCAAAATAATAACAACTTTTTCAGAGTGGTCTACCAAGCCTTCCTTCCTTGCAAATAATATGACCTAGAAATGTACCAAAAGGAGTAAGCAAAGATACATTTCTTAATGTTGAGAGAGATACTTAACTATCTATACCTTTCAAACATCAACCTCAAGTTGTCACAATGATCTTTCACTAATCCATATACTGTCCAATCATCCAGGTAGACTTATAAAAACTTATGAATAAAGTCTTGAAATGCTTGCACCACAATGCATGAAAATACAACAGGCGCATTCTTAAGTCCAAAGGGCATAACCATGTAAGAAAAACTTCCCCATTTAGTGGTGAAAGTATTTTTCTCTTGGTCCTCTTTTGCAATCCTTACCTGGTGATACCCTGAGAATCCATCTGTGAAAGAGAATATTTCGCACCCTCCTACACCTTCCAAAATTTCCTCAGTAAAAGGTGATGGAAAATGATCTATAACACACGTGGCATTCAGATATATGTATTCCACATAGATCCTTATCCACCCATCTTTCTTGATACTAATCACCATTGGGCTAACCCATTCAGACTCTTCAATGGCCTCAATGATCCCAGATTCCAACATTTTATCAATCTCTTCTTTCACCTTCACACGCAGATTAGGATTCATCCTATAAGGTCTCTTTTTAATCGGGTGCACACCTTCCTTTAACTTAATTTGCATCTCTCCCAAGGAGGGATGAAATGCTTTCAATTCATGGTATCCGCGCGGGAAAAAATATTGGAATTTACGTTGCAACTCAATTATCTTTGAAACCTCTTGGTTTGTCCAGTAATCACCAATGATTGCTTCTTTCAGCTTTGCTTTTGTGTCAATATTGACCTTATTTTTCTTTAAAGGCTTATGGTAAGCGCGTGCCCTCTCATCTTACACTATCTAAGACTTCACATGTACCTTCTGTATGATCAACATCTAGGTTTTTGACTTCCTCATCATCTATCAGGTACACCATTTTTCCTTTCTCTTTTCTAGGCATACGCACTCAAACTATACTTCATTTGTTTCTTCTTCTACATGGCTCATCCCCAAATCAGGTTCCCCTATCAAATCTAGGACAAGGTCCTTTGCTTTGGAACTATCTCCCAGATTAAGGTGCTTAACTACCTACAAAGCTTCATTTACTGATGGTTTAGAAGATAGATACTCAAAGGTCGAATAATTCCTATCCATCAACTCTTGCCAATTTCTTGTCTGATGACGTAACTCTGAGTAGACATACCACACATGTGCACAACCTTGTAAGGTGGAATAGAACTTATGCACCCAGAGGGAAGGAGGTAAAGCTTCTAGGCCTTCCATCCAAGCTTTCTCACATTCCTAAATGTGGTACAAGGTGGATTCCTTCCCATGATAGTCACATATCTTTGAAGGTACATTGTTTGGAGAAATATAATATAGAACGTGATTTTTACCTCATGTCACTCTATAAGATTATCCCGATGAGTCATCCACCAATGTGTTTTTATCCCCCATGCAAGGTGTAAACAAGCATATTCCTGTTCCACTTCACAGTCCATTGAACTTCTATAGCGCACAAAAAGACATCAAGGTTATCTTCTCTAGTGTAACTTGTAACTACCTTCCTTCTTAGTCACCTAACCAAAACACCTTGACAACATGAGTCAAATTACCTTTAATTCTCTCCTAATCATCTCATAAGTCCCATGTGCCCAATTATCACATGTAATGCTAGTCGTATCACTCATGGACTAAGCATTGTCCCACTAAATAACTCCTTCCCATGATGGTTGAATAACCTTCGGTTTTTGATGGTGTGCACATAAATCTTATTTAAGTCCTCTTCACCCAAAGGTTCTACATAAGGTGTAGACCTTCCATCTATTAGTGGAATAATTACGTGCTCCTTCTTGTTCTCAAAATTGATGTATCCTTTGTTGAAATGCAAATCAACATTATTCGCATAACACCAAAGGTGCCCAAGTAATACATGAAAACTATCTACCTCGGTAAGTGCTAAGACTTCAAAATCCCTAATGAACTTGGCCCCTTGAATGGTTATGGAAGCATCCTTCAAGACTCTGATAGGCATAGCCTTAGTTTTGTTCACCATGTACAACACATAGGAAGATGGATGCAATGGTGGTCTCCCCATCTGATTCCATGCATCCAAAGTAAGAACATTAACCTCAGAATGTGTGTCAATTAGTGTGTTACTTAAGAGCCATCCGTCAACTACCGCATTCAATGTGATTTCCTTATCATAATCAAGACTATGAGGGGGAAAATTAGCATGCAAGATCTGCCTCTTGCGCCAACTTCCAGCGCTCGGTATCTTTCTCCTCAACCATTCTCCTAACATGAGAATGATATTTTCCTAGCACAACATCTTACATACCTCTTTGACATCATCAACATCCTTCTAAGGGATCTTAGCCTCCGCCTTGCTCCAACTTCCACGATTTCTCTTTCAAACATTGGATCTCTCCTTGCAAACTCCTAATCACCTCCATAGTCTCCTGGTAAACCTTCTTCGATACATGTTGGATATGGGTACTTTCCATGCAACACTTCTTCCCTTGTGATGAGAGGTCTCTACATTGGTATTTCCCTAGTGAGCGTAGCTTCAGGCGTGTAGTTACTAATATAGGCTCCAACTCTAGATTAGACGCTACCATAGGCATGAATAGGGGTTCAATACGCTTCACACTAACCATTCCTATGCCCTTGTCCTTCTTATGATTCTAGCTCATGTGATCATACAAATCAAGGCACTCCTCATACTTATGTTTCTTTTCACACCATGAGCATTATAACAAATCGGGCACTCGTGCTTGTAGTGATCTGTAGATCACAGAATTGAAGCGAGTTTCATGGGGAAATCAATCCTTCCTCCACTACAACCACCACATATTCTAATCCTCCATGCAAAAATTCTCCCTCTTCCTCTGCCATCTTCACACCCTTCATGTTGACGCCCTTCATTTTTAGAAATATTTACAATGTTGGTCTAGTGCACACTAGTATCAATTGCATCATGAATCTGGTATATCAACCAACAATCCTTGGTATCATATGTAGTAGTAGAGGTAAAATATTTTAACAACATGACACATTATTATGGATCACACATTGTAACAACATGCATCTACTTGGATCATGATCCCGTGATAAATTTCACTATCTAATGACATGGCGTGTACTGAATTTTGAGTGCAACTATCCTTGGTGTGTCCTTCTACTTCATAATCTATACACCAAAGTCCATTGTGAGTCTCATGTGTTGAATTCGTAGATAATTTCTCAAGTTGCTTTACCATGGAAGCAATTTGTGCCTCAAAAAAGGGACTTACCCCAAGATCAACACTTTTGATGGCCTCGGCCATTGCAGATCATCTTCTAAGGCCTCACGTGGATCCGTGAAAGTCTTATGTGAAAGCACTCATTGAAAGGTGTTATCAAGCCTCCAACGAACCATTGAGCATGCTAAGAGGGATGGATATCATAAGATAACTTTCACATAAGAGTCTTAAAGCACACATCATACTCTCACACACTCTTTACTATACCCTATTTAATCTCCTTCAACATGCTTTGATGCATGGGGATTTGAACAATCGAAGGTAAATACAAAGCAACAATATTAACACAAAATACTAATATATTTAGGATATAATATTCAATAAACAAGCATGCCATTATATAGGCAATTACATCTCCTTTAAAATAGGAAACCTTCCTAATAACTTTGCCTAACTTTCGTGAGTGGTTTTAACAACCACAAATATTAGACTATATATGTTATATTGTTATCACATAACAATATAACTCTTAACAATTAACCACAAGTATTTTACCCAACTAATTTACCAAACACTCATGTAAATACTATAATTCCTAACATTCCCCCTTAGTGTTTACATGGTAGCAATAGAACTTTCACACTTCCTTTTGCAGCTTTTCAGCCCGTGCTTGCTCATGATCTTGGTACAACACTCAAATTGAAGGTAGAAGAAGGAACACATCAACTTCTTATCGACCATGCACTATCGGGAACACATCTAACCGATGAGGATGGGAACACACTCAGAATCATCTTCTTATCAACTAGTCACTCTAGGGAACACATCTGACCTAGTAGTGTGGGAACTCAAATAGAACACATCTGAACAACCTTCAATGGTTTTCAAGAGGCTAACCACAAACCTAGGTATGAATAAGAACACATATGACTGTTTTACCTCATCAAGACTCATGATGTTGCCTTTCATTGTGCTATCTATTCTTCACTATGTTTTTGCATTAAGGAAATAGGAATAATCACATACACAATTGAAAAATGGAAATGGAACATTGGATCATGTTGATCATGTTCCCCCCTCAATGTGAAATTTCCACTTATTGAAAACTACAAATTGTAAAAATTGAAGCACACAACTGAAAACAAACTCACACCACAAAATTTCACCATAGCCACCGTGTGCCCCGTTGTTGGTGACTAACGAGAGGTCGTTATTTGACCTCCATCCTCGATGCCTCCATCCTCCAATAACATGTTGCTAACTCAACCGGATTTGGATATGAAGCTCAATTGTTTCCACATTGTTTATTATATCTTCCCTCCCGTAATGTGAAACACTTTATTTTTCGGACGTCGGGTAACACCGAAAATGCGTCCGTAATGTATTTTTTCAAACATCGTATTTTTCAACAAAATTTAAATCAATGCAAAGAGGATAAAAACAAACACTTTTGCCAAAAAACGGAACTCGATTTGAGGTACCAAGAAAAATTTATTAAGGTTTTAATTTCCCATAAAAAGGCCCAATTTGAATTAAAATTGGATCAACGATTAAAAAATTGCTCTGGATGAAAATAAAATTTATCGTGTGACCACTCGTTGGAACTGGGAGGAAATGAGGATTCCAAAAATGTCAAAGGCCCAAAAAATGGTGTCGGAAAAATATTAATTTGGCTAAAAAACGTAATAATTGCCCTTAAAATGCAATTATTAAACAAAAACTATAGTAAAATTAAATTTTTCAAACTATAGTCTTTGCTAAAAATTAAAAAAATAGCCAATCACAAATGAATTGCAAAAAATGGCTGCAAAACGGCGACTTCATTGAAGTGACAGAATGATTTGTTGATAATTCGACAACCAGAGCTCCATTTTATAAACCAAAAAATGCGTTGGAAAGGTGCTTTCAATATCTCTGCAATGGTACCAACAAAATTTGATTTCATCACCTGACCTAAAAGTTGTTCATGACTGAGTTTTACTTGAATTTGGAGTTGTTCTTCATGCCTGAACTACAAACACAACCCTCCTTTACCAAATACATCCAATCGTTGAATTTCAGTATGGGAATCAAATGCTCTTGATGTGGAACAAATATCAAGTAGTCAGAACTACACTCTTCTACACCTTAAATTGTAATAGATGTCAAACTGATACCATGGCAGAAGTCTGCAATAAAAATTAGATCCAAATATATATTACACGGACTGAAGACTGAAAACACATAAAAAAATATCCAGTACCCCAATATTCACGACTGGATTTATTGTTGCACATGCAATGTATACTTTTGTTTTACTGCCAGATTTGTTGACATGTTTGCCTCAAGCTTGGAACATGTTGCATACGTGTGTAGGAATCAAACTATACCATCCACCACTTGGACTATCAGATTTTGCGCTGAAGCAGGGGGTAGTTAGATGTAAAAGTTGTGGATAACAAGCTCACAGAAATCAACAATCAATTGCAAACTAATCTCCACATGCGTGTGGATCTGTGCATGTGAGTTTACCAAAAATATTCTGTAATAAACATTATCATTTACAATCATGCAATGAGTTTGATGCACCTGATTGCTTATCAGGATTTATTCTTTCCCCTCCACTCTTTGTCATTTAGCTCAATGCAGAGACCAATGAAGCACAACATACATCTATAAACAAAGATACTGGATCTGATATACACTTTCAAAAATATCTATGCTGAAACAATATAGACTGCACCAGATATATATGTCACTACGGACAGAGAAGAAGACTCTAGCTTGAATCACCAAAGGAATAGAACAATGATAAATAATTGACAGATTCGTATGGACAATCTTATCAATGCATTGATATGGATTAAGTTGGAAACGAACAGGTGATTCTATAAAACTAATCTACATCAATTTCTCACTTAATTATCACATTACCAGGGAAACCACAAATTTGGAGAAGCCCTTAAATAGCTTTAACACTCCATGAAACAAATGGATCTTATTTCTACCAATAGATTCACTGCTCTAATACCAAATCTAGGGATTTGAATAGCCAAAGGTAAATACAAAGCAACAATATTAACACAAAATACTAGTATATATTAGGATATAATATTTAATAAACAAGCATGCCATTATATAGGCAATTACATCTCCTTTAAAATAGGAAACCTTCTAACAACTTTTCCTAACTCCGTGAGTGGTTTTAACAACCACAAATATTAGACTATATACGTTATATTGTTATCACATAACAATATAACTCTTAACAATTAACCACAAGTATTTTACCCAACTAATTTACCAAACACTCATATAAATACTATAATTCCTAATAGTTGATGCTCATTTACTCAAATTCAAGAATATGAAATTCGCCAAGAAGGCATCATGCAACACGTTATAATCTACGACATATGATGTGGGTCATACTTTCAATACCAACTATGTGCGTGCTCCCTGCAACGTAGTTACGTGAATTAGTTTGCCTTCCACTCCATGGTAGTAATCCCCATAGCGTGCCATAGAAATTCACACTTGTGTATATGCTCTGTAATATCCTCAACACCTTTATAATAGGTAAATGAAGAGACATCTCATAAAATACATGTTTACGAGGTTGTGGCATTTGGCCACGAGATCCATAACCTTGATTTCCTCCCGTGTTTCATTCACCACCAGATCCACTAGTTCCACTAACTCCGACCCTTTAGATCTACCGAGATCCTCCTCTTATGTAGCGGAGTATGGGGCCTAAAGTAGCACTACTATGCTTTCCCACCATTATGCTAAATTGAGCTCCAATAGTCTACAAATTTGAACTACTTCCATACATGATTCTTGCACAATGTGCACCCACACCTTATCCAAATGATGCGCCTAAAAAATTCCACCAAGCATAGGAAATGTCTACCACGACCATAAATGAATTCAATAAAAAATGATATATACGATGCTACCTACTTACAAACACCAACACCAACCGGTCTAGCAATACTTATCTCAGAGGTTGGAAAACTAAGTGCAAGGGCTAAGTCGCTAGGTGGGTTAAGATGCATGCATACGTTCGTATTCTTGATTCATCTCGATGAGATCCCATCAAAAGATGAGGTGGTTCTTCTCCCACGCTTTTAAATATGGGGTAACACAAACCGCTCGGGTTCCATACCCTCTGCGTGAACCTCAAATCCTTCCGTAACATATGCTACCATACATCCATCACTCCTATAATCATCACACTATCTCACCAACTCCCTCTCTCATGCTTCATTATACTTCATCTATCTCTCTTCTCTTTCCACTTCTATCATAATATCTGCCATCTCTTCACCACACAAACTCGCACCGCACCTTGTGCCTAGTGGAGGTTTAGCTAGACATTGGAAACGCTTCTAAATTCAAAGTGATGATCAAGAACTTAATGGCTAATAGTATAACATGCAAGAAAGATCCTCTCGGTTCTTGTAAGAACTCGAACTCAACAACCTCTAGGAAAGAATACATAGAAACCATGTATTCCAACGTATATCTAGTCAACACACCACTCCACCAACAATCAACAACACGAGTCTAGATCATATCGGCATCATGAATCCACCAATAATCTTCTTGGGTCCAAACACAAGCTCGATAATGTTAGAATAGGTATTTACCTTAGCTCATGTTCACCTAGGTACTTTATTTACCTTTATTGTATTTATCCTCACCCACTTATGTGTGTGGATATTTCTTTTTATTTATTTAGATATTAGGGGGATATTATCTAGTTGTTAGGTATAGTTCTTTCTTTGATCTATGGTATTGACTAGATCCTTGATGTCTAGTTCTCTCATAAATCTATGGACTTAACTAGTTCTTTGATGACTAGTTCTTTCCTTGATTTATGGCTTGATCTACGACCTTGACTGGTTCTTAGATTGTTATTCCTTACCTATATAAGCAAGACCCATTCTCATTGTATTTCGGTGAATTCTATAATAATATATGATATTATTGTTGCTCATTTGTTTGCAAAGGTTTATGTAAAGTTATTAATTTCATCTTATTGATCATGGTATTTGATTAGCATCCATGTTCTTAGGTTGGTACAATTTGGTTATCGTTCCTTTTATGGTATTAGAGTAGGAGATTGTTGTTGACATCCATCTGTAAGTTTTTTTTTGCAAGAATTTTTGTATATTCATACATTCGAGGATTTATCGTATTTTTATTTTTGTGTATGTTTTATGCAAAACAAAGGCTTCCATTAGATCCGAAAGGTGGAAAAACCCTAAGATCAACTATAAACTCGACCATTTCTGGAGGTAGTCATTTTTGGTTTTTTTTTGTGTAGAGAAACGTGTTGGTTTGCCTCGGGATTCGGTTTTTGAGATCCGATCTGGGTTTTTTTTTTGTGGGTGTAGCATTCTCATTTTGCATGTATAGCGGTGGTTTTCGAAAAGATGTTTCTTTCCTTTTTGGCAAGGGTCCACAGTGGCTATGCACGATTTTTATTTCAGAAAATCCGTAGACTACTATTTTGAGCAAAGCAAAGGTAATTTTTGACGTGATCCGAAATAACAAGTTCTTTTGTTGCATTGTTTGGGGGTCTTATTGCATTGCTTGCTTCTTGCATTTATTTTGGTGAATTTTGAGGATGGCGTCTACTTCGCATTAGATCATGTTGAGCCATTAACAACACATAATTACCACACATGGAAACCAAAAATGGAAACAATAATTAACCGGAAAGGATTATGGGCTTTAACTTCTTGAACAACCAATGTTCACTAGAGAATATGAGAAATTTCAGTACTAGTGAAAATTGGATGAGTGTATGGATTTGATATGAACTTATCAAAATGTCATTCTTTTGTTTCATTTGGAAAATTGTGACTCTCCTTTCAAAATATGAGAGAAATTGGAGGATTTATTTGGTAAGGTGGATCATATGAGATCCATGCAACTTGAAATTGAGATCACCTCTTTTAATCCTAAATATTTTCCAACAATTATAGACTATCTTACCAAGTTCAAGCATTTGTTGACATAGATGAAGGGAGTGGAAGAGATAAGAAAGATGAAGAGTGTGTTTACTTGATTCTATCCAAGTGTGGACGCCTTAGGTGACACATTCAAAATGCCTGACTTAGAAATATTTTGTGAAAGACTTACTAGGGAAGAATCTAAATTGTCTCACCTTGAGTCTTCCACCTCTAAAAAGGCATTAGTTGCATCTAATCCTAAGGGCAAGGGAAAACCAAAAAGTAAAACCAAATCCACCCCTTCTCCATCTCAAAGTGCTCCTAAACCCAAATAAAATAACTCTAAACCCAAGGAGTCTTCTAAATCAAAGAATAAGTCTACGCTTTTATGCTCTTTTTGTGGGGGTAGTGGTCAGAAGAACATAGGTGTTATAAGCGAATTAACAAGCCTTAGAGGATGAAATTAAGAAATAAAAATTTTCTATCTCCACTCCACCTCCTTCTAATCAGCATGGCAAAACACTTAATCTTGTTGGGAGATCTCAGTCATCACTTACACACATTTGGGTTATAGATTCTCGGTGCTTCTCATCACATGACTTCTTCCAAGGAGTCTTTTGTTTCTATAGGTTTGAGTTCTACTTCCAAAATTGAGGTTGGAGATTCTTCCTTTCTTTCTATTGAGGGAAAAGGTGATATACAACTTGATGGTGGTAGTATCAAGATGCACTATATGTTCTAACATCACTACAAAATATTTTTACGTATATCGATTTGTCATTCTAGTCAAGGGAAAACAATGACTTTTACACCACATGGGGTAGAAGTAAGAACTTTGTTGGAGCCTTATTCATTTTTTTGCTCAGGGTATTGTTGATCATAGTTTTAAACTATATCACTTTGAGGGTTTTGATGACACTTATTCTATAGGGACAGAATGGTTTCTCATGCAAATTCAAAGAGTAAGTTTTGGCATGAAATATTTGGACATCTTAATTACAGGATATTTGGAGTTGAGCACTCATGGTATGGTAGATTGTCTTCCTAGAGTCCTTGTCTTGAGGGAGTTTCTCTCTGGATGTGCATTAGGAAACAACACCAAGATCCGTTTCCTAATAATTTGTCTAAGATATATTCTTCACCACTTGAGCTTGTGCATAGTGACTTGATGGTTTTTCCTACCCCTATTTCAATGGAGTTAAGTATGCACTTACCTTTATAGATAATTTCTCGAGGTGTACTTGGGTTTATTTTCTCAAGTACAAAAGTGATGTTTTTCACACTTCAAAGTATGTAAGGATTTGGTTGAGAAATAATATTTGAGTTGCATAAAGAACCTTTGCACTTATAATGGGGGGAGTACTTCAACAATGAGTTTTTTAGATTTTTTGGCAACTCAAGGCATTATTCACCAGCAATATGTTCCTCATACTCCACAATAGAATGGCTTAGCGAAGTGGAAGAATAGAACTTTGAAGGAACTAGCTAAACTATATGATGTATTCTAGAGATTTACCTCCTATCTATTGGGCAGAAGTAGTTAATTATGCTAACTAAATTCATAATTGCACACCACATAGAGAATTTGAGAATTTGACTCCAAAGGAAGCTTGGTCCAACACTAAACCGAGATGTCTCATTTTTTCGATTCTTTAGGAGCCATGCTTGGGCATTTGTGCCAAAGAAGAAAAGGAAACCTTTGGATAAGAAGAGCAAACCAAGCGATCTTTGTAGGGTATTGTGAGGACATGAGAGCTTATCAAATTTTAAATATTGATACTCATGAGATTATTTTTCGAACACATGTTCAGTTTGATGAGCGCTTCACTCCTCATGATTCTTCATCTTCTTCCATGCCTTCTTCTTATTCATCTCATCTTGAGGATCCTTTCTTTGAGGAGGTTGATGAGGAGGATATAGATGTCGTTGAGGATCTTATTCCCACTGATGTTGTCATTGTTCCTAAGTGGGCTTGTACTACAGTTTTTGATGAAACACCTTTCATACAGGATCTTCCACCCACTAGGCCTCATCATGCACATTCTATAGGTTATGGAATTTTGTGTCATGCAATTTCGAGGATCCATGGTCTTTTTCAAAGGCTCATGGGATACAAGAGTGGCATGATGTGATGACAGTTGGGTATTCTTCTTTGATGAAGAATCATACTTGGGATTTGGTATCTCTCCTAAAGGAAGAAATATGGCTAGGTGTAAGTGGGTATACCAAACCAAATACACAGTTGATGGGTCCATTGACAAGTATAAGGCTCATCTTGTTGCAAAAGGTTTTTCACAAGTTAAAGGTATTGATTACTCTAAGAATTTTACACCCGTTGTTAAGATGGATCATGTACACCTTGTACTTGTTATTGATGCATCACAGTGTGGCCCGTATACCCAATAGATGTGAAGAGTGCCTTCTTACATGGATATTTACAAGAGGAAACATACATGGAGCAACCTATTGGATTTGTTCAGGATTCTTCTCTTGTTTGTAGGCTTCAAAGGTCTCTCTATGGTCTCAAACAAGCCCCTCGGGCTTGGTATGAAAAGATGGATTCTTTTCTTCTATCTCTTGCTTTTTTCATTGCACTTCAATCATACAATGTATCTCCAGCATGTTAGTGAGGATATTGTGATACTTGTCTTGTATGTTGATGATATGTTACTTACTGACAACTCTTCTTCCCACATTCAGAGTATTCAGAGGGCTCTTTCTACATAGCTTGACATGACAGATCTAAGGTTATTACATTATTTCCTTGGATTGTAGATTTCTCGATGATTCATAGGATTCATTTGAGTAAGCAAAAGTACACCGTGATCTTCTTCAGCGCTTTGATATGGCTGATTGCAAGCCAAGTTCATCTCCTTTTTAGTCTGGGGTTACTCTTACTTCCACATGTATCACTCCACTTTGTGATCCTACTTTGTATAGGTAGTCGGTTGGGAGTCTCATGTACTTGACCCATACTGCCCTAATATTTCATTTGTAGTAGGGATTATATCTCAGTTTACACATTCTCCTCATATTATTCACGATATATTGCTAAAAGGATTTTACGCTATTTGCAGGGCACTTCCCACTTTGGCCTACACTACACTAGGGGTTCTACTTAGTTGGTTGGGTATACAAATTCAGATTGGGAAAGTTCTATTGATGACAAGCATTCCACTTATGGCTATCTTTTTGTCTTGGTTCTTCTCAATTTCTTGGGCGTGTAAAAAGCAACAAGCTATTGCACTTTCATCTTTAGAGGTAGAGTATAGGGCAGCAGTTATAATGAGTCAGTAGATTCTTTGGCTTCGACAGTTATTGATAGAGTTTGGATTCCCACAAGATTCACCGACTATACTTTGGTGACAACCAAAGTGCAATTCACATTTATCGTAACCTAGTTGAGCACCATCAGACAAAGCATATTGAGATACACATCCACTTCATTCATCAACACATTCAGGATGGAGTTCTTTTCTTGGAGTACATTCTAACTCAACAACAAGTTGTAGAAATCTTTACGAAGCCTTTTTCATCACCTCGCTACCTTGAGTTGCGTGGAATGCTTAGGGTTTCAAAATTTTTCTTGGGGGGTGTTCGTAAGAACATCTTCCTTCTTCTTCTTCTTTCTCTTTCCTTATAGCAGGATTTTTTCCTCCTTTTGGTTTGAGATTTCTTCATGGATATATTATACATGAGTACCTCATCAAGTCTAGTTGTCGGGACTCATCTTTGTAGACATACCACTTCTATTTTGGCCCCTAGCTTCACTTGAGGGGGGTGTTAGATTAGGTATTTACCTTAGCTCATGTTCACCTAGGTACTTTATTTACCTTTATTTTATTTATCCTCACCCACTTATGTGTGTGGATATTTCTTTTTATTTATTTAGATATTAGGGGGATATTATCTAGTTGTTAGGTATAGTTCTTTCCTTGATCTATGGTATTGACTAGATCCTTGATGTCTAGTTCTCTCATAAATCTATGGACTTAACTAGTTCTTTCCTTGATTTATGGCTTGATCTACGACCTTGACTAGTTCTTAGATTCTTATTCCTTGCCTATATAAGCAAAACCCATTCTCATTGTATTTCATTGAGTTCTATAATAATATATGATATTGTTGCTCATTTGTTTGCAAAGGTTTATGTAAAGTTATTCTAGTGAATTAATTTCATCTTATTGATCGTGGTTTTTGATTAACATCCATGTTCTTAGGTTGGTACACGATTTGGTTATCGTTCCTTTTAGATAATACCAACTCTTCCTTGATGCATATGCCAACAACCATTTATACAGTTTATATTGGAAAGTAGAAAAATAATGTCTCATAAAGCTCATGATATAGATGCTCCCCTACCCATGTACATGCATCAAACTCAGGTCCAGTGTGTAGAATCTCTATGCAAACTCATCCTCTATGTTCTTAAGCCAAGTCTCCATGTTATCCAAGGTCAAGCGTTTTCACATAATACACTATTCTTGCAACATTGTCAAAAGATCTCCCGACAACGGAACCAAGATGTAGTCACTTTTACCTACTTCCTTTTAAATTTAGGCACGCCAACATATCACCCAACTTGAATCGGGTGCTCACCGAGGCGCATGCATGCGCCAAGCCCTCCTTTATGTGAGCCTTGTAATAATGTTCACCATTAATGGAGGAATAGTGCATATACATACATGCATACATTCTATAACAAAGATAAAGAAACTAGATCCAAGCACAAATGCACCATAATATGAATGAAAACATTATAACAAATATAGAGGAATCAGATATGAATCATGAGCAATATGAAGAACAAGGGTTTGAACCCATAAACATAGATATTTAAAACAATCCACCATATATATTGATTCACAATTGTTTACAGTAGCTAGATTACATCAAAAGGGTCATATCAGACTGAATACATCAAGAAATAACATCCTAACCCTATAAAATGACTCTACTCAAAGAGTTCTAGCCATGCTTTCTCCTATGTATTTAAAATATCTCTTGCATCTCTCCCTTGCAAATCCTATCGGCCTCGCATCCTTCATCCTCTTTTTCCACCATCCCCATTTTAGATCCAAATGCATTCTTTAAGTAGGGTGGGGATCTCCTCCATCACCTCAACATCGGTCAAGAGAAACTACATGCCAAATGTCATCATGTCCCGCCATACTCAAGTACCCTAAACATGAAAATGCCAACTAAACCATAACTAACTCCACTTTACACTCTTAACCATAATTATACCCTAGAATATTCTTTCCTTGGGCTGCAAGTCTCCATGTTCCAACCTTATCCATTATCACGCCTACCGCATCTTCACATGTTTCTCATGCAACACCATCCTTAACCAAAAATGTAGCTAAGTCTCAAACCCTTTTCTACTCCCACGCCCAAACCTTAACGCATTCCATGTCTAACTCTAACTCCTCATTCCAACAATCAAATTGTTCAAGTTGTTTCATGAAACCTTTATTACCTCTGCACCTTCCCCCTATAGTGCCTTTTGTGCGCGCTCATCCTCTCGCTCCGGGACTTATTCATTATTCCGTACTCAACAATCCTTAGTATTTAATAAAAAAATAATCTTACATTGGTTGGTTGACTTCATTTATGATACTATATGATCTCCAACATGTCATGACCCTTATGTCAATAAAGGTGAGGACACAAAATAGAAATGGCCCTCTTACTAATATAATTTTTATGCTTTGAAAGGCATTGCCCCTATGAGAAAGATCCACTAGTTGTTCACATCAAAGGGTTAAATTTGATGGGCATTTAGACATTTATTGTGTTTTTAATATTTATACATTACCCTCCATCATTCTCATCTCCTCCGCTGAATTCCACTTCTCAACATCCATAAAATGCCTCGTAATCAAGGTGAGAGTCCCCTCATTGCCATGGCCACCTCGACGCTCTCGGCCTACGCCTCCCGTTTGCTATCGGATGCTCTATCAGAATTTTGTTTTTATTTTTGTAATGGTGTCGATGAATGCCCATCTTGGAGTGAGAAGCTGAAGGAATCTGTGTTGTGGAGAGGAGAATGCTCTACGTTGCTTTCAAATGAGGCCAGTGTCAGATGCGGTAAAAATGGAGAAACATTTTCAAGAAGTTGAAAAAGAGTAATAGTATGAGTATGCCAGCAATAAAATTGGGCATCCACAACAACAATGAGCAAATCTGGGAGGTTTCAGTATGATCCGCTCAGTTATGCGCTTAATTTTGACGATGGATCTGTGGATGAGGACGAGCATTCCTTGCGTGCTTTTTATGTTAGATTCACTTGCCTCGTTGCCAAGCCCAGGGAGACGGAATGCCCCTTCATTTAATCCATTCGAGCCATCAACATAAATCAAAATCACATTTTTATTGTTTTTATGTTGCTCTCTATGGATGATAGGATCACCATGGGCACTAAGAATGTTCAAATTTTGGGATTCTATAATATTGGGTTTGTAATAATATTGCAATCAATGAAGTTGGGAGATGATTTTTCCTGTTATGATGTGGATTTAAGGATGTAATTACATGAATTTATGTTGGGCATTGTGAAACAAAATGTATTTGGCACTAATAGTCTACTTACATTTAGGCATTTTGAAATATATTCATTCAAATTGTAGAAGAATGGGGGCTCATGAGGTCTCTCGTGCATCAGTATAAAGAATTTGGTAAAGTGACAATTGTTCACCATTATGTGATTGGTCAAGTGTCAACTCAATGGAATTATTAGTGTAGATTATTATGCCGCGATTAGGGTAATGTGGAGTGGGTATACATATCATGAAAATAATGAAATATAAAATAGTCTAATTTTTATTTAAAAATACCATCTTAATTACCTCAAAGAAATCTTATTATGGGAGCCTTTGTTGCAAAGTTTTAGTCTTTCTCTTAAGATTATTTCGTGCACATATAAATACTAGCATTTGAATTAAAAGAGTTTTAATGTTAAACCAATAATTAAATATGAGGCTTTGTAGAGTTGAAGTAATTTCAAGATACCTTTGAAGAGGTATGTCGACATGGATGGTAAGGTACACAAGATTTGTCTAGTTAAGTAAAGCAATAGTAAGGAAAAAACATACATGTCTTTAACCAATCCATCATTATGTTAGTGATAGGGCAACCTCCATTGCAACTTTTCTCCTATTGGTATAAGGATTGTAATATAGTATCGTAGACTAAGTAACCAACTTAGTTAATGTTTTTTTGACTAAATGACGATTTTTAGAGTTGTATCTACTTATGAGTGATTCCAAGATGCATCAAGCCCTTACCCGAGCTAAAGAGAAAGGTTCGGGTGTCTTTGTTATTAGCATACTATATTAGTGAGAGGGCCACCTCCATTGAAGTGTCACCCCTAGTGGTGTAAGGATCAAAATAAACTATGAAGATGTTTAAATCTCCATGATACCATTTATCACCTATTAATAAAAACTTACAAAGAAAGTTATGAAATTGTTCTTTACATATAACTTAAAACACAAACATATGTAAACAACCATCAATGTTAAGCATGGGAGGAGTTTTTACCACAAATTATCCCTCACCTTAGACATATTGAATGGACAATCCAAAAAGTCATGTAATCTCCCACCAACAAGGATATGAAAAGGACATTAATACATTTCCCACCAACAAAATTTGTCACAAATTTATTTCACTTTAATAAACCCCAATCTATAAACAATACAAATACATCATATTAAGATTTGAAATTGAGGAATATTTGAAATAAATCCTCTAAGATCTCTAGAGACTAAATGGCCATGCCATTAAATATTTATTAAGAAATAATATATCACATATTTACACTTACCAAGGAAGTAGGCACTTCCCGCTAGCCACCACTAAAGAGGGTGGGGCTGCATACTCAACTTGGGTCTAGGTCTCAATTTTTATGACCTATCAACCATTTTTTCAATGCATGTCTTTCGGATGTTCGCCTTGCAGAGGCTACCAAGCCTCGGGATTAGGGTGCATACCATGCATTCCCTAGATTCCAACTACTTCCATATTTCTCAATGTCATCTTGTATTTATGTACACAAAATTTTCTCTAATTTCTATCGTCAACAATTTTTATAGCCTATCAAGTAAATCTCGAGGGCTCTTTCTCTTATGTAAAGAAAATATTTGAGCTATTTAATTGAATATTTTCTATTGTCAATTATACTCTTCAATGTTGATTCAAGCACCGACATCAAATCCAAAGTGTGTTTCTATAATCTCATTTCATAAATTAATAACTTTTTCATCTCCGCCTTTGCATTGTTTTTATTTTGGTATATATCAATGTTCGTAGGTCAAACTATGAGCACTCCTTGTTGTTGTCACCCTCAAAATTCCCCTCTTTGTGAAAGACAAAATTGTTTAAGTAAAGTAAGAAGTTTGGAAAGATATAAAAATTCACTCTTTGAAGTCTTTTTAGTGTTGTGCGGGTAAATCGGATATTTCTATCCCTCATGTCCCAAGTACTTTTGGGCCTTTTGTTCCCGATTTAGCGCTTTCTCGCAATACTATGCTTGTGCGGATTTTTGGATATTTTTGTTCCTCATGTCCCAAGTACGCCCGGGCCTTTTGTTCCCCGATTTTCCACTTTCTCTGCACTACACTACTTGTCAAGTTCATCGGTGAATCGGTCCATGCATCCCAAGTATCTTGATGGACCTTATGTTCACCGATTTTCCAATTTACCGCATCACTTCGCTCATCGGATTTCTCGAGTTTGCACATATTTCATGTCCCCATGTCCCATGGACCATTTGTGCTCTCTGGACCCACTTTTCCCGCATCGGCCGAATCGGTTCCTCGTGTCCCTCATGTCCCATGGACCATTTGTGCTCTCTGGACCCACTTTCTCCACACTCTTCTTGGATTGGGTATTTTGGCTTTGCGCTTCCCTCGCGTCCCAATGTCCCACGAATTATCTGGGCTAAGTTTTTCACTTTTTCTACTTTTTCCTTTTTGAGTCGGTGCGAGGACTATTAATTGTGCTTTTATGATTTTCTCTCTCCTCGCATGGCTATTTAAAGGGGATGACCGTTCATTCATTTTTCACCTTGCCTGCTTATTTCTCCTCACTTGTATTTATGCAAAATTAAGTCGTTTGCCCGCTCGCGTCGTGCTTCCATATCTTCTCTTGCAGGGATTATTTTGAGACTATGTTTTCACTCCATTGAAAGATTTTCCCTCCTACCTCTATCACGATGAAAATGCAATATCAAGGGCACAAACACCTCCCTTCCTTGGAAACCTCTGTACCTGAAATTGGTGATAATGAAGCTCGACATCTAGATCTTGATGATTTCTGGAATAGATTGGGATGCGACAACCCTACCCCCATTGCTCAGATGATCAAAGATAGCGGGATTGCATTTGTTGCAGGATTTCCTATTTCTGTGCAATGTGTGGATATTATGCTCACGTGTGGTGCTCATTTCAGTCCTGAGTCAAAAGAAATTATTGATGTTCATGGTGAAGTGGTTGCACGCTTGGATTCTGAGGCCATCGATTTGTCCTACGCATTCCAGTAGTAGAAGGATCCAACACTCTCACCCTCCCAAGCACAAGCATTGTTCGATCATGACAACAAGAAATACAAAGCTAGGGTGGCCAAATATTGGTTGAAGAACCCTAAAAAGGGGGCATCCCAACTTTCAAAAACATTGTTTAGGGTTGACTTCAAAGAAGAGCTCTCAGACATTATCACCCTACTTGCTAGAATCATGGGGATGCCTTCTACAAATGAATTTCACTATTGGATGTGTCCTTTCATCAACATCATTTGCGAGGGTAAACAAAATTTGAATTGGAGTGAGATCATTTGTGAGAATTTGATAGAGCAGCTGGAGAATGTTCATAGAACCCGAACATTCTATATGACCTCCTACCTCATGTACACCTGGCGGCCTCCAGGGAATGGCTTGGCTTCACTTTTTTGTTGCAGACAAGAAAGATGCCCCCATATATGAATATTACCCTCAGTTCACCCTCAAAGTCAGCAACCATAATTTTAGGAGGGTTAATGATGCATTCACCATGTACATTGTAAGGCTTCTGGAGGGTGACACTGCCAGGAGATTTTTTGAAGAAGCCAAGACTTTGATATCTAAATATGGAAGCTTCTTCACTCAATTTAGAAAGTTCTCATATATTAGGTTGGCTTGTTTTGAGGGAGCACCCCTAAATCTACCCATGTTCTGCAATGATAAAATGGCTCTGGTCGAGCTTTGTAGGCAAAGTTGGATAAACTTCACCGAACCTGCAGAGATAAGAAGATTTCTGGCATTCATTTCCCTATCTCCTTGGGAAATTATACATGTAAGACAACCTTGGATGCATAGAATATTGATAGGACCATTGCTCCTCTCACCGTTCATTTCTTCAAATCTAGAACTTGTTTTGACATCAAGGGCTATATTGCCAAGAACCTCATAATAGTTTACTATCATCGTCCCAACACTGAAGATTACTGGGCTGACTATGCAGATGATTTTGAGGCAAGAAGAAGATATTTCATGTAGATTCTCTCTTCAACAAGTCATAGACTTCAACCTCTATAAAGTGCCTGAAGGGCTCGAAGATGATGATGAAGATTTGCAGTCTATTGAATATGAAAGGTCTATTCAACACACCCCTCTAGAAACCATTGATTGGTTTGTGAAAGAGAAAGATGATTTGAAGGAGGTAATTAACCCTGTCATTGTAAGAACCAAACTCTGGTTTGATAGGAAGATGCAAATCTTCAGGATGCAAACAAGGCCAAATCCTCTTCATGAGAAACTCCTCTCCTAGGAAGGAGGAGCATACACCCAACATGGAAAGCACTGAACAATCTACCCCTTCCTCTTCGGTAAAGGTGCTGAATAGTCTACTCCATCTTCTTCAACGAAGGTATATTTAAAGAAAGGTAAGGCCATTAAACAAGAACCAGTTGAAGAAGAAGTTCTCATGGAGCAACCTGAAGTCCCTATTGGGCCAGAAAATATCATTGTTCTGAGTGAAGATGATAGTGAAGAGATGAAGGGAAAAGAGACAACCCCTGTCATTGCTGTTGAGATTGAAAATGAAGAACAAATGACTGAACCTCTCAGTTTGGTTGATACCCTTCCAAAGATCTCTCTGAAATTGTGCCAACTTCTCCACTAGAGACATCAACAGTACAAACACTAAGTGCAATGAGTTCACTTGCACTTGGACCTATTGCCCCTACTTCTTCTTCTTCTTCCTTTGTTTGGGTTCAACCTTTTGTTGATAATAAGAAAAGGAAATCCTCTTCTCAGGTGATAGTTCCCAATTTTGATGTTGTGGCAGCTCTACTCGGACTACTACTCCTCCTCCTCTAGCAAAGAAAGCAAAGACCACCTCTAGGCTAGTGACAGATTCAAAAGGTCAGCAGTTCATGGAGATAGCTAAGCCTAAGGTGGATAAGGAGGAGAAAGATATTTTGGTTTCTGACTTGGAGCTTACAAGAGTTCCACTGGGAGAATCCACACCTGAAAGTGAGGTCCACAACCTCAGAGAAACCGTAACTAGAGTCATTGAATGAGTGGAGAAGGGAAAGAAAACTATGGAGCAATTGGAAGAACATAACCAAGTTCTTTCCAACTTCATAAAATCATTATTGGAAAAATATGAAGTCTTGGATCCAACTCCATTGGCCGCTCTTCCACCTCCCATAGTTCTCAACAAAGATGAAGTTCAGACTATCAAGGACATTCACAAATATACCACCTATGGGAAAGCCATTAAAGCATTGATGGATGATTTGATAGTAGCTGGACTGAACTTCATTGGGGAGGCCTTCAAATCATATGAGAAGGTGTCCAATTTGTAGTTGAAGTTCACTGCAACAATCAATGGCTTGAACAAAGAATTAAAGCTCTAGTGTGAATGTATTCAAGATCTTTGTTTGATGGGCCAGACAGATGAGAAAATCCTGTTGGCCAGTAAAGTGTTCGATGAAGCCAAGAAAACAACTGTCAAGAACATGGATTTTCAGCGTTGAATGGAAGATTAAGGTTTTGGAAGAAGCACTAGGAGAAATGAACAATATGTGGCAAAAAGGAGAAGCTTTCAAGGCTTGTGTTTTGTCTACCTTCAAAGATGTTCACTATCAAATTCAGAATGAAGCTACAGGTGTTCCTTTTTCCATTCAGAGAGATCAAGGCTCAGTTTAATGCCTTCGTCAAAGAATATCTGTTCAAAGAAGAGTCAATGACCAAGGAAAAGATGAAGGATGTCTTCTCTCTCCAGTCAGCCATCACCGAAGCCAACAAAGAATTTCTGGAGAATACAAAATTTGATAAGGATATGGAGAAGTGTCTTGGCACATGGACTCATGCCACTTCCAACACTACCATTCCAAAATGCATGGAGATAGCTGAGGCGTTGAAGAGGTTCAGGCATCAAATTCTTAAGTCAGTTGGCCCTCTAGGCCTCAGTCGGATGTTTCTACTTGGGGTCTTGAGACACTTATTTTATTTTAAGGTTGTGAAACCTTTGATGTAATTTTAATTAAAGACTTTCTATTGATGTATTTCTTAATTAGTCTTTAATCTTTTGATTAAAAGAAGTTGTAACCGAACGTAACTATTTTGTAAGCTATATAATGGGCTCTCCATGCCATTGTTAGGGAGGGGAAACTCTGATACTTTTGAAGTGTAAATAGAATTGAAAGCAATCAATATAAAAGAATTTTCCTCTTGTCTCTATCTTCATCTGTTATCCTTTCTTGCTCATCTAAAATCTGTGGATCATTAATCTTTTATGTTAAGAAACTTTGTGTTCTTATGGATGTGATTTCTAGAACTTTGTGTCTATGGAATAATATCTTATGATTGGATGTGAATGATTATATTTTGTATCACCCTTTCTCAGTACGTATAAGGTTATATTCTGCTATCTATATCTCCTGAAAGTACTTGTTATATTCTACTCTTCTCGTTTCTTAGTTCTTCTATTCTTTTGTATTGATAATCTAGTTTCATATAAAACATTTCAAGATATCAGAGGTCCTCATTAATATGAAAGTTGTACATTTGTATGTAAGCTTTGTTGTTTGCTTTCAATAAGGGAACCTCTCCCATAAAGAGGAGGGACTTGTTATCCCCTGACTGTGGGTCACTATAAAAGTGCTAAATAAAAACCAACACTTGTTGAAGAGGGGAGACTTTAGACATAAGTATGAGCATGTTTTTGGGGAAATTGTCTTATTGTGCAATTAAAAACCCTTATAATTGGCAATTTTTTTGGCATTGTGTCCTTTATGGTACGTGTCTTGATACAAAAATAAAATAAATATAGTAGTAACTTTCATTTGTCTTTTGTATGTTGGATTTAGGGATGGGTTTTGATTGTGTTTAATCACTTTATAAATATTTCATAAGGATAATAAGTGATCAAGTATTCCTTATGACCAATGTGGGTTTTACCTCATATCCGAAAGAGTAAAAGCTCAATAAGAATTCATTCAACATAATATTCAATGAAACATATTACAAATATATAGGAATGAATATCTAACTCCTTATATAAGGAGTTAACACTAAACAATGAATGTTGCTCTAACTCCTTATATAATATTCCTTACGAAATTCTCTCACATAAATCTCTACGTGAGTTGTTTTCACAACTCACATACATAAAATATCTCACACTAATATTGCTAACCATACATGCTCACAAATATTATACATGTTCACACTAAATATTTCTAACCAAATTCATGCTATTAGAAGATTAGTGCAAATGATGCTTCTAGGTTAACAAATATACCAAAGAGCAGATCGTGGGGTAAAAAAATTGCTATGTGATTAAGTTGAAAAAAATCTATGTCAAATAAAAATGCAAAATTACAAATTCCTAATTATATAAGTCTTAAAAACTCTAATGAAGATGCTACATATGTTGCATACTTGTGGAATACAATTAGTTGAGAGGGTAAACATGTTACTTTTTGATGCCTAGAGAAGGTAAGACATAAAACATGGATAAAGCTCGTGACTTGTGAGATTGTTTTTAATATTTATTGCAATTACACCGAAGGAGTTTACAATTTTGGCTCAACCCTCACCTCTCTAACAACCGACAAGACACGAGATGACTAGGATTGAGATCCTTACATGGTTGACATATAGAAACAAAACAACGACAACAAGCAATATTTTCTTGTTAGAGACAATTAAACCCGCTTTAGATACAAATATAGATCAAGATCACTCAATTTGTACATAGTAAAATGACAAGATATTACATTTACATATTTATCTCGTGTATGGGTCGATTTAGCCCATAATGGTGATAATTTTTTTAGGACGGCTATTCTGTTTATTTATATAATTTATTTTTGGTTGCAACTATCCAATTATGCTAATATTACAACATTAACTTGGGTTTCAACATGGTTAATGCCTTTGGATCTCAAATAAAGTGTTTGCATTGTTATGCAAGGAAAATGGTAGGTCTACAACGCCGTTTAGGATGTGTTGCTCTCCATGTTCTGCTTTGGGTTTTGAAGAGTAGTTAACCGATTGATGGGTTTGTTTGACATGGGTCTATTTTTCTCACTCAACTTTTATTTTGTTGTTAAATACATGGAGAAACAAACAACAGATACGATACTTTTGAAGCTATACGATTCATATAATATCTTCTCAACCACAATCTTATCAATCTAAGGAATATCTATATCGAATGCCCTTAAAAACAAATTTAAAATGTGTCCTAACTCTGCAAACAATAAATTTTGATGATGTAGATTAACATCTAAACATCGATGTCATAATAATAATTTAATTGAACGACCAAAGGGCTTTGCGTATAGGTGCTCTGCGTCACCATTTATCTCCTTCGTGCAAGTACATGGCTCTGCATGCGATGTCGACCATTCGATTGTTTTCAAACGCCATGAAATAAATCCTCACCGTCCACGTGAGTAATCAAGTAGGGATTTCTCAATTGGGTTGAGGTGGCTTCCCCCTCTAACAACGAGGCAAGGATGTAGACGGCGTAGATTAACATCCGAACATTGATGACATAATAATAATTTAATTTGATCTTGCCAAAAGACTTTGCCTATAGGTGCTCTACATCACTGTTCATCTCCTCCGTGCTAAGTACAAGGCTTTGGGTAACACCGACCATTTAATTGTGATCGTACGTCTCACGTTATCCCCGCCGAAAATGTTGGTTTATTGATTGAGCTAGGGTTGTCCATCGACTTATCCGGTTGTTGACCGTCTTCCTTTTGGGCAGTCATGCGGAGGTCGATCTACCAACGGATGGGACAAATTCCAGGGAATCGTAAGGGCTTAGTAGGTTGAATTCGTAGTTACGAATGACCCATGTGTTGTATCCCCTTTCTCCGTAGAACATTTGACAAAATATGCACATGTTACATATGTTCCTCCTCTTAAGAAAGTTAGCTTCCTCAAAACGGTTCCACCCGATAATATCATCTCCCAATTGCTTCTCCTCCCTCTAACCCCCTCTTCTACACCCCTCTTCCTCCTTTTATGTTTTGGTCCCTCAAATTCAACCTTGTCTTACGCTGCCCTTCAGCATTCACATCGCACATTTTGCGTGCGATTGCTAGTTTAAACATAGAGTGAGAAAACCAAAGCAAAAATTAGGGGTCAGGTACGAACTACCTACTATCGTCAGATCACGAAATATGACGCTCGAAATTTTGGAACGTTGGGATGCGCTCGAAATTTTTGGAACGTTGGGATGCCTAAAATATTCTGCAAAAACAAATAAAGTTTTCAGATCCTCGGCTTCTTGTTGAGCCAGGTATATAGCTGGAAGAATTGAAAAACCTTTTGTTTTGGAAATATTAACGCAGAGATTATTCCGAAGAATTAGATTATTGGGGTAACTGAACTGCGGATTTTGCATTGGTTCTGAAAATGGGATTGTTTAAACGCCATGGAAGGAGAAGTGAAAAGGCAGGTGCTCGTCATTTTTTGAGAACTGAGGTAGGGTTTCGATTCACTTGCGATTTTTGATTTGTATTTGGTGTATCCACAAGAAACAACTTCTGGAAAAACGCGATATATTTTTTTGCCAATGTCTGTCAATGATTTCCTAATATGAAAATTGATGGGGTAGGTGAGCACATCAAATATGGATCACTTTTTTTCTTCTTTTATGTAAATGTAAATATACACCAAAACACCAGACCCGGTTGCTTGATGAGGCACTATCTCCTTTTTTAAAAATTTGTATTGGGGATTTTACTTTTAATCCAGAAATCACCAACGAAATGACTCAGTGAGATTAAAAAAAATTTGAGGACGATTTTCCTTTGGATTGATTGTTGGTTCTCTTAGAGGGGGGTTTAAGCTTGATCTGAGCATGTTCTCTAACCAGGACATGTCCTTACAGATGCTAAACTCAGCCGGGTGGTTTATCTCATTCCATAGTTTGATACTTACTGCAAATCCTGAATGACTTAGTCTATTGCCTGTTGCCCTGTGCTCTGCCTCTTAGCCTTAACATCAGGATACGCCCTTACAGATTCTAAAACTCAGCCAGGTGGGTAATCTCATTCCATAGTTCGATTCTTACTGCAAATTTTGAGTGAATTAGTCAAGTGCCTTGTTGTCCATTGCTTTGCCTCTTAGCCTTAACATCAGGACATGCCCTTACAAATCCTAATACTCAGACATGTGGCTTATCTCAGTCAATAGTTTGATACAGAGTCCAGACATGTGGTTTATCTCAGTCCAAAGTTTGATACTTACTGTTAATCCTGAATGACTTAGTCAAGTGCCCTGTTGTCCTTTGCTTTGCCTCTTAAGCTTGGGTTATCTTTAGAAATGTTTGCCAATTTGCAATTACAAGAGGTCACCTCATTGATCTCGGGTACTGTATCGTCTTCAAACCTTATCCAGGCATCTCAATTAGGTCAAGCACGGATGCTCTTCAACCTGGAGCTCTTCTTACTTGTTAGGACAAGAGCAGCAAGGTCAGGGAGCTCATACAAGATTAAAGAAAGGATAGCAATTCATACTATTTCTGATCCTAAATTGAAGAAGCATTACAAGAATTCAGATGATGATTACAGTTATAATTACACATATGAAGAAGGTCATCCTCAGACATGCTCTGGTAAGGTGCAGGAACTCATTATACATGCAGTGGTAGGGTGCAGGAACTCATCATACCAGCTTGAGTGTTCAGTGCCAACTTATTCCTTAGTTCCTACCTGATAAATCCCCAAATCCTCCTATACAATTTGGAAAGGTCAGGATTCTAGTGCTGGTGTAAGACAAATGATAGAATTAACTTAGTCTTACAGAGAGTGCTACTCAGCAATAAAAATGGTTAGTAGCAGTATTTCTGCATTTTTGTATATATTCATTTAGAGTAAAAAAGGCGAGGGTCTCAATATTAGGGAAATTACCCTACCATACCCTTCTTCTTCTTGAGGATTCACACTAGGTCTTATACAGAGGAGCAAGCAGTCAAGGTACCATGTAAGACAGGAAACAGTCTCAGATGTGCACTGGTAGGGTGCAGGAACTCATCATACCAGCTTGAGTGTTCAGTGCCAACTTATTCCTTAGTTCCTACCTGAGAAATCCCTGAATCTTCCTACGCTTTGGAGAGGTCAGAGCTCTAATAGTGGTGAAGGACAAATGACAGAGTTAACCTAGTCTTGCAGAGAGCACTAAACAAAAAGTAGTGAGCAACAATAATTCTGCAACTTGTATATATTCATTTACATTAAAAAAGGTGAAGGTCTTATCATTAGGAAATTACCCTATCACACACTTCTCCTTCTTGAGGAATCACAATAGGTCTTCTACAGAGGAGCAAGCTGTCAAGCTACCACTTAAGATAGGATGCAGTCTCGGATTCAAAAGTTTGAGATTCCTGCTTTATTGTCATTTATTTTCATAGACGTTCTTAACACTTTTTCTACAGCCAAGTATGACCTTTTCTAAAGTGACCGAGACCTTCAGATTTGAAGCTTTTCCTAGTATATGATAATGCGATCCATGGAAAAGCAATCAAGCAGTATGACCTTCCCAAAATAGTCTAGTGTCATGGATGTCCAACCAAGGAACTAGTTTCAGAGCTAGGTGCTCATAACTTAAAAGTTGCTTATAACATCATAATTTGTTCCACAATTATTTGCAAAATCCATTCAGTTTTGGAGGGAACAGTTATCAGTATAAGTACATTCTAGAGATATTCCAGGGCATCATGATAATTCAGATTATGGAACTATTATTATAAATTCAGAATAACAGACCGCATTCCTATACATTAGAGCATTCAGTTCTTTAGGAAAAGGGTTCCTCAAGGGAATATTAGAATGTCAATTTACAAAAGGTATGGATATCTTGATAATGACATGCCATTGTTTCATTGCTCACAACCAGCCTGATCAGTTGACCTATGCTAACACTCCCAATCCATGCCAAAATAGGGGCACTAGAAATGGGTATAGATATAGCTACTAAATGATGCAGGAGCATCATATTGTGAATAGACAAATTTTGGCTTTCATATGTATTTTGGTTGTGTGGGGTCTTAGTGGACCTTTTTGGTGAGATTAGATTGATTTATAACCTTCGCGTGTCCCCCTTTAGTGTTCTTGTGTCCTTTGTATGTTTTCCCTCCAAAATGGAGTGTTTAAAAATTTGAATTTCTAAGTCTAAGAGGAAAGGATCTCATGGAAATGTAAGGGTTGTAACTAATGTAAAAAGATCATTCTAGACCTCATGGGGAGCATATAAGGTGATATGATTTTTTTCTTAGGATTTTGTGCCTTATAGGCATTACAAATTGTAATTAGTCATCTTAGATTAACAAGTAACTACCTTTCTTCATCATGAAGAGGAGGATTTTTGAATTAGAGGAGTTAGTTAGGGTCTTAGAAGAAGATCCAAAGAAGGAGCTACATAAGGAGAAGCTCAGGAGGCAGAGAGACCTAGGACGGAGAGAAGCTCAGGAGGAGAGACCTGAGAATTTGGTCAAAGGAGCATATACATATATCAGGTCCTTGTAAATCAGTGTTGAATTTACCGCTAAAGTTAATAAAGATATGGTTTTTGATATTATTTTTGCATTTCATTGTGCTACTGCTACCTTGTTGTATGGTGTATGTGCAAGGTTTACCGTTTTGATGGAATATCAAAGTGGAACTATTTGAGTAGAAAGGCCTGTGAAGTCTTTGTTTATGATGTTAGTGAAACTGGTAGGTACAGTAGTAGAATTTCCTTCAAAGAAATTTTGAGAATACAATAATTCTTTTGTTCTGTTTGTAAAAGGAGAATGATAATCAAGGGTGGAATTTCCTTCTAACCCAGGTGTCAAGATGATCTTAATATAGTTGAAGCCAAGAAGTAGAAAGACCTCTTAATGTAAACTGTATGAGTCAAAAGAACCCTTCTTGACTGGTAAAGAATAGTGTAGTGAACATTCCAAATGTCTTGCGAGCTAAGACAAGTTCCAGGGGAGCAATAAGGTATCACAGAGCTTGTAATGCTACCTAAACCATCTGATAAGAATATTTATGCTCAAAACCCTTAAATATTCCCCTCTCGGGCTATACCCTGTCTAGGGTTTTGGCAAGAAGAAAAAGGTGTCTAACTTAAAAAGTAACCATAAAAAAAACCTAGAAATTGGTACATATGAGCATGAGCATGGGGCAGTGATGTGGGAAAAGTTTCAGAGAGTTTTGATGAAGGAAATTTGTTAAAATTTTGACAGTCCAGTCAGAACTTTGTGTTCTATCCTGTTTTGATAGTTTGTGAGCAAACCAATTAAAGATGATAGTTCTTATTTCTAACTTTTGAGGTAGTTGTTGTAGGGGTGGAAAGGCATGTTGGAGGTGGTGAGACTGTAGAAGAAAGTAATGAAAGTTGAAAATCTAAAGAGATCAGATGACACAGTCCCTAGACACAGTTTTTGCACAGTTACACACAGTCAAGAAAAGGAGTTGAAAGTCTATGAAGTAGTGGAGGTCAAAACATGTTGAGAGGAATGTAGGATGTATGAAAACCTTGTAAAGCATAGCTAGTCATTGAACCGTCAGACAAGAAGGAATGCAGAACTCCCTGATATAGCCTAGTGAGAGACATTGAAGAGAGAGTGAACAAGTTGAGGAAAGATATCAACAAAGGATGAGTGAATAAATGAGGGGTTAGTGGAGAAGTGTAAGGTGGTGGAGTAGTGTGTGAGTGACAAGAACAATTGAGAATTTAGAGGGGAGCCTAGACAAGAAGCAATAACAGAGTTTAGTAACAAAGGAGGTGTAAAGACCATGATAAGACTTGAGGAGCCAAAGTTGGTTTCTAACCCAAAATGATGCCAAAGGAGTAAAGGAGCATGGTGAATGGTACAAACCAAGATGTTATAAGTTGATTAAGGTATTCTCAAAGATTGAAACAATGGTTGGGCGGGGGGTTTCCGGGACGGCAAAAATTTCTAAATTTTGGGGACGGCTAACCCAAAAGGGGGATGGCTAATTAAAAAAATATATAAATATTTAAAATATAAAGATATAGAATCATATAAATAAGCTGAAATAAAACCATTCGAGATTTAAATAAGGTGAAACTTGAACTCATAAACATCAAATACATTCCTTAATACTCATGATTCTTTCAAAAGTTTGCAAGAAATTGCTTGGTCCAAAAGGTGCAAAAATTGATTTTATGAAAATAAGAAAAATTGCCATCCATAAAAGAAAATGACACCCGGAGCCTGAATGAAAGTTATGGCACATGCAAAGACCCTTTCCAAAACGGCAAAATCCTTGTGATTTTTTTTTCACCAAAAAGCAAAAAAGACATCCCCACGTTTCCCACGCCCCCCACGTTTCCCCGTCCCCGGACGTTTCCCAATGTTTTGAGAGAGGCGTTTCTAGGAATGGTACAAAATGTGGGTGAAGCGTTTTCCCCACGCCCCGCGTAAGGGACGCCCGGGACGTTGGGACGTGTCAAACAGGGGACGCGTCCCGCGATTAAGGTATTCTCAAAGATTGAAACAATGGTAAACCAAGAAACCCTAAGTAATGGTTCAAAACCCTAGGTTGGGTTTAAAGGAGCCTAGAACAAGGATGAGAGTGGAGTTGGGAATGACAGAAAGAGAATTAGGCCATAAAATTTTGCACAAAGTACAAGGAGGATAATGGGTATCTGAAACCTATTTCACTTTTGCATGAATGCTTGTGGTATCTTCTAAACACTAAGCTTTGTATGCATTCAGGGCTAGAAATTAGGTCTAACTTAGAACAGTAAATTGAGAATAACTTTGCATGGAAGTGGAAATGAGTTGTGAAACTTGGTGAACAGTTGAAAGGGGAAAATGGGTCCTAGAAAATCTTACCAGTGAACCTTGAATCTCAGTATTATGTCATTTTTGCTAAAAAATGCATTTTTGGAGGGCTACAAGCTAGTTTGAGGTCTAGAATGAATTTGGGTGAAAATGAAGTGTTGAAACTTTTCCAAGCATTTGAACATGATGGTATGGTGAATTCAAGCTATTGTAAATCATTCTTAAGCTTTGAGTCAATTGTATAAAGCATTTTGAGTAAAAGAGCAAGTTTTTGGCTTTTGAGAAAAGTGGAAAATTGCATGGTTAGATTGATGATTGCAAAGTATTTGTTCTAACTGCTGATTGGTTGTTGTTAAGTGTTAGTCTCTGCATCACTGAATAGGGTCACTAGAATAGGACATGCATATATGCATCTATGTTGAAGTTAAAAACAAGAATACCAATTTCCAAGTAGAAAATGGAGTCTTATAATGGGCTGCACCATATCCTCGGAAATGCTTACTCGTTTAATATTTCGATGAAGATAATTCATCCTCCTTAAGACTCTTTCCACTGCTCTTCAGACCTGTCAAATAGAAATTGTTCTTAAATTTTGTTTCTTTATTTTTGATTGAATGTAGACAATATATGCAGAAATTACCTGTATTCTTAGGAGTAGATGGCAAATGGGCAGCACCATAAGCTTGAACATAATGTATCAGTGTTGTATCTTCACTCACACTGCATGCACGCCTGCTCTCCATCAAGAAATCTGTACAAAATAGGGTCCACTTGAAGAAGACCATCAAGAAGAGAGATTTCCACTAGACATTGATTAAAGAAATCCTTAGCAAACAGTCATAAGTTAATATGCTACTGCATGCATTATAAAGCTTCCATCTTGAACAGGATTAGGTCATATAATAACAGAAAAGGATTCATCCATCAATCAAGTTTTCCCCTTATAGAGAGCGAGTTGCAAGCTTAAAATCACAAGTCAAGCATGAATTCAGTCATCACGGACAGTTTTGTCCTCTGGTCATCTTGGAGGAGGAGACAACATCTCATACTACTGCCCTTAAGACTGAAATCATCTTATTGAGTGTTGGGAATAGATACAATCTTAACCTTAGAGGTATTGAAGACTCGTGCCCAGAATTCAATATAACAATCAAGTTTTTTGTAGTTCATCATTCAGTCCCTAAAGTAATCTAGCCTGCAATTTGCAAATTTCTATACAGTTGGAGCAAGATTAACTCAATACTCACAGGTATAACAGTATTTATAGTTTGCATTTACTGTATGGCCTGTAAATAAAGCCTCATGGCACACTTGTTAAGAATGATAAGCAACTGTAACAGTAGGCTAGATACAATATTCTTTGAGATTTACTCCGTTTATAAAAGGTTATGAATTAAGAACTATTAAGGTATACTCTGTTTTGAAATCTGGTGCTATGAAGACCTGGTATTGCTTAATACTACCAGTTGGATAATTCAAGTTAATCATAAGTCAGGATCAATTGCAATCATTTATTCTGATGAGCTAGCTATTTTCAGGTAAAGGCTATCAAACAAGCAAACATTTCATTATCAAACCATACAAATTTAGGTTTGATTATTCATTCATACTTATTCTATAGGACTTATTGACAGGTTACAATCATAGACACTCCTGCAAGGGGTAGTAACCATAGGTGTTCAGTTCAACACCATTTTCAATATATAACATTGCAGCCCCCAATATTTCTAATAGCACAGTTTCCCCCAGGTCTGCATCAGGACAATAACCATTTAGATTCCACTGTTTGTATAGCGTCATGGATCAAGCTAACTGATTCATCACACAACATTACTCATAAAGATTATATTCACTAGAAGGGAAATATGTTGAATACAATGCCCATTTCCAATGCTTCAGTTACACGATCATCATGACAACAGCTTATCATCCTCCATAAATAGTAATGTTATTGCATACTAGAAAACAACCATAACCACATGCTCAAAATACAAGGCCATTCTGAAGTGCCACTTCAAGAAAGATACAAAGGCTTAATAGCAAAATACTGATTCAGATACTGATTCTATCCCCTAACTGGCCAATTGCAAAATCCATACTATTTCTTAAAGATCTGAAATTTTCAAGGATGACTGTCTCAGCCAGGATTCCTTCCAGAAGGAGATATGCCAGCAATCAACCTTCACCCTATCGAGTGGGAGGATAAGATTCCTGCAATGTTTGAAAAATGTGAAAATTGCCGAGCCTCTAAGCATTGGAAATTAGGTGAAGAGCCTCAAAACTTGCTGTGTATCCAAGTACTTATACTGGAAGATTTTTATTCATAGCCGTTCTTTCTCTTTGTATATTCACCAGCAGAGTTTCGCCACAAGGGCTTTATTGAACTGGTCCAGCTTTCGCAAACCCAATGCCCCCCCCCACTTAGTATTTGAATGGATTATGTTTTCTGTTGTTTGTAACGTAGGAGTTTAAACAAAGAGTGGTGCCTTTGGCAGGATTGCAGAGCAACTAATGATTGCAGATTTCAGACTTAATTCACGCCTTGCAAATCATATCCTACTTACAGCCATGCTCTGCAGGCCTTGTATCTTCCTCATAATGACCTTAAATAGCAGAAATCTTTTGATTAAATGATGAAATGAATTTTTAAATTTCTTTCTTTATTCTTTATCCCTTCCATTACACTGTATCTTTATTTTTTACATCTATTGTGATCTTGAATAAGGATGCATTTGCTTTGTAAAAATTATCTATTCTAGAAAATTATTTCCAACTATACTACTGTTAATTCAATCCGACTACAAAGTACCATGAAGTCCCTCGAATTCCAAACCTAGCAGTCCATGGCACAAACTTCCATGGAACGCCTTGTAGGTTTTACCTCACAACAAGCAGTTAACTGTATCATTAATATAATAAATTCTTTCCAATGACCAGCAGGGTTCCATTCATACCATTAGATTAATCATTTCCTATTAGAACGGCCAAATGTTGCCATCCAGTTCTTTTAGTATAAGGGAATGCAAACATACGATCATTTGCAAAAGTTGCTAATGTCTGAGGAAAATAGTTTCATCGATGTTTTGGAGGATTTACGGTCCCCACTTCTAGGGAAAACCTGAATGTTCCATTCTGAAATTGTCATGTGGTTTCACTATTTTCTTAAAGCATATGCCTTAGGCTCCCATCATTTATTGCTTTGTGAACGAGTCTGGCATACATTATGCTAGTTCAAATGAAGATTGCATGTTGATTTTAGATATCTTTGTATATAAAAGCTTTTTTGTATGGTAATGGCTTAATCTGAAGCATTTAGTGTACGCAGCGACGTGGGAGTCTGGAAGGTTTTCTATCATCTTAAAGCATTATTGTCTGATTATTTTTGCTGGTTTTGTTTAAATGTAGATTGGGATTATTG
Organism: Taxus wallichiana var. yunnanensis; assembly: GCA_018340775.1. NCBI lineage: Eukaryota > Viridiplantae > Streptophyta > Pinopsida > Cupressales > Taxaceae > Taxus > Taxus wallichiana. The sequence continues at coordinate 496,812,852 of CM031243.1, read as the reverse complement.
TGTTTTTTCTTAAGGTTTTTTAAGTGTGGGGAATGATACTTGAGCTGGGATGGAGGATTTTACATTGGTTTTGTAAGGGAGTATTTAAAAGTTGAATGAATTTCTTACATAACAGAGGTTCTTCTATCTAAAGGCCATGGAAGGAGAAGGAAAAGGCAACAGGGTGGTGTAGGTGCTGAGAATTCTCGCTCTTCAAAGGCTTCTGTTAAGCAGCCTGTGGTTGAGAGTAGTAGTAAATTGCCTCCTACATCTGTTTTACTGCGAGCTAAGAAGTGAGTCACTCTTGGCAATTTGACGTATCAGGGAAATGATGCTGCAATTCTAAAGCTTCCAAAAGCTCCTTGAGATCTTAGGTAGGGGTTTTTGATTGACATGTGATTTTGATCTGTGTTCAATGATGTTTTAAGGCTTTTAGACAAAAAATCCTTTTGGAAAAGACTCATGATACATTTTTATGCATTCTTTGTTAATTTAAGAATTTTGCATATTGAATATTAATAGGTTTGGAAATGACTTCCATGATATGCAAAATAAGAGGGTAGATCAGCACACAAAAGTGGATCATTTTTTTCGACATGTGATTTTGATTTGAGTTCAATGATGTTTTAAGGCTTAGACAAAAAATCTTTTTGGAAAAAACCGATAAATTTTTATGCATTCTTTGTTAAAGTAAGAATTCTTGAAGCATATGTGAACATCTAATAGGTTTGGAAATGATTTCCATAATATAAAAAATTAGATGGTAAATCAGCACATAAAAGCCTCGAAGCATGATAACTATCAAGCCTTGCTTATTTGTCCAACCCAATCCATAACAAAATTGTTGGAGCCATACAGATCACTGCAATTGAACCCTGATCATCCAAAGCTTCCTTCTTTATGATGCAGAGATCAACAACAAACTCAACCAATATCAATTGTTAGTACAATCACTAAGCCAAAACACCAAAAAGATGCAATTTTCACCTTACTTCAAGAAGCCTGATTTTTCACCAATCAGCTCAATTGAATTAGTCACAATGCAAGATAAGTTTGTTTCTTTCCTTCAACTCAACAAGAAAATACTACAAACAGTTTGCTTACCTCTTTCTTTATGACTATGTTATTTGACATTTTCTCCTCTTCAAATTGCTTCCAAAACACCAAAAAGATGCAATTTTCACCTTACTTCAAGAAGCCTGAATTTTCACCAATTCAACTCAATTGAATTAGTCACAATGCAAGATAAGTTGTTTCTTTCCTTCAACTCAACAAGAAAATACTACAAACAGTTTGCTTACCTCTTTGTATATGATTATGTTATTTGACATTTTCTCCTCTTCAAATTGCTTCCATGTCCTTCTACAGACCTGCACACATTTCTATATACCTGTATACAACATTTCAAATGAGATTCATCTCTAAAAACTCAAGCATTCAATCATAAAATCATAGCAAACCTGCCATACACAGTTTTTACACAATAAGAAGCTTTAATTGATATCACCATGGATGTTACATAGCTCCAAGAGCCATAAGGCTCTGCTCAGAGTATTCTCACAATAAGAAGCTTTTATTGATATCACCATTGATGTTACATAGCTCCAAGAGCCATAAGGCTCTGATTCCAGAGTATTCTCTTCACCTTCAACCTCTTACCACTCTCACATTATCCCCTCCATTTGAATACATTGCTTATTTGAGAGAAGAAAGGGTAGTTAGGGTACTAACTCTACTTACCAAACCATGATTGGACTAACCAAGTGTGGTTTACACCTTAGTTAGGCCAAACAAGTCATGCCATGGTGATGTATATGCCTTATGACCCCTTAGACATTATTATTCACTAACACCTAACTTATAACATACCAAAGAACTATTCAAATATTCAAACTATACATTTTGGAGGGAAACTCCTTATTACATTGCCATGGAGTCCAAATGGACTAATAAATGTCATGAACACCTCAAATGGACTCAAAACACCCCTAAACACCTACGAAAGATAAAATTGAACTATTTACAAGATGCTGCTACATCACTTTACTTGTTCCCATGTGCTCCCATGTACTTATCTTCGCAATTGATCTTGGTCATCTACAACTTCTTTGAATTCCTTCCACTTGGCAGATCTCCTTGCGACTCTTCCCCAAAACATGTCATGCACATGTATTCAAAACAATTGTCATCCTTATGGTATTGTGCATCTCACTCATATGGAACCACACTTAGTCATTTTCTTGCGCCTTTGTTGTGGTCAACATTCACCAAAACTAATTTGTGTGTTTTCCTTAGACAAGTATGTTATTCTAGCCCCACCAATCTGTGCAATCAATACTTCAGGGACCTTCTCTTGAAGTTTCTTTTTGTAATACACTCATGTTGTTCAAACTTTCTTGGTTGTGGTGTTGCCTTCATGCACAATCTTCATCAAATTCTCAAGTTCATTCAAATAATTGGGCATGTCTCTATATGTCCTCATACGGGATTCAAACTTGGTCTTCAAATCATCATAGGTCTTGCACACCAAGTCTTATTCCTCCAAGAAATTTCCTTAGAACTATTCAAATTGAGACTTTGTCTCCGTGCGCTTATCCCGCATTCAAACCTTGTATGATTTGGATTCACTTAACTGCTTTTGACGCTCAATGATATATGTAACTTGGAAAACTCATGTAACCATTTACCTACTTCTCTTCTCATTTTCCTTCATGCAATTATTTACAAAATTCTACATGAACTCAATTTTTTTGAATGCTTTGCTAGCTACCTTAGCCTTTGTTTCAAACAACTGGCCTATATAACACCCAACTCAATAGCCAATTTCTTCCAAGCTTCTTGCGTGTCTATAAGCTTTTGCATGTAAATTTCCTTTACCATAGGTGAGAGGCGTAGCTGGTTTCTTGTGTAGGATCCTTCTAAGATAGTTGCGACTAACTTCACAATGGGATTTAACTCATTAGTGCTTGTATTTCCGCGAATCCATGACCTCTCTATTACGATTAACATGTTAATTGCTTATTCTTTCTTTGTATGGTGTGAACTCCTGTAGGTTTTTGTTAGTTTTATTTTCCCTTTTGATAGACATGATGACTGATTATTGACCAAGCTATTTCCTAGAGCTTAAGAGTCTATGCTCTTGATTGCTTATGTGCATTACCCCAAGGGTCTATCTATACTTGCGCCTCACTAGTAGTTGATATTCTTGCACTTTTTTAAGTACACATTAGTAGGAAACTCACGTTTACAAATCTTACCTGATTCAAACATAATGTTAATGAACTTATCAGTGAGTATGTACTACAATTCAAGAAGATGGTAACCAAGATGACTCATAAATTTGCATGAGCCCAAGCTTATCATTAATTTTTCTCAAAGCTTGCTATCACATATCAAGGGCAAAGTCATGTTCAACATATATCAATCATTCGATGACCTTTGTCACACAACTAGAAACATTGAGGTCAATCCTTAGAGCCTACTTATAATGATGCAAAATTTCAACCGAAAAGTAACTCAAGTCTAAATCAAGTAATGATGCTTTCAGAACAACTTGAAGCTAATGTGTAGTAAATGCAGTAGAACAACTTAAAAATATATTTTGCCTCAACAACCACATGAAGACAATTTATAAGGCTAAGAAAGAGTCCTCATAAAATGTTACAACAATTGCTTTACTCGTTATTTAAAGTTAGATCCATCAAAGCCTTTGCCAGAACTATGATGGAAGTACTTATCCACAAATTTTCTTTGAACAAATTCATTTTTTAAAACACAAGATCCACAACTTAATCAAGAGTAATTACATTCAAGTTGAAGGAATTAATAACGTCTTAAATGACTTTGTGGGTCGACCTAACCAACATTTGAAATTATTTAAATATCCTATTCCCAACCATGATAACCTATCTCAAGATTAATACAACATACATATGACAAAGGACAAAAACCAGCGATCGAAATTCAACGATCATCCATTAGATGGATTTATTGGTGTGTTCACGACTACAACAACAAAGAGGGAGCCTCCTATTATAATGTACGATAGTGAAATACCAAACGATGAATCATGTTGTAACCCAATATTCACAAAAACCCTTATAAGCACATATCAACAAAGGACACAAAAACAATGGTTGGCAATGGTTGGAGTGTTAATGTATACACAACTCAAGTTATTAATGGTCTCAAATATTAAAAATCTCTATCTGGTACTACTATGACTATTATGGGATATGATGGAAATACTACAACACCCCTTGGTGTTATATGTTTACTTATCGTAGTGGGCCCGAAAGCAACTTTAGTTTGGTTCCTTGTCATGCCCGACAATGGGTTATATGATGTATAACTTGCATGTCCTTGGATACATGAAATACAAGCAAAAGTAATACCATCCACCTTACATTAGTGTCTCAAATTTGTGCCTGAAAACATAGTAATTACTATTTGTAGAGACACTCCTATTATCCAACCATGTGTTCAAACTAAGGTCATCCCTAAATCAATACAAACACAAACATCGACTACTAGACCTTAAGTGCCTGAACAACCACTAGTTCTAAACAACCACTAACCAACATCAAAGGGTGTGTTTACAATGGTTACAAATGATCCCGGTTTTCAAACCAATGCTAAGATTAAGGATCGTACCATTTTGCATGGTGGAACAACATATTATTATGATTACTCAAATGCGCACGATGATGGTTCCATTGGGCTATGTTTTCTAGATTTGTTTTATCCGGTCCATCCGATCTTGCACGTTATGAAGATTGATATATTTCAAATTATACAAATTACAATGACGACTCTCAAAGACTTGATGGTTCTATAGGTTAGTTTTTAGTGAGCCTCATGCATGTACTTACCAAACTTTATCTATTGATCACAAATAGTTCCTTACCAGTTCATGATTGTCCTTGAATGTTCCTCACTACATAGTTTTGACATGTCTTTTCTGTACAAAGTCCCATTGTGCATTTCATGGATTGTTATTTTCTTACTTCTTTTGCTCTAAGATTTTTTTCTTACCTACTTGTGATTCCTTATTCTTCATATGTGCTTCCCTAGTACTAAGTCCTTCAGATTTTCTCCTTGAATCTACTTTCAATAGCCACTTCTATTTTGACATTTCTAAATTAGAGCCTTTTCTCACACTCGCATGACTTATTTAATCTTCAAGGGTGGTTTTAGTTTGCTTCACCTTCTCATACTATTTTCCTTTGTTTTTCCAATTGTTTCAAGGTCACCTAATGTCTATGCAAAACTTCCAAATAAAGACAACACAATTATATGGACCGCAATGTCCCTAAGTGCACATAAATTTAATGAAAATTTTAGGCAAGTAGGGATTCCTTCTAATTTAAGTCCTTGATTTCTCCTTGAATCTACTTTTTGTAGCCACTTCTATTTTGACATTTCTAAATTAGAGCCTTTTTCACACTCGCGACTTATTCAATCTTCAAGGATGGTTTTAGTTTGTTTCAATTTCTCATACTATTTTCCTTTGTTTTTCCAATTGTTTCAAGGTCACCTAATGTCTATGCAAAACTTCCAAATAAAGACAACACAATTATATGGACCCACAATGTCCCTAACCACACATAAATTTAATGAAAATTTTAGGCAAGTAGGGATTCCTTCTAATTTATTTTTCCTTCTGTAGTATTCATTTATTGTTATTCTTCTCATTTTTTAATTTCATTGATTGGCCTTTGTCTCTTGAAATTCTTGTCACTTTGATTTTCCATTATAAATTGTATGTTTCCAATATGACTAGCTTGCATATTTTGTATTTTTCTATTTGTACCCATAGTGCCATGATTCATATCATGCATGTCTTTTTTGTGTCGTTGCTCACATCATTTGCCATGATACATATCATGCATACATTGGGGGCAAGAACCCATCTTTATTGTCCATCCCTAATTTCATTTTGCCCTGCTTGGGGGCATACTACATTTATTCTCACTTAATGGATTCTCTTCTTTGCCAAGTGCTAGATACTATTTCCGTTATAATTGATCATTGCAGATTTTACTTTCTTCATTAAAGCATATCTCTTCAAGAAAATTAGTGACATGCTCCTATCATTCATTTGTAGGTACACCAACATTCCTCGATTTGAATTCCACATCCTCCTCATAGTGCCCTAGTGCATCAATTATCCTTGTTTAGCCTTCAACACACTTTCGTAGTCTCAATTAACTTTATGAACTATCCATTCTTCTACTTTCAACTCCTAGTGCAGTCATAACACTTTTTCCTACTAAAAACCTAACCCTTGAGTGACTTAAAACTTAGCTTTTAGTGATCAAATTTTCAAATCCCTAATCTAAAAGTAACATCTTCATCTAGACTAGGATTTGAGTCCCCTTGGTTCACGCAGGAACTCAATCTCCACCTTCTTCGAATATGTGTAAGTCAAAAACTCAAACAAATAATTGTTTAGTGCACTTTGCCACAAAAATCCATTACACGAGACCAAACCTCGTTAGTCTCCTTAAACTTCACAATCTGTGTGTTTCGATGCTCACCACTTCCCAAAAGGTTTGTCTACTTCCTATGACATATGTCGCTAACCATGTGTAGATAGGCTAGAGAAACTCTACACAATAAACTTCATAGAATTACTGCATAATTCATCTTGCAACCATACTAGTGGTCCTCTACCTTCTTGTACTTTCACTATTTGGGAAAAAAAGGGTTTTTCTTTGAACCACACTTCCATGTGTTCTTGCATGATTCAATTCGCCATGTGCTTCTCTAATCCTAATTATTGATTCAAAAAGGGTCCACCATCCAAGAACCAAAATGTTGTTATGGTAGTACTCAAACTTGACTTGGTACAACAAATAAGACACTCTTATGCTGACATATCACTTCAACAAAGGCTTAAGTACTCATTCAAGGTGTAACTAGAACTAGACATTAATAAAATTGACTTGTGGAAATTAACAATGAATATAACATGTTCATTTTAACATTAGATTTAAATTAATTATAGATGCACACTATCCTCATCACATTCATAACTATCCACAAATACTACAACTACTACTTGTACTCATTAAGATACACAATCTTTACAAAGGGTTATAATATTTCTCATTCGCAATTAGTAGAACAACATACATCAACACCTTATCAAACTATGCGCTCTCGAAAACCTATCCGATTTGAAGTATCTAAGTTCTTGAGTTTTGGTGAGTGTCTCTAAACGGCTACTCGCAAAACTTCAGCTACGAGCCCTGTTTTGGCGAGTTTTGGGCGGTTTAACCGGTTTCGGGGTTTTTAACCCGAGTTTCTAAGCGAGTTTTCCATCTATGAGTAGAACAATATGTCTCTAAACTATCCGATTTGAATTATCTAAGTTCCGATGTCTCTAAATGAAGGGTCTATAGGGCTATCTATTAGATTCCTAGATCTCACTTTCTTGCTAGCTTATGCTTTGTTGGATCCAATTGTCATCCTTTTAGAAGGCTCTAGAGTAGGCCTATGCTCTTCCATGTGCTCATTTGGGAAATTGATCCTAGATCATCTGCAACTTCCTTCTTCAAACTCCATCTAGTAGCTCTCCTCGTGCCTTTTCCCCAAAACTATCGCGTAGGGGTCTCCAAAACGATTGTGCTCCTTATGCTTGTGCAAATGTAAGTAGGAATATGGTATTACGTGCATCTCACTCATGTAGAACCATATTTAGTCATTTTCTTGGTGTCAACATTACCCCACAATAAGTTGCTTTTCATTGCTCATCAATTTTGTGTTTCCTACCTACCAATTTGCACAACAAATACTTGAGATACCTTCTCTTGAAGTTCTTTTCAAAATTTGCCCATTTTGCTAAATTTTTATCATTCGTGGTATCATCTTCCTTCACAACCTTCATCAAATTCTCAAGTTCGTATGGTCATTTTGCTTGGCCATCGAACTTGGTCTTCAACTCATCATAGGTTTTACACACTAAGTTTTCTTCCTTCTAGGGTTTTCCTTGGAATTGTTCAAACTAGGCCTCTATCTCCGTCCACTTATTCCTAATTCCAGCCTTGTGATGACTATCTTAGACCATGTAGTCCACATACATATCAACACACACGATTTGCATCATATAAAAGCAAACTCCTTTTAATTGATCACAACAAAGCAATGGAAATTACACTCTATACATGCTTACACACATTCCTACGTTTGTTAGCAGAATAACAACAATAATGCAGGATCAAACAATCCCAAAATGTACGGATGTGCTTCTCTCGTACACTATCATTTCAACTTGTACAACTTTGTGCTACCTCTACTTGAACCAGTAATGATTCTTTGGGTCAAATTCTCTCTTCGTTGCAATCCTCATGTTAACGAATTCCTAGCCCCCCATGTAAATTGAAGGGCCATAATGTGCATTCTATATGTACACCATTTGTAAGGCTACACAAGAAAATATTTGCGGCACATGACACACCAACCTTCCCTTGCGCATATTTCCCACTTTTCTTTTTAGTGTAGGACCTCCTAGAATCATGATGCATGACCATGTGCGTTGCTTCGAGATTCAATCATATGTCGAAGAACCAATATGTCTATGTAGACAATAACTGTGCAAATTTCTAGGTAGAAACTTGCCCTTTCTTCATAACCATCCTCTTCCAACGAGTAATTATTACCCTTACCCTTTTTGTTTCATCTTTCTCTAGTTGTATCTCCTTCCACCAAAAGGCCGCATGACTCTCCAACTTGGTTTATATAACCCTCACCTTCCACGCATCCGCCACTTTGAAAACTCAAAGTATTTGTCCATCTTAGTAAGCAAATCAACCTCTACTCCTCTTGGTTTAGTGTTCACTATATATGATGAGTATAGGTTGGCTGCTGCTTGCCAGGGTTATTGACATAGGCCAACGACCAACCCATATCCTTGTCCCTCCCAATCTTTGATATAACTCTAGTGAGTGTATATTTTCCCTCATCTAAAAGCTCAAGTGTTGGTCCCGCTTCTTCTACGTCTTTTGTCGTACTCCACGCCACTCACATCATCCTTAGGATGAATCCTTCTTTCTATCTTCCTCCACAACAATCAATCTCATATGTACTGCTCGCAACATTTCCATGATCTCATCTAGTCTTCTTGCCATATTGGCTGCCATTGCTTTATTCTGCACCAACACTCTTCTTGAAGGCATATTCACCAATCTGCTATTGTGATCTTTCATTTCAAACCTATGCAAGTATATTCGAACTATAGGAATATCTAACTAGTCTCATAATCTCAACCACCACAACTTCTACCAAAGACTCCCTCAACTACTTTTACGTGCACATCAATTTGAAAAAGGTCTCCTCACTCACCTATAGGACTTTGCCTACTCTAACATGAAATAGTGCAATTATTGTTAGAGGGTCCAATGAAGGATTGTCTACAGTGTGCAACCCACAAATAAGAACACATATTATGCACAACATATATAAGCAAACTCCCATTTTATTGATGACGATAAAGAAAAGGAATTTGAACTCAATATGATACCTAAAAACAATCCTATGTTACTCGTAGATGTACAACCCTAATATAAGATTGTGTAGTCTAAAAATGGAGGGATCTTCTTGCTCATACACTATGCTCTCAACTTGCATAGCTCTGTGATACCTCTACTCGAACCAATCATAGTTCTTGGGTTCAACTTCTCCTCTCTGCAGTCTTCCTCTCTACAAATTGTACTCCCCTACCCTAACTCACTGACATTAGATCCACATTTATAGGTGTATTTGAAACAAGTTGGTTATCCCTTTATTGTTGGATCATTGCCATCTTCCTCTACATTTCTCAAATGAGCTTACAATTGTGAGGACTAGAGGAAACCAAACCACAAAGGGATTACTTGCACGAGGCCCCATAAAACCATGTGAATCCGGATCGAAGGGTTACCATGTGGGGTCCATATGCATCGTCGCAGTCCATAAGGTTGTGTAGGTGAACATTTACCACTAAGTACACACCAAACTTTCCTTGTGCACACTTTCCCTTTTTGCCCTAGTGCAGGACTTCCTAGAATAATTAGATGACCAATTGAGCTATGCAAAGCTACAATCACATGTCCACGAACCAAGTAGGTTTGTGTAGACACCAACTACATAGTTATTGCTACCTACTATATTTTGAGTTGATTGAAGATCGTGTGTGTACCTTTTATTCTTTGGATTCATTTGATCGTGTGTACCTTTTATTGGAAACACTTTACAAAGGATTCTATATTTGAAGATCGTGTGTACCTTTTATTCTTTGGATTCATTTGATCGCTTTTAGCGCTCAATCCTATTTGTGACTTGGAAACACACATTCAAAGAATTCCCAACTTATTCTCATTTTCCTGCATGCATTTGTTTACAAAACTCTGCATGAACTCAAAATTTTTGAACACTTTGTTGGTTGTCTTGGCCTTCATTTCAAACAACTGACCTATACCACCTAACTTGGTTGTCAAATTCTTCCAAGTTTCTTGTGTGTTCATAAGCTCCTATGTTATAAATAAAGTATAATCAATTAATAATATAACTTAAGTGTTGAAAAGTAACTTTATAAAAGACACTTATGCTTTATTATTATAAAAACTTTGATAAAGTTTTATTATTATAAAAAGTTACTTTTGATAAAGCAATATCAATGAGGAAATAGAAAAGGAAAAGTTGCTTTTGGGACTCTTTCAGTGAGATGAAAAGTTATAAAAGAAGAGTGTGGGGGTCATTTGAGATCATCTTTTGACAATTATCTATCTTTTCATCGAGAGTTTGAGTTGCTGCTCCAACTTTTGCATTAGAGGATGAAAAAACTCTTGTGCATTCAATAATAGAGGGCAAAAAGCCTCCATTGGAACCAGATTTGATGATGAAAACCCTAGTGTATCTCCATTTAGGGGTTATGATTGAGCTTCACATCCATTTGACAGAGCAATTTCAGCTAGGGCATCATTCAGAAGTTCATATCATCAAAAATCAGTCAACAAAGTTCTAGATTTTCATCCAGAACAACTAGGGCATCCTCTTAAAAGCTGACGTCACAATTCTGATTTAATTTTGGGCATTCCCTAGGGTTGATGTCACACTTCTAGCCTAGGGCTTCTTCATTTGCAAACTTTTTCCAAGTTGTTTCTGCAACTTTGTATTCAATTTATTGCTTGGAATAAAGTATAATTTTTACACTTATTTGTAATAAAATTCTACCATTTCTTTCCACAAAATTGTCATTTCAAGAATTTCATAAATAAAATCAAAATTCCAAATTTTATTTTTAGATATAGGGTTTTATTGAAATAATTAGAATTTCAGAATTCTGTATTTTTCTTTAAGAGTTTCATATAAAATTCAGGATATCACACTTTCAGATTTTAGGGTTTGTTGGAAAACCCAAATTGTCTTTATTTGTCCAAGAAAGGGATGTTACAATGTATGATTAGAATCTTGTTGTGTCCAAATGAGGGTTCCATGGGGCTATTTATAGGATTCCTAGAATTGAATTTCCTGCCAACTCACAGTCTGTTGGATGTAATTGTCATTTTTATAAGGATCTAGAATTGGTGCGTGCTCTTCCGTGTGCTTATCAACAAAATCAATCTTGGATCATCCATAGCTTCCTTCTTTGAAAGCCTTCCACCTAGTAGCTCTCCTCATGTCTCTATCCCAAAATTGTCATGTCCATGGGTGTCCAAAATGAACATCTTTCTTATGCTTGTGTGAATCCAAGTTAGCTTATGGTATTGTGAGTATCATACTCAAGTAGAGCTATACTTAGTCATTTTCTTGCACGTTTCTTGGTGTCAACATTGCCCCAAACTAACTTGCTTGTCTTTTTCATACAAGTTTGTGTTTCAAGCCCCACTAATCTGCATGACAATTACTTGAGGTATGTTTTCTTGAAGCTTCTTATCAAAATCTATCCATTTTGCTAAAATTTTATCATTCGTGGTATTGTCATCATGCAAAATCATCATCAAATTCTTAGTTCATATAAATCATAATGCTTTTCCTTCAAACTTGGTCTTCAATTTATCATAAGTGTTACGCACCAAGGTGGTCTCTATCTTGATGCACTTATTCCCCATTCTAGCCTTGTGATGTAGTCATGGTTAGAGGCTCCAATGATGGACTATCTTTGACAATGCAATACACATATCGGAACACACATACTATGCACACTTATCCTTCATTCCATCCTAGTGTTGCAGTCATGTTTAGAGGGCCCAATGGAGGACTGTTTTAGACCATGCAATACACTTATTAGAACACACACATTATAAAGCAAACCACAATTTCATTGATCACAATACAACAATGGAAATTACACTCTGTACATGGCTACACACATTCCTACATCTTGTAGAATTACAATACTAATGAGAGATCACACAGTCCTAAAATGGACAAATTTGCTTCTCTCTTATGTTCTCCTCTCATCTTGTAGAACTTTGTGTTACCTCTACTTGAACCGGTCATAGTTTTTAGGCCGAATTCTCCTCTTTCTAGTCCACCTAATTGGGAATTCCAAGTCCCCCAACAATGACATTAAGAACACAATCATAGGTGCATCTTGAGAAAATTGGTTTCTCATCCTATGATGGATCATTGCCACCTTCCTCCAAATTTCTTAGTTAAGTTCAAAATGTCAACACCAAAGGAAACTTCATTACCACTATGTGGGGTCCATATGCACGAGTTGCAGGGCTGAGGTTGAGCATGAAAACATTTTCCACGTAGGACATACCAACCTTCCCTTGCATACTTCCACTTTTCCCCGTGGCATAAGACCTCCCAAAATCATCATGCATGACCAAGTACGTTGTATAAAGCTCTAATCATATGTCAGACAACCAAATAGGTTTGTGTAGACAATAGCTATACATGCTTATTGCTACCTACTATATTTATGGTTGTTGCAAAGATTATGCGTGGACCCAAATGCTTCTGCGTTATACACCCCGGGTTAAAAAATGTGTGAGCATAATGCTTACACATTTAGGTTAGGTGGTAGTACCACCCTTTCGACCCGTTGATGAGTTCTTGGCATGCCTTTAGACCAAATAGGCTTTCCCCGTTGTCCCACTGTTTGGCTTGGTTGGGTCCAAAATTGACGTTTTCATGTAAATTCACCTCTACATGCTCTCACCCTTGCACACACTATCCTTGGGTTGACCATCGTTGTTTATTTAGGGTATCCCCTTCTCCTTTGCACATTGTTTTTGTGTACTGCATTTGCACTTGGATATCTATGATCCACCTCCTTACATATCCTCTTCCGCGTGGTGTTCGTTTATGTCATTGCGCACACCTCATTTTCCTTTAATGCACTCTTATTTTGTGTGGTGTCCCCGAGATTTCACCCTAAAATATGGGACCACCCCTTTTAAAAGTAACGGGTCATTTTGTGTTTTTCTTGCTTGCCATAGTTGTCTTCATTGCTCTAAGGTATTACCAGAGAATCATAAATGCCAAATTTGACAAATACCCACATGCTAAAACTCACTCTATCCCTTTGCACAGGTTTTGTCGAAAGCGTTTTATTTATTTATTTATTAAATAAATAAAGTTCTTTTAAAAATAGTTTGTGCTGAAGTTAAAACTTGTCATGGATCTCCACACCAGTATTACTTTCACATCTAAGTAGAGTATTCACGAGGGAAGAGTTTTTACACATTGGTTAATTGACAAGTTATTTTTGAGCAATTGTTTGCAACTTCTGGCAGTTTTTTTTTCTCTTTTGTGTTTGGTTTCGGTTTTCTCTGTGGTTCGTTTAGAAATTCCCCTTAGTCTCTTCTTTCGTTCTAGCTTATCCATTCAATTGCTTGGGGTTTTTGGAAGTCACTCATGGCCTCAGACAAAAGTGAAAACTATTTCTAAGTGCTAATTTTTAACGCAGCAGTTTGGAAGCAAGTCGCACTTTCCAGAAATGGGTGATTTCTCCGTGCAGAGTCATAAATTCAATTGCCCCATCATCCAGAATTCATACAATGATCAAATGATGGAATTTTTGGTCCAAGTCGTGAAAGAAAGCTCATGCAAGTCGTGATTCTAAGTTGCCTGCTACCTTGAGTTTCCATGCCAACTTTGAAAAGTCAATTCCAAAGCAAGTTGCATTTTTTGAAGTTGCCTGGAAGGTTAGAAATTAACAAAAAACACTTAAGTGAAAAATGGAAAAATTGGAGCTGCTAGGCAGGGTTAATTTTTCCATTGCATACTCATGTTTTTTCCACAAAAACAATTAATTCACTCATGCAAGTCGCATTTTTTGGGCTTCCTAGCAGGTAGGAAGTTAACATAATCACTTAAGTGAAAAATGGAAAAATTGGAGCTACCAGGCAGGGTGAATTTCTCCACCGCCCTGTTTCTCATGTTTTTTCCCATAACTTATAGCCAAAAAGTGCGACCCATTCTGGCATAACTAAATGCCTAAAAGCTGATTTCTTTTATTTATTTTTAGCAAATTTTGGCGCCCAAAGAAGGAGAAAAAACAACTTATTATTAGAAATTGCTAAAAATAAGAAGAAGCAATTGGATAAAATTAGCATGCAATTGCTTATATAAGAAGTGGATGCCATAAGTGAAGGGCAATTAATTCTTTTGTGTGGAGCATGCTGCCCTGGAGAAGTTTGGCGCCAAAGGGAGAAGTTGTTAGCACTTAAAAAATATTTTTAATTGTCGGGAAGCATTCAGTTTTGGCACCTAGGGTTGGAAAGACTTTCTTTTTATTATTTTGGCTATTTGCATGTTGATGTGAGTGCACAGGGGAATAAAATAATATTTTAGGCTTGCTTGGCATGCAAGCAAAGTCTGAAAATTGAGGGCAACAGGGTTTATAATCAAGTTTTGGTGAAGAAATTGGACATTCATGCCATGAACTTCATGTTTGTTTGAATTATTTGTAGGAATAATTCACCGGTGCTCATATTTATGTGAATTAAGCTAGTGTTTATGTCAAATACAAGGGCAATCATGACAACTTCTACACAAATAGATCCAACTCTCATAATTGCAAAGGCTTACGGTAGAAATTAAAAAGAGGATATGTAATGTCCCCTTTTCAAGCATTAATTAGTTAAAAAAGTGTTTTCTCCGACTAGTTAGCCCATCCAAGTTTCTCTCTAAGTTAGTTGAGGAGAACCTAGAGAGGGGTTCTCTTCTAAATTTGCTTCTTTGCAAGTAGTTTTGTAAATTTTAATTAATATCCCAAAATGAGATATTACAATGATATTAGAGCTTCTTTCCTCTATTCTTGTGGGGATTGTGTTGGCAAAAATTAGGAGGAATAAGAGGAAGTTAATTTCATAATTTTTGGAGCTAAGTTGATGCCCTAAATGTGTTGGGCGACCTATTTTTAGGGAAAAAATTAGGGTTTTGTGTTGGCTATGCAAAAACTGATTTTGAGATATTGTTCCTCATATTTTTGTGGCCCAAGATCCAAAGTTTCAACTCTTTTGGACTTCTTTAGTCAAAGATATGAATTTTTGAAGTTCTTTATATTTTTCTACGTGGTATTTTAGGTTTTAAAAATCAGATTTCAATTATTTTCAAAAAATTCATTTTGGAAAATTGCTCCAAAATATTATCTATCATTCTCCAAAGTTTCATGCAATTTCGGGGTGTTTTGAGCAAGTTATGCAATTTTTTTAAATTCAGCTAGGGATAGTGATGAACTTACTATTTATAGTAAGTCTCCCATTTTTAAATCTAGGAAAATTTATTTTTGCATATTCAGATTGAGAAAATTATTTCAGATTTATTGCAATTTTTTGAGGGGTATCACAAGAGAGAAGATGGGAATGGAAAGTGGAGGTTTCACTCCAAGGCAAACAAAGTTCTGCAAGGGTTGTTCAAAGAATGACACAAATGATTTGCAACATAATATGACAGCCATGATGAATGATACCTTGGATCCAAGCAAAAACCATTGTCAAGAAGGACAGTCCAAGAAGGGTAAGCCAACTCATCATGATAACCATTTTGAGACTTTGCAACAAGAGTATGCATCTCTAAGTACGACCACAAATGAACTCTTGTCTTTTCAAGGGTATTGTAAGCTTCGTGGTGTCAAGCAAGACTTCCGCCATATGCAGCCCCAAGAGGACACCATCTTGAGGGAACACGATAAGCAAGGTAAAGAAACTTTGTTAAAAAAATATGTTTGCTTATCTACTAATAATTACATACATGGTGATGAAAGAAAAATTATGTCAAAGAAAGAAGCAAATGCGGAGTTCAAAAAAAGTTTGCAATGTAAGGTAATGTAATATTCCCATTTGTGATATTAATTAAAATTACTAAACTACTTGCAAAAAAACAAACTAGAAGATAAACCTTTCTAGGTTCACCTTAACTAAATCGAGTGTCGGTTTCAATACAACCCAAATGGGGTTGGAGTGAGCCAAAGTAAGGGTTTAGATGAGCTAGCTAATGGATAAAACAATTCTTTAATCAATTTATTTGTAGCAATAGTAATTAAATAAAAATGCACTGAAATCAGATGAAAACTTCAAAAATTGATATCTCATGCAATACTTGGAATTTTTTAGTGAAAATTGCAGATGAAAGATAAAATTATACACTTTCCAACCAACTTTAAATCAAAATTTTCTGAGCTCTGAAACCCTTCCAAAACAGTCCCCAAAAACAGAAAACCAGTCACTAGGGTTAGGGGAAATTATGAAAAATAATTGCAGCCTTGAAAACCACCTTTGAACCCTTGAAACATTACTCTGAAAATCTGAAATATAAATTTGAGCAATTGCAGATCCAAACTTGTCAATAAACCCACTCAAATCTAATGTTATCAATGCCCAAGCAAGTTGTTTTGCCTTAAATAAATTTTAGCAGTAAAAACAAACCAAAATATCAATGGGAATGACACAATAAACTTAAATTATCATGCATAAATAAATCAGATGAAAAACCCTAATTAAAACATCATCAAATCATACCCAAAGCTCCACATAACCAATCGATTTAGCTTAATTAAAAATTTGGAATTTCAACGGTTATCACTTGAGCACACAAACACCACCAAATGAGCCCAAAATAAGCTCCAAACAAGTCAATCTCTCAAGGAATAACCAACAACATATAATGGAATTGCATACACTATAAATCATTCTCAAACTCTCACAACTCAAACTTAGAACACTCTCAATAATGACGACTTCACATATGCAAGTAAATTTAAATAAAACTCATCAATTCATAGCTCAAGAAAGAACACACACTTCACAATTAGTGGTGTTGATGAACACCTTTTGTTTTTGATCACTAGTGGACATTCATCCTCTTCAAGCATGAAGATAAGTTATAATAACTGTCAACATGCGAAAAGGGGTGCCCATCATCTTCTTTTATAGATTTTCTTTGCTCATTCTCCAAAGTTTTCTTCCTTTTAGCGCCACCTTCTAGGAGATAATTTTTATTTAAAAATAGCCTGGAAGTCACACTCAAAAGCAAATATTAATTGCCCAAAAATCATATTAAATGCATGGGAAAATTAAATACAACAAATGATGCCCAAAGGAATCGACCCATGCCAAATTATAAATAAATGTGCTCATAGGATAAATAAATCCTTTTCTAAAAAATGCGACTTGCCTCCATTAGTCCATCTACCTCCAAATAATCATTAATTGGCCCATGATAAATCGATTTTCCCCTTTTTTATTTATTTATTTTTGACTTGCACAAATAAATAATATTTTAATTTTAAATTCATATGCACAAATCAATTAATTATCTTTTAATCCAAGGGGAGTGGATAATTATTTTATAATTATTTAATGTCCCAGAAAGAGGACATTATAGGTAATGATTTCTAAAGCATCATATGTCAAGTGGGAATAAGGTTGAAGAAGAAGAATTTTTTTAGATCCTCCAATTAGGAGTGAAAGTTTAGTGGTTGAAGCCACCATTCTGGGTGATAACATTGGCAATCAGTTTGAGCATGAAGAGGGTATATCAGAACTTCCTCTTTCAACAAAAGGGGACAAACACATGATAATATTTCAAGGTATGAAGAGGTTGATTTATGGTTGCACACTTTTATTTCAGACTTGTATTCCTCATGAAAAACATGTAAGAGACAGGGATAAAATGAGGATTATGGTCTGCAAAATGGAGCAAGAAGACTCCTTGGGTCAAGGTCACTTATATGGGCCCTCTAAGGTATGGAAACCAAGTGATTTCCCACTTTCTACAAAGATTATCAATTCTGATTTTGTGATTTTTTCAAAGCTGATTTAATGGGAATAAGTGAAAGTTTAGAATTGACTATGGCAAGCATAAGTGTTGGAAAACATGATTGGGCTTTAGGAGATCCGGAAGTAAGAGGGACAAATATTTTTCAAAGAGTTGATGATGACTTTATGATTGAAAGATCAGTTATGACAACTATTAAGGGTAAGCACTTTGATTTGTATCATTATCATACTTTGTCCTTACCTTGCTTTGTTTATTATGAAGATGGTGCTAACAAGGAAGACAAGATGAAAGGTACTAAATGGATAAAGAATCTTCCTAAGGCAGCCCCAGATCATTGGCAAGAAGGCCAACACCTTCTAAAAATCAGTCCAAGTGAAAGTAAGGGCAACAAAGGGGTGGTTTCAAAATGTGGTAAGACACTTAGTTTTATTTCCATACAATTCAGTTTTGACTACATTACTTGGGCTAATGCATGTGAGGAAAAGATTGTGGTTTGGATCTTGAGGAGAAATGAAAAAGAACATGGTGGGAGGTTCCAAATACTTATGGTCTCACAAGGTAACACTGTTGTACTGTCTTCTTTTTGTGTGTTGTTTTTCATATTGGTTGGCCCAAAAAATTGTACTGCTGATTTCAACATCTTTTGTTGGCCCTACTCTTGGTTTACCACCATACATATAAGGAATGTCATAGCTGGGTTGAATTTTCAAATGGTTAAAGTTTGGTGGAACAATTATGAGTTGTTTTTAGTGACCACATCATTGACATTTTGGAGCCACAAGAAGAATTATGGATATTATAACAACCACACCATCATTACACTTGTTATCCACATCATGCTCGTTGTCACTAGCAAGAAGGCAACCATAAGAAGTGGTAATTTTCAGATTTTTAAACTTATTCTATTCACTCATGATGAATGTTGGGTTGTTGTTACCTTGATGGATAGTAGGACACACATTTTCCATCATGAGTTGGACAAATTTTTGGGGTTATGGACAATGGTAAGTATGCAACCCGCAATACTCTCTTGGGTGTTCCAAGCATTCACTCTTGGGAAAAGGAAAGTTCTCCCATCTCAAGGTAATTGTTTGAGTACATCTAGTATATGGCACCACTACATGATGAATTTTCAAATAGGCATGATGACTGATTTTTGTGGTGAAATAAGAAAATATTTGGCACGTGTTCTCATACTTTTTGGGATATCTTCCTTGCATAGTTGGTTAATTCAGAAAATGCATGTTCATGTGGTTCATACCTTGAGGATTCATGCCCAAGAGCCTAAAAATCAAGTGAAGAAAAAAGAGAGGGATGTTCTATTCTTTTCTAAGATTGAAAAGGTTTGTTTCAAAGCTGCCATATGTTTATTTAAAGCCCCTAAGGTTGTTGTTCTCAATTATTACAGCCACTTATATTACCCAATTGCTTTCATGTTCATGATTGAAGAGCCCTCTTACACTTTGTGGAACATTATTGATGCATGGGCCAAGCTGGAAATTGTTTGTTCTTGCCAAATTCGTGATTACTTTTCAGATTTCTTGTCAATATTTGGTATGACAGCAGTGGGTTTTCTTGGGCAGCCTTGGGAATTCAAGGAAGAATGGGGCAATCGTTGCAAGGTGTTGTTTTTTCATCAGCTCTCTCATTTGATAGGCACATGAGCTCGTTTGTGGAAGTTTAATGGTAGGAATACATTGGCTCATGGATTGAGAACTTGCATATTGCTCGAGGACAAGTCAATCTTGGGAAAGGAGGAATGTAATGTCCCCTTTTTCAAGCATTAATTAATTAATGCAAGTCGAAATTAAATTGGGGTAAAATTGATTTGCACATGTGGATTTTTAAAAAATAAATTAATTTGTGCAAGTCGAATTGGTTAGGAGAAAATCAATTTTTATTTGGAGAAAAAAGGAATTAAATAAAGGCAAGTCGAGTTCCTTGGAATTAATTAATTATTTTTATTTGAACAAATCGACTTTATTTGGCATAGGTCGATTCCTTTGGGCATCATTTATTAATATTTAATTCTCCCATGCATTCTAATTTTTAAATATTATTTGGGGAAATTAACATTTGCAATGGAGTTGACTTTCAGGCTATTTTTAAATTAAAAGACTCTTCTCTAGGAGATGGCGCCAAAAAGGGAGAAAACTTTGGAGATTGAGCAAAAAAATTCTATAAAAGGAGATGATGGGCACCCCTTTTCGCATGTTGATGGTTATTATAACTTATATTCATGCTTGAAGAAGGATGGATGCCCATTAGTGATCAAAAACAAAAATGTTCATTAATACCACCTATTGTGAAGTGTGTGTTCTTTCTTGAGCGATGAATTGATGAGTTTTGCTTTAATTTACTTGTCTATGTGAAGTCGTCATTATTGAGAATATTCTAAGCTTGAGTTGTGAGAGTTTGAGAATGATTTATAGTGTATACAATTCCATTATATCTTGTGATTATTTTTGAGGAAATCGACTTGTTGGGAGCTTGTTTGAGCACATTTGGTAATGATTTGAGTGTTCAAGTGACTGCTGTAAATTCTAGATTTTTATTAAGGTAAATCGACTGGTTATGTGGAAATGGGTATGATTTAATGATGTTTTAATGAGGGTTTTAATCTGATCCATTTCTGCATGATATTTGAAGTATATTGTGCCCATTCCCATGATATTTTGGTTTGCTTTTACTGATGAAATTTATTTAGAGAAAATCGACTTAGTTGAGCATTGAATATATTATTTTGAGAAGGTTTTCTAGCTTGATTCAGATTTGCAATTGCTGTGATCAGTATTTTAGATTTTTACAATGATTTGACAAGGGTTTGGTGGTGTTTGAAAGGTTGGAAATTATTTTAATATTTTTCTTTAACCGTAAGTAGCAACTTTTTTTTTTTTGGAGACTGCTTTAGAAGGGTTTGAGCTCGAAAATTCCGATTTAAAGTTAGTTGGAAAATGTATAATTTTATTTTTCATTTACAATTCATTTCACTAAAAATTTCAAGTATTGCATGAGATATAATTTTTGATGTTTTCAATTGATTTCAGTGCATTTTTATTTATTTACTATTATTGCGATTAAATTGGTTAAAAAGATTTTTCTCCGACTAGCTAGCCTATATAAACCCTTACTTTGGCTCACTCCAACCCCATTTGGATTGTATTGAAGCCGACACTGTGTTAGTTGAGGGGAACCTAGAAGGGTTTCTCTTCTAAGTTTGCTTCTTTCCAAGTAGTTTAGTAAATTTTAATTAATATCCCAAAAGAGGATATAACAAGATCTTAGACAAAAATTGATTCAAACACGATGAAGGGTGATAACAGAGATGATCCAGCAGAATCATGCATAGTGTCCAGGCTTGCTGCGATTAATGATACAGACATGGGCCATGAAGCTATCAGTGATTTGATTGACAGATCAGGGCAACCAACATGACACCTCTCGTGCGTGCTATGAGAAAGAGTGAAATTATCAAAGCAGTTGCATTTTCGGCTACAACCTGATCACAATAATTTCTTCTAGAGTGTGCAAAGTTCTACCATCCTTTATCTAGAACAATTAGGGATGCATCGGGAAGACATGAAAATACAATGGATTACATGTTCGACAAATACATTTGGTATCAAAACAAAGGCAATTATGAAGTGTTCTTTGTTGAAATTATTACTTATTTCTTTCTTAATTTCTTTTTTTTTTTTAGACAAAGTTTTAAAACTAAAGTAATTGGTTAAAAGCCACCACTTTAAGTTATTTGAAAAGATCCTTTAATTAAGAATTGGTGGCAGACATGCAAAACTTTGAATTAGTCTTTAGATGCATGTCATGTAAAGAGGAATTCTAGGAGAAAGATTGCCAATTGTTTTCTTTATAGCTTCCACATGTGACAATTCATTAAAAGCTTTCTATTTGTATTTTGCCCTATATGCACTATAAATAGAGGAAGAGCCTATGGGTTAAATATCACAATTTTGCTAGAGCATTGTTGAGTTTTCAGACTTTGTCTTTATTATTTAGATGAAAGTTGGAGAAATGAATAAAAGGTGGATTTCCAGAGAACTTTGAGTCTATGGTGTTTTGCTTTTTTCTTCTATTTTAATTTTTAGATAAACTTTGTGTTATCTAAGATTTAGGTTAAAAGTTATTCTTTCATTTACTTGTGATTATTGTGAGATCTATTTGTTAATTTTATCTGTGTATGAAACCAACTTGAAAACTATTGGTTGAATTACATATCTTCCTTTCTTCTTTCCCAAATTCCATTATTTCCCCCTTCTGAAAATACTTCATAAGCTCGCTTAGTTGTTGTAATTACTTAGTCATGGTTTATGAGCTTTGTAATCAAAGTAAAACCCCACAAATAGTTATTAGAATTCATACCCACCAAATTGATAAACATTTTACACGAGAGTCTCATCGGTAAATGAGGAGATTTATCTCATGATTGCCTAGGTTTTTAGTTGTGCGAGAAAATCTAGCAGAGATAATTTTTGCGACTCTACAAAGGAACAACACAAATTAACAAACCATAGTTTTTCTTGCTATTTCCCTTTTATATCGAACTTTAACTTGATTGAACATCCATTCACCGAACTAGCAAAACTTAAGGAAGGACCGATCATTTATATAGATTGCGAGAGTAGTTTAATTTTAGTTATCCTCCTCAAGTTAGGAGCCGCAGATCTAGTCTTTCACCAAGAAGAAGTGTGCAAACTCCTCCAAATCTAGATCGTGTCTAGCACAATCTCCAAGCGAGTTGGAATTATTCATTAGGTTTATTTTTGAAGAAGACATACTCCTCTCATAATGCAAAATCAACCACTTGCCCCTGACAACATCCTGCTCCATGGGGTGCTGAACTTTGACCTACGAATTTGACTCCTATGAATGATCTACCTAAAGGGACGAGAAATAATTTTCCAAAATTCTTTGGAGACAGCAAACAGAATCCAGATGACCACTTGGCTATATTTTTTATATCTTGTGGAGTGCTTGCAATCGAACATGAAGATATATCTACCGGACTCTTCATATAGACTCTAGATGACTTGGCTGGAGAATGGTTCTACCAGTTAGCTCTTGGCACCATAACTAATCAAGCTCTTATGCGAGATGAATTCATATAAAGATGTAATCCAGCTGAAGATTCTAGTACATTGATAACTCAACTGACTCACTAAAGAAGGAACCCACAAGAACACATGCGAGATTTTATTGCAAAATTCCAAAGACGGCTATACAAAATTTGAAGCTTCGCTTTTTGAATGATGATAATCAAAATATATTCTCATCAATGTTTTACTTCAAGTAAGCTATCAAACTGTGAAGAACACGTCTTGCTGATTTGTTAGCAACACAAAACATGGTAGTTGAAATTGAAGACGACTTGATCATGGATGGAAAGATAAAAAACAACACTTCTAGAGCTGAAAGTTCATCCTCTGCTACTACTTCCAATTCACTATTGCAAAAGTTAGCAAATGAGATGTTGTACATGAAGAAACAAATGGCTCAAATGGCTCAGGGTAACAACACTGCTCCTGCTTAGTATTTCAACAATCGGAACCACATTCTTTGGTTCCCAAAGATTAGCAATTGAAAGCTGCTCTTAAACAATGTGGAGATGAATGAAGAAGACCAGAATTTGTTACCGATCACTCGAGAATGATGATTTTGTAGGTCTTCTTTGGCGACTCGACATTAATTACCTAAACTACAAATCTAAACATGATTATGAGGAACTTCTTGAAGAAGATCATGGTCATACATATACAATATTTATAAGATCACAAACTTGCCAAGCTAAGGCATAAACCGATGAACAAAGAAGGGACAACCCTTTACCTTCTTCTTTGCTCCCAGAAATAAGAATGTGAGTTCTTCATCTCAATCCAAAAAATTGCTCGGATATCTGAATCTATTCCTTCTTTTGAAATTGTTGACCATGCTAAGAAAACTAGGATTCAAATGTCAGACGTTGAATACTTGAGAGCCTTTCATGAGCAAGCTGGTTAAATGGGCTAGTCAAATATGTACAATCACCAGGACAATCCAATATATCAAAAGACCTTTTGCCTAAAACCAAAGATACCCCTCCCGAAAAACAATGTTACAATTGTTAAACCCTCATCATCTTCTGAAAGAGTAGAACCTTTCTATGTCTCCTTATTGCTTAAGGGTTTCAAGTTAAACAAGCGTATTTTAGATTCGGGTGCTTCGATAATGTCACGTTAGCTAAAGTTCAGTAGATGCTTTTGGACTTACCTTGACGAAGGCTTTAGGAAGGTGTTGTTCCATGGAGAGACAAGTCCTTTTAATCGGACAAATCAAAGATGCACAATTTGTTTTGGCAGCTTTTTTGACAAAAGATTAAAGATGACAATCTTAGTTGTAGATATTCCTGTCTCCTACATGATGTTGCTAAGCAGAAATTTTTGCAAAGATCTGGGAGGAGAAGTAAAGATGGATTGGTCATATGCCCATATAACTATCAAAGGAATAAGCTAGATCTTTGGAGCCGGAAAAGAAGTCCAAGTACACTATTACAAAATCCAAATATCCTAGATCTCGATTCCTTTTTAGGGTCGACCATAGTGTATACTTTTTGGAAATAGATAAAGACGTTTAGAGCCGAACTTCAACGAGCCAAAACCGGAAGAAGAAGAAAGTTTGGACGCTGGATTTTAAATGCACTTGTTCTTTTGGATTAGGAGCCGACGTTTTATTAATATCTCCAGATCATGAGATATTCCCATACTCCCACAAGTTGATGTTCGAGAACACCAACCATACGACAGAGTATGAAGCATTGTTGCTAAGAATGGAGCAAGCTAGAAAGAATGGAGTAAAATTCCTCAAAGCCCAAGGAGATCTTTGAACTTCTAGTAAAGAAAGTTCGAGGGCAAAAACAAGTCAAAAGAGATAAGTTGGAGCATTACAGAAATAGAGTGTTTTCGGCCACATTCGATTTTGTAGCCTTCTCTATCGAATTCATTCCAACAAATTAGAATTCCAAGGCAGACTCTTTTGGTAGTCATAGTTGCACTATTAAATCTAGATAGACCACCGTCCATATTTAGACAAAGAAATTATAAAGTGGAGATGGTCTACGTCCCAAAGTCCCTGATGATGACAAACAAATATTTGCATTTCAAAACAAGACAACTTTGACAAGTTGAATGTTGAAGGGAGTAAATCACCGCCACGACAAAAAATACATGCAAAGTGGCCTGATCAGATTATGATGACAATAGTGGAATAATTCAACGAAAAGGTAATAAAATCCCAAGGGTTTGGTTTCCTTAGAGGAGACTTTCAACACGCATGATTAGTACTTGAAGAATAATAAAGAAGATGGTGATAATTCTTCCTCAGAACGTAGTCGGTCAAACTGGGTACGAAGGAAGTTGAGGAAGACATATCCACCACAGAGAGAAGAAATAATGAGTCACCACAAGATGAAATTGATGAGGACTTGCCCAAGGTATTTGATAAGAAGATCGAAAAAAGAAGTTCGATATCGGAGATTGGTTATTCTTTTGGGACAAGAAGCAAGAACCGAAGGGTATGCAAGTGTAAATCAGATTCACTCTAGAAAGGGCCCTTCGTGATCAAGCGAAGAATCGCCGGAATGGATAGGTTCATCCTTACCTACGGGATGGAATTGAGTTCCCACCGCCTTTCAATGGGAAACATCTGAGGCTATTTAGGAACTGAGAGACAAGGTAAAACCTATTTGTATATAAATAGAATTTTTGTTGTTTTATTTTATTTTATTTTTCTTTTTGTTTGTTTTGTTGCTTCGACTCAGAGCCCAATGGACAAGACACAAAACCGAGATGGGATCTCATCTTCACTTCTTTCATGTTGTCGAAGTTAAGATATCCAGAGATGGAGCCGATCGGTGTCCCGAGATTTCACCCTGAAATTTGGGACCACCCCTTCTAATTTTTTTCATTTTTTTCAAAGTAACGGGTCGTTTGTGTCTTTTTTTCCTATACTTGTCTTTATTGCTCTAAAGTATCCCCAGAGAATCATAAAAGCCAAATTCGACAAACACCCACATACTAAAACTCACTCTATCCCTTCGCAGGTTTTGTCTAAAAGCGTTTTATTTATTTATTAAATAAATAAATTTCTTTTAAAAATAGTTTGTGCTGAAGTTAAAACCCATCATGGATCTCCACACCAAGTATTACTTTCACATCTAAGTAGAGTATTCACGGGGAAGAGTTTTTACACATTGGTTAATTGGCAAGTTATTTTTGAGCAATTGTCTACAACTTACGGTAGTTTTTCTTTTCTTTTATGTTTGGTTTTGGTTTTTCTCGTTGTTTGTGTGGATTCCCTTTAGTCTCTTCTTTCGTTCTAGCTTATCCGGCGTTACGAGGTTTTGGAAGCCACCCTTGCCCTAAGATAGATGTGAAAACTATTTCTAAGTGCTAATTTTTAACACAACAGTTTGGAAGCAAGTCACACTTTCCAGAAATGGGTGAATCATAAATTCAATTGCCCCATCATCCAGAATTCATACGGTGATACAAAGATGAAACAGTCGTGAAAGAAAGCTCATGTAAGTTGTGATTCTAAGTTGCGTGGAAGGTTATAAATTAACACAAATCACTTAAGTGAAAAATGGGTTAGGCAAAATGAATTTTTCCACCGCCTACTCATGTTTTTTTCAACAAAAGCAAGTTAATTCACCAATACAAGTCACATTTTTGAGTCTTGATAGGTAAGCATTTAACATAATCAGCTATGTAAGCATTTAACATAATTAGAAGTGAAAAATGGAAAATTGGAGCTACGGGTAGGGTGAATTTCTCCACTACCCGCTTCTCATGTTTTTTCCCATCACTTATAGCCAAAAAGTGCGACCCATTCTCGCATAACTAAATGCCTAAAAGCTGATTTCTTTTATTTATTTATAGCAAATTTTGATGCCCAAAGAAGGAGAAAAAATTGGACTTATTATTAGAAAATGCTAAAGATAAGAAGAAGCAATTGATAAAATTAGCATGTAATTGTCTCGTATAAGAAGTGGATCTTTATAAGTGAAGGGCAATTAATTAATTCTTTTGTGGAGCATGCTGCCTCGGGAGAAGTTTGGCGCCAAAAGGAGAAGTTGTTAGCATTAAAAAATATTTTTAATGTCGAAAAACATCCAATTTTGGTGCCTAGGGTTTGGAAAGGCTTTCTTTTTATTATGCGGCTATTTGCATATTGATGTGAGTGGGAGGGGAGTAAAATAATATTTTAGGATTGTTTGACATGCAAGCAAAGTTTGAAAATTGAGGGCATCAGTTATAATCAAGTTTTGGTGAAGAAGTTGGACATTCATGCGATGAACTTCATGTTTGTCTGAATAATTCACCGATGCTCATCTTTATTTGAATTAAGCTAGTGTTTATGTCAAATACTGAGGGCAATCATGGCAACTTCTGCAAAAATAGATCCAACTCTCATAATTGCAAAGGCTTTTGGTAGAAATAAAAAAACGATCTCGAGCAAGAATTTATTTAGGCCCGATGAAGGGGGATGACAGAGATGATCCATGAGAAGACATAGGGCCACTTACTTGAGATTAATGATACAGACATGGGCCACGAAGCTATTAGTGATTTGATTGACAGATCTTGGGCAACTGATAGGACACTTCTCATGCAGGCTATGAGAAAGTGGAATTATCAAAGCAACAACATTTCTGGCTACAACCCAGTTGCAATAATTTGTTCGAGAGTGTGCAAAGTTCTACCATCCTTTATCTAGAACAATTAGGGATGCAATAGGGAAGACGATTGGAAAGAGAATGAATTACATGTTGGACAAATACATTTGGTATCAAAACAAAGGGAATTTATGAAGTGTTACAACCGGAATTACTTCTTTCTTCTTCTCTTTCTTTTCTTTCTTATTTTCTCGGAGAAAATTGTAAAATTAAAGAATGGTTAAAAGCCGATCAACCTATCCATCACGCAGTTCGCGAGATAACGCGAACTCCGCACAAAATTTGATCCAGTGCGGTCTATGCTTGCATCCAAGCCAACATCGAACTCGCGACCCTCGCACCTTATTTCCCGTGCCCCACTATTCTGCTGCGCACTCACGTATGAAAGACTACGGTGCCGGTTCTCTTTATAAAATTGCAAACGGAAATTTGACGGAATAGGTAACAACATATTACGTTGTTACCTATATAGGTAACAACGTAATATGTTGTTACCTATTCCGTCAAAACTAATGGCGACGCGACAAAACTAACAGTGATGTGACAGAAAATACTTTTTGTCTTTGTGCAAACTTGGATGAGAGATAGGCCTAGCCGTTAAAAGCCATCACTTTAAGTTATTTGAAAAGGTCCTTTAATTAAGAATAGATGGCAGACATGCAGAACTTTGAATTAGTCTTCAGATGCATGTCATGTAAAGAGGAATTCTAGGAGAAAGATTGCCAGTTGTTTCCTTTATAGCTTCCATATGTGGCAATTCATTGAAAGCCTCCTATTTGTATTTTGCCCTCTATGCACTATAAATAGAGGAGGAGCTTACATGTTAAATATCACAATTTTGCTAGAGAATTCTTGAGTTTTCGGACTTTGTCTTTGTTATTTCGTGAAAGTGGGAATTGAATAAAATGTGGATTTCAAAGAACTTTGAGTCTACGATGCTTTGTTTTTTTCTTCTATTTTAATTTTTAGATGAACTTTGTGTTATGTAAGATTTAGATTAGAAGCCATTCTTTTCCTTTACTTGTGATTATTGTGAGATCTATTTGTTTATTTTATGTGTGTATGAGACCAACTCGAAAACTATTTATTGAATTACATATCTTTCTTTCTTCTTTCCTAAATTCCATTATTTCCCCCTTTTGAAAATACTTCATAACAACTGTTTGCTTGTTGCAGAATTGCTTAGCTATGGTTTATGAGCTTTGTAATTAAGGTAAAACCCCACAAATAGTTATTATGGTTCATACCCACAAAATTGATAAACATCTTGCACAGGAGCCCAACATTGTCCATGAAACATCTGAGCCAACATTGTTGGCCAACTTGTCCAAGACAAGAATACTCCTATGTGGCTTGTCACATAACTACGTCTCGCTTTGCATCCTCTTCCTGCTTCGCGCACACTATGTTTTCTTCCTTTCGCAAAGCCAAACATGATCAAATGAATTTGGTGTTTTACGTTGTCCTCTTCATTTAGTCGATGTAGAATATGTTTTTGCCCATATTTCTTCACATGCATAATAATCTTCCTCCCATCATATAACATATTTATTACACTACCATGACCAACCCTTCATGTGTCCATTGGTAGTTTGTGGCTTCCAAATTGCATCTCAACCTCTCATTGTTCCCACACAATGCTATCTTGCCTCTCCACTATCTATGATATTCTATATAGCTTTGGGCGTGGCTTGTGCACTAAACCCAACTTCACCCCCATCTCTCAGGACACTAAGTTGTCCATGCTCCATCTATGAGCCACAACAATGCAACATTTACCTTTATTTTGCATTTATTTTGGAAAATGTGTCACCTCCAACACAAATCTTCTGTTATTCTTGCGAGTTACAAGTTTCTGTCCACTGTGATTAGATACTCTCCTGCATATTCCTCTCCGTGCATGGGTGCTGTAATTGACTTTGTGTCCACTTGCAAGCTTTGCACACCATTCCCATGTCTTCTTCCTTCACCATCACTTTGCAAAAATGCATTTATATGCACGTTGGCCAATCTCCCGAAATCTGAAGCATGTTCTGCTAAACGATCCGCCTCTTCCTCTGCCATAGCTATTTTTTTCGATAGCTACTCTTTATAGGATGCCAGATAAAATTGTGTTTTTGTATCTGCCAAACTGCATCTCAACAACCTCTCACTGCACACAATGCTATCCCGCCCCTCTTCTAACTAGGATATTCTATACAACTTTGGGTGTGGCTTGTGCTCAAAACTAAGCCATCCACGCTCCATCTATAAACTACAACAATGCAACATTTACCTTTGGTCTTGCATTTAATCTATAAAATTTGTGGCCTCCAACAAAAATATTCTATTATACTTGCAAGTCTCAAGTTTTTGTCCACAACAAGTAGGTTCTCTCCTTCATGTTCCTCTACATGCATGGGTGTTGCATTTGAATTTGTGTCTGCTTGTAAGGCTTGCACACCACTCCCATGTCTTCTGCCTTCACCATCACTTTGTGCATAAGTGCATTCATATGCATGGTGGCCAATCTTCCCAAAAACAAAGTATGTTCCACTGAATGACCTAACTATTCCTCTCGCGTAGCTACTTTGTTTTCATGAGCTGCTCTCTTCTCTAGTTGTCTGCATTTGTGCAGAACTAGTGCTTTCCTCACTTCCTTACTTGTGCATGGGTTCTCCTTCCTTTTGCACAATCACCATTTTCCTCATGCAAAAACTAGTATGACATTTGTGTGCTCGGTTCTCGTTAACTTGTAGATCACACAAGTATGCTTTCTCTATTGTCACACACACCGTGCTGATCTCATCCTAGATGTTCAAGCACGCACTTGTATAATATGAAACCTTCTCGTTATCCTCCTCATGGTGACCAGCTTGGATGGTGATCACATTAAACTCCTTCGTGTACTCCTTCACACTCATCTCCCTTTGTCGGAAGGTTTGCTATCTCTTGAACATATTTAATTGTTAATCTCTAGTTAGAAACTTTCTATCACTTCAAAACCACCCCTCTCTATTTGGTAATCTTGTTATCCATCTTATGATGACTAGCTCAAATGGTGATCCTTTAGAACTCCTCCTTGTAATTCTTCACACTTCATTTGCTCTATTGCAATTTTTGCATGCTCTTTAATAGGTCTAATTGGTAATCTCTAAGTTGGAACTTGCTCTTGCTTTAAAACTGTCCCATCCCAACAAGTAATCTCATCCTTAGCCCATTTGTTGAGCTCCAAATATGATTCCTTCCACCACAAGGCCACATGACCCTTCAACTTGGTTTATGTAACCCTCATCTTGTGCACATCCACTTCTTAGTCAAACTTGAAGTATTTATCCATCTCACTAAGCCAATCAATCAACTCATTTAGGTTTTCATCTTGAAAAACATAGAATTCCATCCTCATCCCTCACCCAATCTTTGATATAAATCTAACGAGTTTATTTTCTCTCTCGTTCAAATGCTTAGTGATGTAGTCGTGGTGAAGGTTTCCAAGTGAAGGGATGCCTTACACCACACAACAACTTGTTAGAGTACCTCATTGGAGGAAGATGTTAGACATGACAATGTAACCAAAAACACAATGTTTCTCTATTTAAGGAAATATTACAGAATTAAGCACAATAACTTAACACTCAATCACGGTCTTGGAATAAGACTATGCAAGAATTCTTCTTCTAAGGATTTCGATCTTAATCCTATCCTAAGCTTCCATAGAACCACACACATTGGTTAAAACTTAACAAGTAATTCGATCTCAATGCTTCTCAAGATACAAGAGGTATTTTATGAGTTCCCAACTCCTCGCTATATATAGAATTTGTAGAGCTGCGGGGAGAACATGATGCCTTTGATAGAAAAGGTTCCCTGTATAATATTCTTTAGGTTGCCTCTTAGAGCCATTAATATGATACCAAAAGTTCCCTTTTGTAGGATCAAGATCAAATGAAACATTCTATTGGTCATTGGTCAAAATAAACATATTAAGGATCACATGTGCTCTCTCGTGAATTATATTGATGTTTACATGTGTTTTTGTTAGATATTGATCTCATCATTGAAGCTTAAGGGAGTGGTCTACAAGAATGTAGTATTTTGTAG
Organism: Taxus wallichiana var. yunnanensis; assembly: GCA_018340775.1. Lineage (NCBI taxonomy): Eukaryota > Viridiplantae > Streptophyta > Pinopsida > Cupressales > Taxaceae > Taxus > Taxus wallichiana. The sequence goes on along the minus strand of CM031243.1, from coordinate 496,780,850 downwards.
CTTCTCTAGTGTTTAGTGGCTTCCTTAGTGTATCGTGCATTTGGCAAGCTTATGTGGCTTTAGATAGACTTTTGCGACATTTGTAGTGTTGCATGAGTTAGGTAAGTGTGCACAACTTCCTTAGTGTCACGTGGACTTGTAAGCTTGCGTGACATTCATAGTGTTGCACAATTTCTTTGTTTTGTGCGGCTTTAGATATGCTTTAACGATTATCACAAATGGTTAAGGCAATGGAGTTTTGGAATTGTGCAAATCTTCATTTGCTACTCTTAAGTTTTTTTTAGTGATGCATGAGGGTAAGTGCACAAAGATGGGGGGCCAAAAGGGGGTCAAAAAGGGACACCTTTTTTCCTGAAATTAGCGAAACCTGAACTTCATCGAATAATTTGGCATGCCTATGCTCAAAATTTGACAAAGTAATAAGAATAAGTACCGTAGATCTCATAATCTAGTTTCTAAACTATTGTTTTTTTTTAAAAATGGTTGAGATTAAGAGGCTCAAATGTGGCGCGCACACAAAGAATGTCTATTTTTGTGTAAATGGGGTTAAAAAGGACACCTTTTTCTTGAAATCAGCGAAATCTGAACTTCATCGAATAATTCGGCATGCCTATGCTCAAAATTTGACAAAGTAATAAGAATAAGTACTGTAGAGCTCAGAATCTAGTTTCTAAACTACTAATTTTTTTGAAAATGGTTGAGATTAAAAGGCTCAAATGTGGTGCGCACACAAAGTATGTCTATTTTTATGTAAAAAAGATAATAACCTATTGTGTGTGCGCCCCCATTTTTTGAGTTGTATATATATTTTTTCAAATCCCTTTGGTAGAAAGTTAGCTAAGACCATGTATGAGGTCCCACTAAATTTTCATAATTTTTGGATGAATATATAATTTTTAATTAATTTTCAAAGTGCACATATCCCAAAAATGAAATATTTGTGTGTGCACCCCCATAACTTTGAGAAAAAAGTTATTTTTTAGTTAGTTTTTTTGAGTGCGTGTAGAATGGAGTTTAGAAAAAAACACTTTTAAAAAAAAAAATTGATGAAAAAATCGTAAATTGTGCACCAAAACATATGCATAGGTTTTTGCAAGAAAATAAGGCACTAGTAAAAGAAATTATGGATGAAAGCCTTAAACTAATCAGATTTTAGAAAGAATTATATCGTCATCAAGGTAAAAACGAGCTTGACATCGTAGTATAATTTTTTTTGAATATTATGTTTTAATGTATGAGATATTGGGGTGCACACGTGAAATTTTGATGTTTTTTGTCAAACACAGTTTTAATCACGTAATACACAGTCCAAACCTCTAGTTTGGAAATCCAAGCCTTTGGATTGGGTATTCCAAACCCCAACAAGATGAAACGCGAGCGTGTTATAACGTAGTCACGTTCTTGTTTCCAATGCGGAATATGTCCATTTGGGAGGGATAAAGTGGAAAAACACATAGAAAACCATAAATGAGTGCGTGTTTCGGCTTGGTAAACCCGAGCCGTAACGCGATCGCGTTATAATGTGACCTAGATTTTCCATTTTCGCGTTATAGCGCGATCGAGCCATAACGCGAGCGCGTTATGGCCAAAATGGCCAAAAATGGATTTGTGTCCGCTTTTGGCCCCCATCTTTGTGCATATGCCCATGATTGCTTATTAACTTGGATGCTCCTTGATGCGAGCTCTATGGGAAACCAATCAAATCAATAAACTAGTGAAAATCAAACCACTCCAACTCTCCTTTTACCCTATTAGAGGATCCACTTTCTCAAGCCCAAAAAGCTCTCAAACATGCAAATTTTGGTTCATCATAGCCTTGAATGGAATATGAAATTCAAGAGGTCTATTTACATGTCCATCTCATGTAATAACTACACTCACATTGATTGAAAACCAAGGAAAATCTCAAATTTACATTAGCTCCTCCAAATTGTCCTGTTTTGCTTCTTGAGAGCACTATCTTTCTGGGGTTGGTATTGGGAACTATCTGTAGTGACCCTAGACACAATGAAAGTTGATCTAACTACCCTTTTAGCTCTCCAAGCTCAATGCAAATTTTTTTGACCTCACTTTGAAGGAAAATGTCTTTACTCTATCTTGCTCTCAACCAATTAGTTCTTCACCCTTGAAGCCATGTCCTAAGGGTTTTTCAACCATGAATTTTCACTTAGGGGTTTCCAAAACAAACTAAAGGGTTTTTCAGATACCCATTTCTTCCCTTTAGCTTCATATAGAGTTTCATCCACTGACTCCAAATATAAACCCCCTTTTGCTATCTTGAAGCTTGCGCAATTAGGGTCTTTTTGTAATAGTCAATCCTAGAGGCAAACTGCCATGAATCTCATGCAAATAGTGGCTTTTGAAACTCAAAACCTTCAAAAGTTTGAATGTAGGGGTTGCTTAGAAGTCTCCCTACAAATTTTAGCTTTTGAAACAATTATTTAAGTTGTTTTAATAGTGTTATTACTCTAAACCCTAGGTAGGGTTTCCAAGAAGCCGAGTAAGCTTAAATCGATAGAAAATGAGTTCTTTCCAATTTCAAACTCTGCAACTTCACCTGAAGGTACCACTATGAATCAAGTTGATTTCATACTTGTTCTGGACTATAGGACAAAGTTTTTAAACATCATTAGACCAAACATCAAAACAAAATCTTTGTTTCCTTCAACATATTCAAGAAGATGCCTATATCAAGTTTCCATTTACCTCCTCAAATGCTCAAGCACAATAGAATACTATTTCCATAATCAACATGCTATACTATAGGGCTACACCAGGTCTTCTTGTAAGTGTACAATCAAGTACAAGGTCTTAAAGGAATTTCTAACCATATAACAAGAAACAGAGTTTACTCTCCTCAAATCCTTTACAACTCTTCAAGACAATGGCTTGGCCATCTTCAATAGGTGTTCAAGCAAAGAATTTCAATCACTTTCAAACAAAATTGTATTCATAGCTTGATTGAAGGAAGAAAATAGTCTCCCAACAGTCTTACACAACTTGGTTTTGAAAACAAAGTAACTTCTTGATTTCTTAGTTATTTTCTTTAAAAACCTAATACGCAACTTGTGAGAATCATCATAACCAATTCTCTCTCCTCAAACTCTCTACCTATTTTCTCTTATATTTCAAAACCTAATTGTTTGGATGATGTGTATCCTATTACACCATTAGGAAAGAGGTATTTTATACATTTCAAAAGCACTTATCCATGATTTATACCTAAGAGACATGAAAAAGCATAACATGATGTCAACACCACTTACCAAAGACATCTAACCCCTACAACAATACCAACTAGCCCGAAATTGCCCATTTTAGTTTGGAAATTCAAATTTGCTCTTTTGGGTGGGAAAATAGAAAACCACCAAAATTTGAACTTATAGAGCACTTGAAGGCTCATCAAAACACCTAAGACCCTATGGACACCCTCGTAACATGTTCACTACCAAAATTTGCTATTCCATCTTATGCAAACTAATGGTCATGCATCATGCTACCCAACTTAAAAGAAAAAAATATGAGCTCCAACTCATGTATGTGCATGATTTCTCCTTGAAATGAGCATTGGCTTCTTCATATGTTCTTCTAATCCTTTGATTCATTCCAATTGTCCTTCCTTGGTCCATGTCCTCCTAGATCCCATGATTTGTACTTGATTCTTGCCTTTTCTTCAAGGAGGTGTCTCTTCTTCTTATTTTCAGGTGTTCTCCTTAATCTTCAAGTTTTCTCTGCTACACCTACACAAACAAGAAACACAACAACAAATACAACTCCCTCTTCAAGATCCACTATGTTCTTCATCTTTATATAACACTTGTCCTTGAAGTTCTTATGAATGTTCTTGCCTATGTAATTTGCAAAGTGTTTGTATTCTTCCGCCATTTGTTTGACTTCTTGTGCTTGCTGTCTTGTGTGCCTTACCTTGCCAACTTGTCCTAGATAGTGTGTAGACCTCCTTGTGTAAATTCACTACATTATAGATCATTCTTTGCCAAAATAGGTACTATTTTCACAACTTCTTCTTCACTCACCTCTTCTAGTTCCATGACATCCAACAAATCTTGTAAAAGAACATCCATTGCCTTGATGTGAAACTAATCACCATACCTTTGTTCTTCATCATTCAACTCAACCTTGTTTGCTTCATTCTCTCTTTGCTTCTCCCACTCACTAAGTGAGTCATTTTCCACAATTTCAAGGAATTCACGCAAAGAAGAATGAATATTAGTTAACAAACAAGTAAGTTTAGGATCTGAAATGTTTACCTTGTCTTCATCCAATGCATCTTGCTCCTTCTATAATAATTCCTTTTCCCATGTTATCAACATACTTGAGCTGATTGCCTTCTCTTTATTATCCTTCAAGGTAACTAGTGTATGACTCTTTCCATCCTTCTCTAAGGTGTAGGTATTGTCTCTTCCATTGTGTATGGTATTCCTGTCATACTGCCAAGGTCTACCTAAGAGCACATAGTACACATCCATAGGCATGATATCACAAAGTACTTTATCCTTATATCCTCCTATTTGAAACTCTACCATGCTTTCTCAGTCACAAGAACATGATGACCTTTTGAAGCCATGACACCTTGTAGGGTGTTGGATGCTTAATCCTCTTAAGGCCTAGTTTCTCAACCATCTCTAAGGAAACTAAATTATTTGTACTACCTCCATCTATAACAACTTTACAACACTTACCATGAGATTTGCAAATGGTCCTGAACAATGTTTTCCTTTGGGCTGGTTCCTTTTCCTTTGCTGGTTTGAGTAAGACTCTTCTAAACAACAACGACTCTCTTGTCTCAGGTTCCTCTATTTGTGTTGTTGAACCCATACTCTCCTTGTCATCAGCTTCGACAATTTGATTTCTTGCTTCTCTTGTTCTACTGCCACTTGCTTGAGAGTTCTTTGGATATTCAAAGAACCTATGACTAGCAAACTCATTACATTTGAAACACCTACATGTAAACTCACCTCTTCCTCTTGAATAGCCACCTCTTGTAGCACCTTGTACTTTTGAACTAATTTCTCCTTTTGCTTGTCCTTGTTGTTTCTCTTCTTTGCTTGCTTCTTGTCCTTTGCTCCGAAATCCTTACCTATGTACTCTCTAGTATGCTACATTCTCCTTCTATTCAACTTGTCTTCCACCTTTAAGGCCGGTGATAAATACTCTTCAAGTGTCCTAGGACTAACAAGACTCAATTCATCCTGCAAGTTGTACCTCATACCATTAAGTTATCTAACCTCCTTGTCTCGTATCATCCTCTATGTGCCCCGACGTGATACTCATCTTGTAAAACTCCTCAATATATTCCTTGACTCCCATCTCTTTCTGTTTTAAATTTTGAAGTTTCCTATAAGAGCCTCACCCACGCCAATCTCCTTCACTGCGCGTAGAGCTCCATCACCTTCTATTCAACTTGTCTTCCACCTTTAAGGCCGAGTTGATAACACTCTTCAAGTTTCCAGACTAGTAAGACTCAACTCATCTTGCAATTTGTACATCAAACCATTAAGTTATCTAGCCACCTTGATTGTATCATCCTCCATGTGCCCCGACGTGATACCTAGCTTGTAAAAATCCTCAATATATTCCTTGAATCCCATCTCTTTCTATTTTTAAATTTGAAGTTTCCTATAAGAGCCTCACTTGTGTCGAGCTCCATCATCTGCGTCAAGCTCCATCACGTCGAGCTCTCCCCCCGTGTCAAGCTCGCCTTGTACCTTCGCACGACTTGGTTTTCATTTCTCGCCTTAGCCCCTACACTTCAAGCTCGACCCTAACACTACAAGCTCAACTCGTGTCTCGGGCCATTCAAACTCTCTAAAGCTCGACCTAATCTCCTCTCTCGATAGACTCATTTGACCTTGCATGACTTAAGCGTAGCTTGCTTGGTTCACTTTGTGCTCATCGGTCGGTTTGTGCTCTTCGCCCTTGAGAAGAATCCCTCGGCCTCGACACAAATTCTTACACCCGATGCTCTACTCATTGACATGCTAGTCGACTCGTCATTTGGTTATCTTATAGATGTCGAGTCATCGCCGCCCTCGAGCCTCCCTCAATTTATTCGTTGTCGCCGAGCTTACTTTTGCTCGTGTCGCCGAGTCTCCCATCTGCGTCAAGCTTCTTGCTCTTTCTGTCGAGCTTCCTCCCAGTCATTCATGTGTGCTTGATGCACCTCCCGACAACTCGTTCCTCGGCCCATTTTGATTATGTCCCTTTGCGAGATAGTCATCCCAACCGGGCTTCTTTCCGCCTAGGATAATATGGATCAACATCACCAACAGACAACAACATGAAATTGGTATTAAAAGCTCCCAATTCAAAAAAACAAAACTTCAAGGAAAAATATGATATCCTATAGGAACTTCTAAACAGAATTGAATGATGGAAATTGTTAACCAAGCCCTCCACACGGAACTTGGTGATCTCAATGAACAAGTTACAATAGTGGAATTTGAAAATGCTCTGTTGAAACAACAAATATCTATTAAGGAAAGCACTCTCCTCTCTCCTAATTCGCACCATATAAGCAAAGATCCATGATCTCAAAAATATGTAGGAGGCAATCAAAGTGCAACAAGCTTCTTTCAAACAAGAAACTTAATCACATATTGAATCGTGGCGAAGGTTATCTAAGCTAAACCTCAAAAAAACAAACTTCAAGGAAAACTACGATATCCTATAGGAACTTCTAAATAGGATTGAACAGATGGAAATTCTTAACCAAGCCCTCCACACGGAACTTGGTGCTCTCACTGAATGGGTTACAACAGTGGAATCTGAAAATGCTTTGTTGAAAGAACAAATATCCAGTAAGGCAAGCACTCTCCACTCTCCTAATGGCACCATACAAGCAAATATTCATGATCTCAAAAATATGTAAGAGGTAATCAAAGTGCAACAAGTTGCTCTTAAACAAGAAACTTAATCACATATTCGATCGTGGGTGAAGGTTGTCTAAGCCAAACTCTTTAGATGCAAGCGTGAGTTGAATCTCAAAGTAAGGGGGCTTCCCTCATCCCAATCGTCATAGGACCCCTTGACAGTTGGGAATTCATTCATCAGGGACACTTTGGGCATCTAGGATATTCACCTTGAGCGTGCCTAGCTCGGTTATGAGTCTACTCTCTTCCTTCGGTTCAAGTCAACAATTGATAGGCTCAAGGCTCTAAGGGCCACGAGAAGATTATTTTCACTCCCTAATAGGATCTTCTTTGATGAGGATTTTACCAGGTCACAGGTTATCGAACTCAAAAAGTAGGGGGTGCACAAGATTATCGAAACCTTGGGTGGTAATCAAAGACACTTTCCCTCTTGGATGGGAGTCTCGTCCGGGACTTCCAAATGACGGGCCACGAAGGGGGTGCAATTGGACAAGAGCATGACTATTAGATGTTGGAACAGTAATGGCTCCTTTTGGTCCTCACCTGGTCTTATTCTTGATGCTCTTAGTTCCGCAGACATCCTCTTTATCATTGAGACTCACGAGAGTCTAGTGAGGCCTCTTCCTGATATCACGAGCTATCATTGGTACTCTACGCACAAAGGGCGAGAAACTAGGAACTTGGTAGGCATTAGAGGTTTTGGAGGGGTGACCTTCTTGTATAGAGATTTTCTCCAAAGACAAGATTGCAGAGATGAGCTTGCCAGTTCTTATGGGTTCATATTCGTGGTGTGGATCCCCTCTCCAGGGATATCTTTATTCGCAATGTGTTACTTCCCCGACATCCTCCCCTTATGCCATTCATAATGGTCCTGATGGTGATCCCTTTACCGACTTGTATGATAATATTGCCCAATACTCAAGTGGTTGAAGAAGTCATCCTTTTGGGTAATTTCAATGCCCACACCAGAGCACTCCAGGTTCCTATTCATGACCACGTGGAGGATATGTTTTGCACTCAGACAGTTGATCCAGAGACAGTGGGCTTGCACAGGACTTCAGAGGATGATTCAGGGCCTCTCACTGCTTATGGCCAACACCTCCTACAGCTTGGAGAATCACATGAGCTAATTATCCTCAATGGGATTACTTGCTTTCCTGATTCACATCTCTTCACATGTCGACCGCATGGTGGTGTGAGTGTGGTGGATTATGTCCTCTCCAACTAGAGCTCCTTGTCAATGATCAACCACTTCTCTATTTCCTCCATTCCTCTTTTCAATCACGCCTTTGTGTTTGTGTCCCTTCGTGTTGACATTCCCGCATCTTGCCACTTGCCCCTCCTTCATGGCCCCCTTGTATCACTTTCCATTTCACCGAAGTGTATCCTAATTCCTTTTCCTCAAATCTTTGGAAACTTCTCCGCCTTGAGTCCCAATGTTTTTCTATGGGAAATGTGGCTTCCAAATACACCCTCCTTTCCTCCATCATCTAGGAGGCCTCCCTCATGTCCTTCCCTAGTTCCACTCGGCCTTCATCTGCCTCCCATCAATGGAATACTTGCCCCATGAACAAATGGTATGATGACGAGTGCAAAATCTTCCACAGATAGTTACAACATGCTTTTAACCAGGCCCTTCCCTCCTATCATACCTTGAAAGCCTCCTACCGTTGTCTCCTTCATTGTAAAAATGCCTCTTCATTTCCCAGCATAGACGAACTTTATGTGAGTCTCTTCGACACTCTCCTAAACATTTTTGGCGCACCATTTTCCCCACCACTCATCTCTTCCCTTCGAGCTTAACCCCAATTCCATGTTCTCTCACACCTCTAGGCTTTATGATATTCCCGAAAACCTCTTATCCAGGTTGACAACCCACCTTCCTTGTGCCACCTTTTCACCTACACTAAAATCAGAGAGGCAATCAAGATGATGAACTGTAGTAGGGTAGCGGATGAGGAGGGGTTCCAAGCAGAATTCTTCAAACTTGGTCAAGGGGTTCTTTGTAGTTATTTGACTGACCTCTTCAATCATATGGTTTGCTTGGGTTTTTGCCATCTTGGGCACACCATATCGTTCACCCAATTTAGTGTGTTGGCTAGATTTTATGCTCGGCTAAACATACAACAACCTAGACAGTCATGGGATAAATCCCCTTAATTTAATGATGAAGCTCATGTGTGTTTTATTTGTTTATTCAACTACCTATCTAACTATTTTGGGGTATTACTTTAGTTGAATAACTCATGAACCACAACTAAACAATTTGGAAGTAACTATACGGTAGCTAAAGACGTAGATGTAGAGAATAAAAACTAGAAATGAATTATGTAAGGTAGGAAGTGTGTCCAAACACAAGTAGTTTTCAGAGCAAGTTACTTTCACACGAAATAATTAATCGTTGATGATTCTCACAACTTTAAGCAAAAGTGAAAAGAAGCCTTGCTATTATGAAAGCCAAGATAACACAAAGTCTATCATTAACATTCACAAATTGCATAGTCAGACTTTAGTAGACAAAAAGTTCGACAAAAATCCTTCTTTCTTCTTATTCAACTGTCAACTATTTACAATGTGTACATCTAGCTATTTCAACACAAAGTCTAAAACAACCATGTACAACGTATAACAATAGTTTGCCCAAAAATCTCCCCGCTTAACCCGCAAGTGTCTTCTTCTATTTATAGTCATCACAAGTAAAGCACAAGGAAGCAATATCCATTATACTTCAATAAATGAATAACTAATAAATAGTTAGGAGTTGAGAACTTTCCTCCTCAAAAGCTTCATTTCATGCCACATAATAGTTTAGAATATTCGACCATTTAAAACCATAATAATTGATTCATAACTACCCTCAAGTATTTAACTTTATCAAACAACTTAAAGTATCGGTGATTGATCACTAGATTACTTAAGTCTTACAATGAATATACTTGAGGAGTAAAGAAGAAATGTAGAAGAGGCAGAAGAAGTAGATGAATTATTCAAAATTAATGGCTTGGTCTTCGCTTGATCTTTCTCTTCTCTTGTATAGTTGTCTTTATCTTCACCTACATCTTCATCTTCATCTTTGTGATTTTCTCTATAGATGACATACTGATCCCTCATGTATTTAATCACGTCATCATCTGCTTGTGCTACAACCTCCATTTCTATCTCCAACATTAGTAATTCCCTTTCCATAATTTTGTAACCTCCCTTTATCTTCCCAAGATATGATCCCAAATGACCAACATCATCTTGAAGTTTTGCCAGCTTATCCAAGGATTTGTGATGAATATAATGATACTTTGCAGAGATTTGGAGGAATTATACTTTGTCAAATCATAAATCACATCATCAAGTTCATCCAAAACTGGTTCAACTTGTTCTTCCATAATTTCCATCTTTTGCATTGAAGATTTATGATTCTCTGCTTGAATAAGAGAAGAAGTTTCTGTTGTCTTCCCTTCTTTTGTAGATCCTTCAAGTACAATCTTTTCTTCAATTAACACATTATCCAACAGTGAATCTATTTCCTCCAAACTCTGCAACGTTAATTTAACAATCCCAACAATCATTGTTTGCTTCCGCTTCAAGTTCCTCAACTTGTCCAATTTCTCATTATATTCAACAGTCCTTACTAATATCTCCTCGTAATAATTTGTGGCCTTACTAATATATTCAACAATCCTTACAACATATTTTAGAGTTTGGTTTGGCCAAGATTCCAAAAGGACTTGCAGATGATGGGCAAGTGATTTTTAGTGCATATTATGATCAAGGAGGTGATAATGCTCCTTGCCCTCCAGTTACTCATATTTCAAAGTCAATTATGGAAAGAACATCAAAGGCATTGTTATACAATGTTGAATGGTTGACTAGTCGAGGCTATTGCCTTAATGAGTTAGTAATGAAAGAGATTACTCGAATAAGCACCTTTGGAAAGACAAAATATGTCGTGAAGGTAAGAAGAGAAAGGAGGCTCCAGGAGAGAGCAGTGGCGTAGCTGTAAAGTTAAAACCAATCAAGAGAGCAAGAACAAAGAATCCTTTGATTTCAGGAGCTATCCCCGAAAATACTTCTAGTTTATCGACATCATCAATTAATACTCCTACCATTCAAGAACCTTTTTCTAAAGAAGACATTGTGATGCCAATGCTTAAACCAGCTTCTTTCATATTTCCTCAAGCAATGAAATCGTATTGCCTAGACCACCTCCCTCTTCTCCACCCTAGTTACCCCTCCACCTCCTCCATATCTAGAGGAATCATTAACAATACCACAACAAGAGGAACATGATGTTGCTTCTCTTCAATGAGCATCTCAAACATCAAGAAAAAGTGAAGCCTAGATGAAAGATGCACATGTGGGGAAGGCGAGATTATGAAGTTGGTGATGAGATGCATGATCAAACGGTAGAAAACTCTTGAGTCCCGAGATCTTGCCGAGAATAGAAGAGCATTAAAGATATTGATACAGGGACCGAAGAAGAGATAACGAAAGAATTGATAAAGGAAAAGATGGTTGAGTTAGGAGGGGTTTTGCAATTAGAATCTACTATAGAAGAACTTGAAAAACAACTAGCAATAGTGGCACCTCGCTTCCTAGGAAGGAAGTGGTAAAGAAATAATTGTGCATCCTAAAGCTCAAACTCTTTCAGGTCAAGAATTTACAAATTGGCTAACTAGTCCTTTCCTACTTCTAAGGAAGTAATCGATTTGGAGGAAATGGATCTTCAGTTGTTAAGAAGGATTGAAAAGAAGAGGAAAAGACCAAAAATGGCCAAGGTTACTTCAAGATTAATCATCGATTCTTCGGGGAAGAAATTTGTTGAAGTATCTACTCCACCAGTTGGGAAAAGAAAAAGAGAATTGACTAGAGAGGATTTGACAATTACAAAGGTGCCTTTGGGAGAAGTCACCACTGAAGGTTTAAAGCATGACACGTAGACATTGATAAATAGCCTTTTCCAGAAGTTAGATGAAGAAAAAGAAAAAGTTGCTAAGTTGAAAGAGCAATCATCTAAAATTTGTAATATTATCATGAAGGTTGTCCCAAGAACCCCACACAACTTGTGCGTATGGAGGAACTATTGTGGAAGAGACAAGTGATAGATCAAAGGCTATAGATGAATGGGTGGCTGATATCACTAATACAACTACAAATTTTTACAAAGAAACTTTGGTAAAAGCTGCTGAGTATAAAGAGAAGTTGGATAAATTGAAGGGCCTCAAGCAAGAAGTAGATAATGAAAGAGGTATTGTTGAATTACAACTGCAAAGTCTGGAAGAAATTAATGAATTATCAGATGATATTTTAATTGGAAAAAATATTGCACCTGAAGGGTCAATTAGAAAGGGGAAACAACAGAAACATCTTTTATCATTTAGGCAAAATATTATAAAGCACATTATGACCAAGATGGAAATGATGGAAGAATGAGCTGAGGAAATTCTGGAAGAACTTGATGATGTAATTTATGGTCTGACAAAGTATGATACTTCCAAGTATCCACAGAGTATTGATGAGTTTCTTCCATTGTTTCAGCAACTAATGGACAAGGCTATTATTCCTTTCAACCGAAAGTCCCTAGACAAATTAGCAGATATTCAAGATATTGTCAATCAGTTGGGATCTTGTCTTAGGAAGGTAATAAGAGGTCGTGAAAGTTTTGGGAGAGGAATTGCTCATGTTTGAAACAGAAATGGAGGCTACAGCTGATGCAGATAATAATGCTTTATCAAGTACATGAGGGATCAGTTTGTTATCTATAAAGAGAATCATAAGGATGAAAAAGATGAAGCAGTTGAAGATGAAGCAGAGATAAAGGAAAAACCAGAGATAAGAGAAAAGAGAAAGATAAAGTGGGGACAATATGCTTGATTCAGAGAGATTCTTCTATTTCTTCTACTTCCTTTCTCTTTCTTTCTTTCTTTACTTTTTGAGTATATTCATTGTAAGACTTAAGTAATGTGGTGTATAATCACCATTACTTTAAGTTGTTTGATAAAGTCAAATGCTCAAAAAAGTAGTTATGAAGCATTTTTATGGTTTTAATGTTGAACTTTTGAAGTAACTAGGTGGCATTAAATGAAGATTTTGATGAGTAAATTTCTCAACTCCAAACTGTTTGTTATTTGTTTATTAAAGTGTAACGGATATCTCTTCCGTATGCTTTACTCATGACAATTATAAATAGAAGAAAAAACTTACATGTAAGGGGATCTAGAAGTTTTTGGGTGACAATGTTATATGTTGTACTTGGTTATTTTAGACTTTGTGTTGAAATAATTGGAGGCACTTATCAGTAAGCAATTAACATTTTAATAAGAAGAAAGAAAGACTTTGGTGTAACTTTGCGTTTATCATAGTTTATTTGTGTGATTTGTGATGGTTATGATAGACTTTTTGTTGTCTTAACTTTCATTAGTATACACTTCTTTTTAATTTGCTTTAAAGTAATATAAAGAAGATAATGTTTGTTTATTCTGTGTGTGAGTAACTAGCTCTGAAATCTACCTGTTACAAAGCACATTCCCACATTCATTACATCCTTTCAAGTTTATCCTCTCTATTTCTGTTTTCCCCTACTTATATTCTAGTTACCAAACAAGCTGCTTACTTCTTGCCAAATTGTTTAGTTGTGGTTCATGAGCTATACAATTAAAGTAATACCCCGAAATGGTATATAGGTGTTAGAATAAACAAATAAAGCATACGGGATCTTCACTATTAAATGAATGGGATTTATCCATGACTGCTAGGTTACATGTTTAGTTGGGCGTAAAATCTAGCCAACTACTTTTCGCACTACGCCATGAAGCCCCTATTGTTTAGGGATAAAGAGGGTTGTATTTTTTTATCAATATTTTCCCCCCGCCAATGAAAATCTCATTTTCCCACTTCTTTAGATGAAGAAATTACCCAAAATTCAAAGTGTGGAACCCTAGAATAAAACCTAGAATTTCAAGGCTTGTTTTGTCGCAATCTTACACCCGCAGTGCACTTACTAAAAATAACATGTGTCCATGGCGAGGCATACTAAAAATAGAAAGTGGATAAAAAGGGCAATGCATCATCAACAAAGGAGGATTAAAATGTTTCAAAGGGTTCGAAGGGATTGGGATGAATTTGACAAAGCCTTTTGGAGTAGATTCAAGTAAAAGTGGGGTTTCGGTCCCAAATGAGCATACACCGCAAATGAGTGCTTGAGCTTTAAGCAAGGATTTTGGGAGCTTCTAAAGATTCAAGAGCCCAACAAAGTACATATGGAACATATTCTCCATGTCGAAATGGTGGGAAAAATGAGACCTTTGAAACATCATATACTTCCCTATGCAAGTCATTTATGTGACACACAATGGCGATATCCGAGAAAAAGGGGTATTTGAAGGTGCTGGTCTAATTAGAGCTTCAAACCATCACCATTCGATTCATTGAGTGTTTTGTATTCAAGATCATATAAAATTTTGCCTCCAAAACTCATTCGGGAGCCCAAGTTATCATGCCGTTTCAAGTTGGCTCAAGGAACGCGTTCAATACTTAGCCAAATTTTCAAGAGGACATGTGTCAGCTCCAGAGCTTGACACATTTTGATGTCCCATTTGTCCCTTTAGCAAAGGGACATAAGGGACAATAAAATGCGTCCAACCCTTTTTAGCCCACTGGTCACTCATAAGACCCTCCACATCGCCAGTTTAGCCCTTAGGAGCTTGCCGAAGCCTATCCTCACAGTGCACAAATGACCGCCAAGTGTCGCAACTTGGCGCGATGTGCAAATTCATGTCCCTTTCATCCCTTTAATGAAGGGACAAAGGGGACGATAGTAAAATGCGCCCAACCTCAAATATGCCTTCTGGTCCTCCATACGCCTGAAATTCAGCCCCTAGGTGCTTCCCTCAAGCTCCCTAGCCCAAATGCTCAACCAGTCAGATCTTGCCAAGTGTCGCGATTGGGCGTGATGTGTAAATTGATGTCCCTTTAGCTAAAGGGACATTAAGGACACAAAAATGCGCCCAACCCAAGAATCAAAATGTGCAAAAATTTTTACTCCTTTGCTTGCTTCGCGTGCTACTTGCACACACCCGTAAAAGCTCAATTGTCGGGATCCTCTTCACCATGCTATTCTTGCACTTAACCAACTCCTCAAAATATTCTCCACATTGAAAATGTAGATATCTCGAGAAGAAAAAACAGATCAAACAAAGAATGAAGAGAAAACGAAGATTTTTCCTAGATAACCACAAAGTCTTCCAATCGAAAAATCTTCATATCTTTCAAAATACAATTCGGATTGAGATGTCGTGTTTTGCAGACTTCCTCATTTTTCAAGATGATCAAGATGCAACAAAGCGGAGGTCCAATGCTGCCTTGAATCATTTGTTCAACAAAACCCCATCTCGTGCCCTAACTTACATTTGTCGGATTTCCCATCAATCTGGCAATGGAAACGAAAGTTAAAAACTTGCACATGAACTCCAAATGAAAACTATATTGCAATGGAGTTGATTTCATCACGATCGAAGACAAAAACCAGACCTATAAATTTTGAGCTCCATTAATGGCCACCATGGGAGCTCTACGTGCTCAAGCCCCTTCTAGGCGATTTTTTTTAATTTTATTTCCAAGCATTCTAGTGGCGAAATCAAATGAAATTAAGGACGTGACTGCAACAATGAGCCGAGTCCAAAATAATATGTTCCGTCGAAACCAAGAACCAAAAATGCACTTTCCAAAAATAGTAAGTTTTCCTATACATGCTTGATATGTTTGGAAAGTCATCATCAAAAGCGCCGTGATGAAGGTAGTGTGCACCGAAGATCACCAAGAAGCCATAATGATTGTGCAAAGTAGAAAACAACGAAAAATGAACACTTACTAAAAATAGCAAACCCCTATATGGGTGCTTACTAAAAATAGTAAGTCACCCCAAGAAGTGGCCGAGGCAAAGGCAGTGTGCACAAGAGTGAATGAGGAAGTTCATCACATCAGGATGGTCAGAAGAGGCAAAAATCACCTCTTACCAAAAATAGTAAGTCTCCCATCTAGGCACTTGTTATTAATGGTAAGTCACACTCAAAAGGTAATTTTGGCACAATGGGACATAGAGGGATGATCATTCAAGTCAACATCATCATTCGGGATCATCCATGGGCATTTCTCACAGGGCATTTAAGATTCATCTCAGGGAACTCGACAATGTCTCTTGACACTCACTTCGTGGCTCAAGTTGCAAGAGTATCATGTGCAGGGTGGAAGTTGCGGTCATCGGCATAACCGTTCATTCAACTTGGCAAGATCGGTTCTGAGCTCCTATCTCTTTGGAAGGGATCTTTGTGAGTTGTGTTTGTGGTCATCAACAAAGTCATTCAACAGTGTTCTTAAACACTTAACCCAAGGTGTCTATGAACCATCCAAATGAACTTCTTAGGGTGCAAACATTTGGAGATTTAGAGTTCATCACATTGGAGCATTCCATCGAGTCATCTGGCAGGATCAACAAACTTTATCAGAGGAGAATCTTTCGTTGTCAACATCGTTCTTCCTTCTTTCTCGCTCTCTCTCTCTCTCTTCTCTCCCCCAACTTTCTCTCTCTTCTCAATGTTCTAATTTTGCGTTGGGGTTGCACTTTTTCATATGTCTTAATGTTCCTAATGTAATAAGTCACCTTTATGTTATAAAAATGGACTTAATGTTTTCCTAAGAAGGTGAAGAGTCTTAAGTCATGTCAAGACATACGAAGAGTTATTGGGGGTTATATGAAGAGTGTTTTCACTTCCTATAAATTGTAAAGCCATTCCCATTTCAAAGGGTTGGAGATCGATTTTGTAAACTCAAGAGTGCCTTGTGCTTAAAGAGAACAAAGGAGATAGCCATTTTTCTTCTATTTTCCCCTCATTATTTCCTCCATTCTCATACTATGTACAACTTTAATTGAAATGCTAATTAAGGAAGAAGTTTCTGTTTTCCAAGGCACATGAATGTGTGCATCTTTGTATGCATGGTTTCCTTTAGCTAAGTAACATGGAATTTTTAGTTGTTTCTTCTCATAAATGCATGTGTTGAAATTTCTAACTAGTGTGTGTAGGAATATGATTTTCTACCTGCAACATTAGTTCTCCTATCTCATTTGTCACTCCCCTTTTCCACTCTACAGACAAAGTCTTCTCTAGAAAAGCTTGATTCTAGCTTTTCCATGAGCAGGTCGGTGGAGTGCCCATGTTGGATCCTCAGCCGAAAGGCCACTAGGAAAATCCACCTTTTCACGCGCATGCAAACACAGCAGCTGCACCATTTAAGTAGAAGGTCTTCGATTCCTAGAGTGTTGGCAAGAAACCCACAAATTTGTCCACTCGACAAATTTTCTCGCCAACATGATGTTGAAGGTGTAATAACTCTTTTTGAGGGTTTATATGAAATTTCCAGAATCTTGGAAATTATTACAACAAACTGAAATTAAATTGCAGCAACCTCTACTTCACATAATTTTTCCCAAAAAATCATCACCAAACATCATCTAATATTGATTAATGATTTATATATTATTTTTATGAATGTTAGAGCCCAACTCGAATAAGGGAATGCAAATTAACATTGCTGGAAATGAAGTTCTGAACTGGAAATCACAGCAACATATAAAATTTAATATCCCATGAATTAATGCACTAAAAATCACGAACTTTGAGATTTCAACCTTTAGAAACAAGGCAAATCAGATTACAAGGTTGATTTGATGAAATTCTTTGCCAGTAAATCAAAAATCAGTCATATGCAAGTCACACTTCTAGGAATAATAGAATAAAATCTGGAAATGCACCAATTGATTTTCAATAAAATAATAATCTGCAAATACAAATAGTTTTAAGTCAAAAGTGAGAGGTTTTCGTCCCTCACAATGGACCTCATATGGGGTTTTCGTCCCAAATGGAAAGATATGAGAGTTCACTCTCAAAATCTGATTTTTCAAATGAAAATCGATATCCCAAATGACTCCTCTAACCCCTATTTATACTTTTTCAAAGGTTGGCGCCAAAATAGAAAAGACATGTCCATTCATTATGTCCCTTCATTATGCCTTGGCCGACCCCTTATATTTATTTATTTTGCCTTAATACAAGGCCAACCCATATAGTTGAGTCCATTACACTAAAACATATTAAAAAATATTAATAGACATATTTTTGTTCTCTCCTTTATCTTCTTTAATTCAACCATGGAGAAGAATTGCCCGGGAATCCAATTTGCATTCAAATTTGGAGAAAAAAGGGCATTATAGTCCTCCTCCCAAGATTGCTTGTCCCCAAGCAATCACAATCACCTGGATCCCATGTGATCCTTGTAATCTTCATTTTTGTATCTACACAAGAAACAAACTCCTTAGAAAAAACATGAGTGTCTAACAATACTCCTTTAGGTCTTGCAATTGTCTTCTTGTTTGTGGAAGCCCCATAATCTTCATGTATTTGATGGCTGCCCCGTACAAAGCTGTAATCAAGCATTCTTCTTTCAAAAATCAGAAAATTGGCTGGTTTCCATTCCCACGTTTTCACCCATGGACCCAAATCAATCTTCAACAATACATTCATCAATGGTATGGCTAAAGATTGAGCTATTGAAATGATAGGAAAGATGATCATGGTGATGTCAATTGTAGAAGTGATGGGACAACAATTTGAAATTGTTTTCCCAATATGAAAATTGGTTGGTTTCCATTCCCACGTTTTCACCCATGGACCCAAATCAATCTTCAACAATACATTCATCAATGGCATGGCTAAAGATTGAGCTATTGAAATGATAGGAAGGCTGATCATGGTGATGTCAATTGTAGAAGTGATGGGACAATAGTTTGAAATTGCTTTCCCAATATGAAAAGACTTCCATGAAACCTTATTCCCAATAGCAACAAACTGAAAATGACTCATATATTCAGCTGAAAATGGAATGTTTTGTGGAGAATTCATACCATATCCTTGCTTCCTTTCCAATTGGTTATGCCAACATCAACAATCAAATATACCCAATGCATACCCTTCTTTGGAAGCACATCAATCAAACGCCACAAATGCTGCTTAAAATCTGAAAATGAGCTTCTTATCATGCAAAGGGTAATCCATGTATCCAGGTAGAGCTTGCAAAATTCTATTCCTTTTAGTCTCTCATCACGTAAAGCAACGTATGCAAGAGTACATCCCAAAGTTCTTCTTCTATGTTCACAAAGAAAGGATAAAGCTGAAATATAATGCATATCAACATAGAGAAGCCAAAGAACCTTGTACCTTACTTGGTGCCAATGATGTTTCCTTATGAGAAGAAACAAAGTACATGAGGCCAACATACCCATGTGCCTTCTAATGAGGTACGGATCAGCAAACTTATGGTCTCCTTTTCTTTCTCCCTTTCCGGTATGTTCCTTAGGCGCCCAAATGTTAAGAGCAAATGTACCAACCAAGATGTGACCATTATACATCATATTCATCTCCCTTGGGCTGCTCTCATCATCCACAAAACTCAGAATTTCTGAGTTTAGAACAACACTATTTTCTTCGCCATTTTCTTCATCCAAAGCCCCTTTTACTTTCTTACCAATGTTTTTGCTAGGTGGGAAATAACCTGGAGCAACCATGAGACTCATGCTCCCTTCTTCAAATGGCTCACGGTGACAGTGAATGATGTCCTTCAAATCTGATTTGTCCATCATTTCTTCATCATGCATATGCTTGTTGCTAATGCCCCTTTCATTATGCAAGCCATAGGTCTTGCCACGAAAACCACATCTCATCTTTTCATTCCTATTCCATGTGCATAACACCTCTTTTCCCTTGATCCTCTTGGAATTATTTGAGCTTCCTTTGATAAGGTTTGATTCAACCTTTGTTCCCAAACATACAAGGATGAGGTTGCCAACAATATTGATTTCGAAATGAAACCTTTTTCCAGAATTTATAACAGCACCAATGTAGAAGCAATATTGGGGTTGAACCCAATCATCCATACATTCATTACCACAAGAGACACTTTCTATCTTTCTACTCCTTGAAACATGTTGATCATAGGAACATACACAAGGCAGTGACATATGAAAGAGCAATAAGGCTAAGACATAGTTACCCTTCTCCTCGCTTGTTGATTGCTTGACAATTTCCCCATATTCTTGAGTTTTAGTAGGGCTGAGATTTTCTTTAATGGACCTTCTTTTTGCTGCTGTTGGGTATAGTCCAGCCCCTTCATCTTGTTCTTTATGAGGGGTTTCTCCCATTTCCATGGCCCAAAAGGGCTATTATCAACACTACTCCAAATTATTCTTTCCAACATAAGAATATCAAGAAGATGGCCAACCAAACTAAAAGAGGAAATGGTTACCTTAGCATACCAACCATGGATCTTGGGAGAAGGTCATCCTTTGTTACTTTCATCTTAACTCTTGTGCATGCATGACTTGGGGTTTTCCGGAAAGGATGGGAGTACCCCTTACCACTTAATGTGCACCGTAATCTTCCCATATTTGAATCAAACTGATGATGATGATTAGTTCTATGTGATGGTAAGCTAGGGAGCAACAAATCTGAAATGTACTCGATCCTCGGACCTTCAACAAAACTTCCGTCCACTTCTTCTTCCTTCATACCTTGTTCACAAGTACTTGGGATATCTTGGTGGCTCTTTCCCAAGTTTGATTCTTCATTTTTGGGTTCTTTATTGTCTGCTGCTACAATCGGATCAGCGGGCTGCCTTATATCATTTTTACCTTGGAAATGGGTTTCATCCGTTCTTAACACCACCGCTTCTTGTTCACCACCTTTTCTTTCATCTTTATCGTTGGTGTCACTTATCTTTTGAGGGAGGTCTTTATGGCCATTCACATCACCTTCAGGCACATGCTTCTCTTCATTCTTCTAGACATCATCATTATTATTTCACTATGTTGACTCTCTGGAGCTAAAATGGAGGTAGGGGCTGAATTATTCTTCCTGGTTCTTTTCCCTTTGTGGCACAAATTTGGAATATCATATTTCCATTTTATGAATTCTGAAAATGGTAGGGCATTCCAGATGTCTTCTTGAAGAGCTTGATACTCCCTAAAGAGATTTTCTACCTCCTTAATTTTCGAAACCCCAGTCCTTAGAGAATCCATGCTCTGATATCACTGTAATAACCCTTTTTGAGGATTTATATGAAATTTCTAGAATTCTGGAAATTATTACAGCAGACTGAAATTAAATTGCAGCGACCTCTACTTCACATAATTTTGCCAAAAAATCATCACCAAACATCATCAAATATTTATCAATGATTTATATATTATTTTTATGAATTTTAGAGCCCAATTCGAATAAGGGAATGCAAATTAACATTGTTGGAAATGAAGTTCTGAACTGAAAATCACATCAACATATTAAATTTAATATCTCATGAATTAATGCACTAAAAATCATAAACTTTGAGATTTCAACCTTTAGAAACAAGGCAAATTAGATTACAAGGTTGATTTGATGAAATTCTTTGCCAATAAATTAAAAATCAGTCATATGCAATTCACACTTCTAGGAATAATAGAATAAAATTTGGAAATGCACCAATTGACTTTCAATAAAATAATAATATGCAAATACCAATAGTTTTAAGTCAAAAGTGAGATGTTTTTGTCCCTCACAATGGACCTCATATGGGGTTTTCGTCCCAAATGGAAAGATATGAGAGTTCACTCTCAAAATATGATTTTCAAATGAAAGTCGATATCCCAAATGACTCCTTTAACCCCTATTTATATTTTTTCAAAGGTTGGCGGGAAAATAGAAAAGACGTGTCCATTCATTATGTCCCTTCATTATGCCTTGGCCGACCTCTTATATTTATTTATTTTTCCTTAATACAAAGCCGACCCATATAGTTGAGTCCATTACGCTAAAATATATTAAAAATATTAATAGACTTATTTTTGTTCTCTCCTTTATCTTCTTTAATTCGACCATGGAGAAGAATTACACATGAATCCAATTTGCTTTCGAATTTGGACAAAAAGAAATAATACAAAAGGAGAGGGCTTATGCCTGGCTAATGTTGGAGTTAGTGTCTGGAGAGGGTTTTATCCCTTTTCACTAAAATCTTTTCTTTCCCCTTGGATGCGGGGGTAATAGGAGTCCTTATCTCCTTAGTGGGACCTTCGCTATTGCCACTAGTGGGGAAGGAATTCTTTCTTTTGCAACTATCACTAGTGGAGTAGGAACCTTTTCTTCCTTAGGTTTAGTCTTCTGATGGCTGCCTTATTTATGAGAGAGTGTTAGCACAAGAGGTGTTTTTGTCATTGGAGTCCTCCTCTTAAAGGTTGGACTATTGGAATTTTTTAGAGAGATAGGGGTGTTATGAGTTTTTTTCTTAAGGCCGTACCTTGTTGATTGCAACCCTCTTCGTTTTGGGGTACTTTTTGTCTTCTTCTTCTTGGGGCAATATGATTTTCCTCTTTCTTCTCCTCGTGAGCATAGAGCTTCTTATGACCCTTCATGTTGCTTAGGGCTCACTTGTGCCCTCGTCTCTTCTTCCTTCGAACCGTATTATGAATTGTGTCCCTTGTTCTTCATGTATCTCTTTTTCCTCTAGTTGTTCATTAGGGTAGCCTCGGTTTCTTGAGTTTCTTCTCTCTTGAGGTTGGGAAGTTGGATTCGTATCGATTGATCTCGGTTGAGGCTTGACAATCTGGATCCCTTGTTTGGCTATTAACCAAATTAGGAAATGGTGTGATAGGGCCTTCTCTGCCCCCTTCTGGTATTCTTTTTCCATCTTCTTTAGAATGTTCCACAGGTGATTTGGGATGTTTATGATCCTCCCATGCCTTAGGTGATTTAGGAATTTGAACTTGTTCGTGTATACCATGAAGTATCTTCCCTCACAGGTAAGGTATTTGATTATGTAGGAGGATATTTCTCTCCACGCCTGCAGCATGCTTAAGCTCTCCACTCCACCTTTGATAAATCTCGGGCATTCATTGCCTTGACAAAACTAACGGGCTTGCCATGTGTCCTGCATTCGGTCTTTCTTCCTAATTTTCACATGTTTGTGGGAGTCCAGTTACTAGTTCACCATTTCTTTAGTGACAAGAAATGTTATTCCCTGAACAACATTGTGAAAGCATCATTGACAAGAAATGTATATTGTTAGACTCAATATACATGGTGAAAGCATTATTGACTCTTCTAAAATGTTGTTTGCTGTTTTCAAAGGTTAACTATGAATATAATTCATACATTGGTTCATTCTTCTTATTATTCACTAGAGATAAACCTTACCACACCTATATCTGCAATTGTGTACATTAGGTAGGAGGTCATGTAGAATGTCTTGCTCTGTTGTAAATTGGCTAGTTGTTCACTGAGGTTCTCACAAATTATCTCCCCCAGTTCAAGATTTGCTTCCTTCACAGATGATGTTTATGTAAACACACATCCAAAACTGAAATTCATTGGTAGAGGGGAGGCCCATTAATCTAGACAACAAAGTGATTATATCAGATAATTCTTCTTTGAAATTTGATTGTACATGACTTTAGGCAACTTTGAAGCTCCTCTTTTATGAGTTTTAAGCCAAGACTTGGCTATCATTGCCTTATACTTTTCCTTGTCTTGCTAAAAAGGCTTTGAGCCTGCACCTTGGTCGAGTATTGGATTCTTTGATGACAGGATTATAAAGCGGTATTATACAATTGACATCTAATTTAGCAATTACTTAGCCTTGGGGGTCTTTAATTTGTTATGTCTTGATCAAAATAGGAGACACAAGCTAGAATGGTATCTCGCACATCATTGTAAAAGAGAGGGAAACCAACGACATGAGCAATCCCACTATCTTTAATGCATTAAGCCATAGGAGTAGGGTTATCTCCAGAAATGCGGGCCCAGAAGTCAATGAGGTCAACATGTAGACATCACTATCTCCAATATTGGGTACTGATGTTTCTAGAGAGGATATGTGTTCATAACCCCTATATTGAAACTTCATGGTGGCAAGGTGGGAAGACAAACCTAAGGAAATAAGATTAACAATGGCAACAAGATAGTAGGGAACGAGACTCAATTTGATTTCAAATGAATGCAGGGGCTCCTCGAATGGCTTACCTTTATGTCGGGAAGATGAAAATCTCCTCGGGATCACAACGCAGCTCAGATTTTTGAAAATGGTTGGGAAAAGCAAAAGCTACAACTAGAAATGTACATGAGGGCACATGAACAAAAAATGTACAACATGGTGAAAATTCTCGTGTTTGATCGTGAAAAATGAACTATTTTACCCCTTTATATACCTTTTTCCGTTTCGACAAATAGCTTGCAAAATAGTCATTTTAGGGTTTTTAGTGTAATGCGGAGGACGAGAAAACATGTGGAACAATTTACTCATTTTCCCCTTGTATTGCAGGATATGAGGGAGATGTGGGAAATGAGGGCCCAAGAGGAACAAGGGGCACGAGTGGCTAATACCTTCGAATTCTCCACAATGTATAGAAAGGGCTTCAATGTGCGACAAAAAGCATGTTGGCGGGGAAGAATAGCCATAAGGAATACGGGTCATGTGTAATATCCCCTTCCCAATCGAAGACCCTTAGTCTAGTTTGTCTACCCGATGGCTAAGGGAAACATATTAGGGTGACTAAAGTTTTATTATTTTATTATAAAGTGCAAAAAAGTAAATATAACATTATAAAAGCACTTATAATAAAGTAATGGACTTAATAAAAATAGAAAAGTGAACCAAATGATAAAACACTTAGCACAAATTGTTTATTTCTAGAAAAGTGTGACTTGCATGAGGGAGAAAAGTTAGTGGTAAAAATATTAAATGAAGGGACACATTTGATTGGATGTTGAGAGAGGTTAGTTGGGCCTTTTTCTCTTTATAAGCAAGTCGACTTGCTTAGGAGAGGCATCACTTGTTTATCATCAAATTTTAGATTTGTGTGTAAAGCGTTTGGCTTGAATTTTCTTTCTAAGGATGAAAACCCTTTGACTTTATCTCTAGAGGACGAAAACCCTCTTAGAGTATTTGGGGATTTCCTATTCAAGGTTATCCATTGTGCCTACTCATATTTTTAGCTATTTCAACAATAGTTTTGCAGTTGGGTTTTGAAGAATAAAATTGCAGCAGTTGTATGTTCATTGTGCAAGGAGGAGCGACCTACCTTTTGGCTGATTTACAATGTTTTTCAAGGATATTCAGGTCTGATTTATGTTGCCATCTGTTAATTTGATTTTTATGAATTAAAGCAACCAATTTTTAGTATTTTTCCAGCCCAAAACCCTAGGGGCAAGTTGGTGTTTTGTCTATTTAGGGAACTTATGGTGGTCATCTGCATGAATGGGTAACATCATTGCATTCTCCTTAATTTTCTGAATCCGTGCATAGTTTATTTGTGTGGATCAGAGCATTTTTGAGGGAGTTATGAATTTTTGAAGTTGTCATAATTTATGCAGATTGGGGTCCCAAAATAAATTAATTTCATCCTTCTTGTGTATCAAAATATATATGTTCTTTTATATTTTGGCTTTATAAAATTGGTAGATCAGATTGGAGTGGAGAAGTTATATTTAATTGGTTGATTAACATGAGTTTCAAACTTATGCCCTAGTCGCATTGTCTTAGTAAAATTCAGATCTGCATATAAATAAATTGCTGCATCTTTTATAAATTGTATTTGGGGGTTTGGGATTGGCCTTAAATCCATTTGGGGTTGAATATGTCCATTTGAAGACATTGCATTGGTATTAGAGTAGTGCATTCTCCTAGCCTGTGAGGAAAGGAAAGAAAATCAAATTTGAATGTAGTTGAAAGAAAAGATGAAGTGGACCCAAGTCCCTTTCTTTGATGGAACTAAGGAAATCTCTGCTAGATGTTGGTTGAATGAATTTAAGACATTTTTGTGTTGTAATCCTTTGTGTCAAGATGATGCCCTCAAGCTCATCTCTATATACATGGATGGAGTAGCACATAAATGGTGGCATCATTGTTGAAGACCCAAGGGGTTGAATTCCGTTGATTCACTTGCAAATTTCTCACAAAAATTTCTAGAAAGATTTGATGTGCAGGTTGAGCAAGGAAACAAAATCATGGAGTCTACCAATTCAGATCTACAATTGGAGAGAAATCAGCCCATTGTGTATTCCAACATGCAAGAAGAAGAAGCTCAAAAGGTATGATTTCCATTGAGCAAAATAATGGTGTTAGTGAAACTTTGCTTGCTAGAGAAATTGATAATAGACATGAGAAGAAATTCATATATGCAAGCAAGGAGGATGTAATGGAAACTCTTAAAAATGTGTGGAATGGAATAACAAAGCTAGAGTTGCTAGGTTGATAGCCCTCAAGCAAGACAACACCTACAAGAGTTCAAGGAAAAGACTTCTTCACTTAGTGGGCAGCAAGGTATGAGGAATGATATTCCTCAAGATATGGCAACCAAGAGCATGGAAATATCTTGCCAAGGAGGGCAGATTGCTCGGATTGAAGAGTGTGTGGAAGAAGGTATGCCATCTCATTTATGTAGCAACTGATTTATGAAGAATTTCAGCCCATTGAATACTCAGATTTTTGCAGTAGAAAGTCAAGACATTTTGAAGACCAAGATTAGAGAGGATGTTGGTGATATTTTGAGGTATGAAGAGCATACTAATGTGTCTTATTTATTGCTGCCTATTCCAATTTATTTCCATCATGAGATACTTGATAAGGTAGAATGTGAAGTCTTCATTATGGAGTTTGTTGAACCATTACTCCAAGTATATGTATATGAGCATCTTTTGGATGAAATATGGTGGCAAGTTTTAGCCCACTTGACAGGTACAGGTGCCAAGCTTGCGGATCACTTCAACATGTTATTTCTATTGTGCATGACACTTGGATAAAACAAATTCAAAATTGCTTGAGGGCAAACAATTTTGGGAACGGAGGACTGTAATATCCCCTTCCCAATCGAAGACCCTTAACCTATTTTGTCTACTCGACGACTATTAAGGGAAACATATAAGGGTGACTTAAGTTTTATTATTTTATTATAAAGTGCAAAAAAATAAATATAACATTATAAAAAACACTTATAATAAAGTAATGGACTTAATAAAAATAGAAAAGTGAACCAAATGATAAAACACTTAGCACAAATTGTTTATTTTTAGAAAAGTGCGACTTGTATGAGGGAGAAAAGTTAGTGGTAAAAATATTAAATGAAGGGACAAATATGATTGGATGTTGAGAGAGGTTAGTTGGGCCTTTTCTCTTTATAAGCAAGTCGACTTGCTTAGGAGAGGCATCACTTGTTTATTATCAAATTTCAGATTTGTGTGTAAAGCTTTTGGCTTGCATTTTCTTTCTAAGGACGAAAACCCTTAGACTTTATCTCTAGAGGACGAAAACCCTCTTAGAGTATTTGGGGATTTCCTATTCAGGGTTATCCATTGTGCCTACTCAAATTTTTAGCTATTTCAGCAATAGTATTTGGGGATTTTCTATTCAAGATTATGGGTTTTGATTTTTAGCTATTTCAACAACAATTTTATATTTGGGTTTTGAAGAATAAAATTGCAGTTGTATGTTCCATGTGTAAGGAGGAACGACCTACCTTTTGGTTGATTTACAGTGTTTTTCAAGGATATTCAGGTTTGATTTATGCCTTTGCCATCTGTTAATCTTATTTTTATGAATTAAAGCAATAAGTTTTCAGTATTTTTCTAGCCCAAAACCCTAGTGGCGAGTTGGTTTTTGGCTATTTAGGGCACTTATGGTGGCCATCTACATGAATGTCATTGCGTTATCCTTAATTTTTTGAATCAGTGCATAGTTTATTTGTATGGATCAAAGCATTTTTGAGGGAGTTATGAATTTTTAAAGTAGCCATAATTTTCTCTGATTGGGGTTCCAAAATAAATTAATTTCATCCTTCTTGTGGATCAAAATATATATGTTCTTTCATATTTTGGCTTTATAAATTTGGTAGATCAGATTGGAGTGGAGAAGTTATATTTTATTGGTTGATTTGCATGAGTTTCTTGTTATGCTCTAGTCGCATTGTCTAGTAAAATTACGATTTGCATATAAATAAATTGCTTCATCTTTTATAAATTGTATTTGGGGGTTTGGGATTGGCCTTAAATCCATTTGGGGTCAAATATGTCCATTTGGGGACATTCCATCATGAGTGCCTTAAATCTCCGCAAACCCCGTAATACAAAAAGGATCAAGCAAGTGCGGGTAAATCATGTTTATGGAGAACACAAATCCCAAGGGGAAAAAGGGTCGAGAGGGTCATTAAATATCCGCATTTGCGTAACACAAAGGAATACTTAGTCAAATGGTTGCAGGTTAAAAGCCAATGCAGAGAACAAGAGAATGCGGAGATCGAAGGCAGAGGAGGGTCATGAGTTCCCTAAACATCCAAAATCTCCACAATATAGGGAACCACATAGAAATGCGGGTAAGTCAAGCATTCGAGGAACAAGAAGCTCAAATGATCAAAGGTCATGGGTTCTATGGATGTCCGCAATGCCCACAATACAAAGGATGCTCGTGTAAAGCTTATGGATGAAAAGCGAATGCGAGGAACAAGTAGATGTGGGGAACAATGGCTTGGACAAAACAATTCTTTAGTGAACATCAAGACCCACAATACAAAGAGACTCAATGAAGTGTGGCTAAATTGGGGATGTGGAGAACCGAAAGCCCAAAGGAACAAGCTCCATCTATTCCTCCGGTTCCGAAATTGCCATAATACAAAGGACCTTGACCTGAAAACACCAAAAAAACTAATTGTTGGAAAATTTTAGTTTTGAAGATTTCACAAAGGCAAATAATTGTGACAAAGGGGTGATAATAGTTGGTTCTTTCTAGGGATTCGAATAACTTGGCACACAATGAAAACGAGATAACATAAGATCCCATAATCTTTGGTTTCAAGACAAGTGCCTTATCCATTGAGAAATTTATACAAAACAAGACTATACAGAAGACCACACAAACAGAAAGACACCACACACAGATAAAAATAGAGATTGTACAAAACTATTTACATAACTTTATACAAAATGACTACTATTCATTTTCAAGACTGGAATACTTGAAGTATTGGCCACTATATGGCAATGAAAGTGAAGTTCCATCCATATAGCTCAAATAGTAAGAATTGTAACTATCAAAATGAAGAATTTTGAAAGGACCAAGCCAAAGTGAATCAAACTTACCATGGCTTCCTCATGGTTCTTGTCTCTTGTCCCAAAGTAGGACTATATCCCCCACTTGGAAATCCTTGTGTCTGGCTTTCTTGTCAAACAATTGCTTCACCTTCTCGCTTTGGTGAGTGATATTTTATCAACAACCTGCAATCTTTCTTCATCCAACTTCTGCAAATACATCACCCTTTTCTCCATAGCATTTGAAAACTCTCCATCTTCTATGACTTTTGCAAGATGAAGTGTAGGCAACTCCACTGTCACTAGAAATTGAGCACGTCCCATACACCAATTGGAATGAAGACATTCCAATATAGCTCTCTTTGGTGTGATCCTATCTGCCTAGAGAGCATCATAAAGCTTCTTATGCCAATTTCTTTGTGATTCATCTGAACTTCACGATGATTATCACCGAGGTTTTATTAGTTGAT
>CM031243.1:496651485-496751242 GCA_018340775.1 Taxus wallichiana var. yunnanensis | reverse complement strand
CCCTCCTATAGAGATTGTAGATATGGCAGATAGATATATAGGGTCAATCGAGTAAGGCCCCCCGAGAATTATCCCCCAGAACCTATATAGAGATCTGGGGGATAGAGAGCTGCCCCTTCCCCTTTCACCCGATCCGGAGGGGGAGGGGGCCCCTCTATAGAGTAGCAGATTATTTCTAGGGTAGGGGCCCCCCATAGACATAGAACCCATATAGAGAGAAGGGGGGCTCCCCTAGATTCTATGGAGGGGGGAGGATCCCCTATCCATATAGAGATAGAGGGGGGAGGAGGCTACTTTTGCATCTGGCCCCCCCCTATATAGAGATTAGAGAGGGGCACCCCGATCCGAGATAAGATATATTGAGCCGAGCCGATTTGTTGATCTTGACCCCGGCCCTGTATCTATATAGGCCACCATATAGATCTATAGGGCATTTGCTGATCTGATCGAGTGCCTTATGGAATATCTGGATTAGGTTAGATCATACCGATCTCCAACCGGCGTACCCGAGCTTCTCTTCCTTATTCCGTTTTCGCTTCCCTCCAGCTCTATCCATCCGGAATCTCCGGTGCCTCCAGCTTTATCTCCTCCAGCTTCATCTGGTGAGGAATCCCTGGTGGTCTGAAGCAAGCTATGAATCAGAATCAGGGGATGAAGGAATCAGGGGAATAGATAGGCTAGGCGATAGGCCTGAACTCTATTCTCTATTCTATAGTTACAGACCTAGATTCCAGTTAGTGATTCCCGTCCCCATATAGTTCTATAGAGGGCCCCATATAGATAGAGAGGGGGTTCAATGGGTAGTGCAGGGTTGAGGACTCCCAACTCCCATATATAGATAGCGATAGACTGTCATTCTGAGGAGCCCCCCTTCTTTCTATATGGGTTCTATGTCTATGGGGGGCAGACTGACTCCATTTCTGCTCTCTCCTATATAAGATAGATATCTATATCTCTATATATCTCTCTATATATATCTGAACTCTGAACTCTATATCTGAACTCTGAACTCTTCACTCTGAAGTCTCTTCTATATCTCTCTCTATATCTCTATCTGCACTCTCTCTCAGATATATATCTCGACTGAACTCTTCACTCTATATCTATATCTGTATCTCTCTCTCTCTATCTCTCTCTATATCTCACTCTTCACTCTATATCTATATCTCTATATAGATCTAGAGGGGCTGCCCCTAGATATGATATATAGGCTGCACCCCTATATATCTATATGGCGGCCTACTCTATATAGCTATAGCTGGGCCCCTATCTGACTAGACTAGATATAGAGGGTAGGGGCGGGGCCATATATAGATAATAACCTTTCTTTAGGCCCATATATGTTTGTATGTTTGTATTACATATATAATAGAATAGAGATCGGGACCCTCTATAGATTCTCTATCTTCTATGGGATCTCTATAGGCGCCCGCCCAGATCCCAAATCTATATAGATGGGGCCATCTCTCTAGACTCGCCGGGGCCATATCTAGAGAGGGCTCTCTATATAGCATGCTCCCCTCTCTATCTGAACTATGGCGACCCGGAGATCGAGGCCGACGTAGGTCGGTTGATGGTTGGAGACTCTCTAGAGTATGCGCCCTATCTCTCTATATGGCGCCCGCCCACCCCATCGGGCCCATAGGGGGGGGGTTGGGGCCCTCTCTCTAGATGGGGCCTCGTCCTATCGGCCCGAGAGGTCTATCGCCATATATCTAATCTATATAGGGGGGGGAGGGTGGCAGTGGGCCGATGGCCTATATAGATAGAGAGAGAGGGCCTATCGCCATATATCTAATCTATATAGGGGGGGGAGGGTGGCAGTGGGCCGATGGCCTATATAGATAGAGAGAGGGCCCCCCCCTATCTCTATCTGAACTCTTCACTCTCTCTCTCTATCTCTCTCTATATCTCTATCTGTATCTCTCTCTCTATCTCTCTCTCTATCTCGAGTATCTCTCTCTATATCTCGAGACTCTATCTGTATCTCTCTCTCTCTATCTCTCTCTAGATCTCACTCTTCACTCTATCTCTCTCTATATCTCGACTATCTCACTCTTCAGTCTCTTCTCTCTCTATATCTCTCTCTTCACTCTGAATGAGACTATATGGGTGCCTCGATCTCCCATAGTTCAGGGTCGCCATAGTTCAGATAGAGAGGGGAGCATGCTATATTGCTTGCTATACTCTATATATAGTCCCCTAAAGAGAGAGTTTAGTTATAGTCCCCCATATAGAGATAGGGGCAGCCCCTCTATATCCCATATAGAGAGAGGGGGGGGGCAGAGTAGGCCGTCGCCATATAATAGATTTCTATTTCTATAGAGTGCTCTCCCAGATCTCTCTATATGGCCAGGGGCCCTCGGCCTATCGGCCGGCCGAGTGCATAGGGGCGTCACCCCCGGCCATCCATATAGAGAGATCTGGGAGAGGAATCAACAGAGGAAAATCAACAGAGGAAAGGAAGAGGAATCTTTCGTTATTCATGAAATCCTTCCTTTCGTCTTTATGCTTTCTTAAATTAATAAGACTATCAACATGGTTGATTACGTTATGCTATGGGGATTGATGCCATGGAGCGGAAACCGGCGAGAAACTTCTCGAGATGCTGGAGGGTGCGAAATCAATAGGTGCCGGAGCAGCTACAATTGCTTCAGCGGGAGCTGCTGCCGGTATTGGAAACGTTTCAGTCCCTCGATTCATCCCGTGGCGCGGAATCCATCATTGGCTAAACAATCATTCGGTCACGCCATTTCGGGGTTTGCTCCAACCGAAGCTATTGCATTGTTCGCGTCGATGACGGCCTTTCTGATCCCATTCGTCTTCCGATCCGAGTGACCCATTCGTCCTCCGAGTGAGTCTAGTCACTAGTCTCTGGTCTGTGGGAGTTCCTCGTCCCGTCACACTTCGGTATGGACTACACTAGCTTCACTAGTATGGTCACTCACACTCACTAGTATATATGCGGACTATACTACACTAGCTTCACTAGTATGGTCACTCACTAGTATGGACTAGACTACACTAGCTTCACTAGTATGGTCACTCACTAGTATGGACTAGACTACACTAGCTTCACTAGTATGGTAGTTGTTGAATCGTGAGTCTAGCGAAACACACACACACCTATTAATTCAATTCAATTCAATTCAATTCTCCGGGGTCCGTTTCGACTAGATATAGATAGTAGGGGGCTTCAGCAGTCTATGTTATGTTGTTCGTATGTTGCGGGGCGGATGAAGCCGAATAACTTGGCTTGGCCCTATTCATCAACCCTCGCCGACATCGGTATCTGTTCCGAGGCTGCCTGAAGGCGTTGCCGGAGTGGGCTCGGAAACTGGGTGGGCTCTTTTCGGTCAGTTCTGGCACTTCGTTGTACCCGCTCATCCCTCCCCAGATATCAGATAAGATAAGAGAGTTCAGGGAGGGGAGGGGGGGCGGGGGCGGTCCCCTATCTATATAGTACCCGCTCATCCCTCCCCAGATGATATCAGATATCGGATAGAGTTCAGGGGGTTCGATCAGCGGGCACGCCCGGGGCATTTCTGTATAACATAACCAGTGAGCGACAGCGAACTCCCCCGGCCGCTGCCGGCTTCAATTTTGCCTGCCCGCGAGCGCTTCAATTCCCTTCTGCCTGCCCGTCCCTATATATCTATTCTATCTGGAGCTCCCATATTGATTCGGGAGAGTGGCCGAGTGGTTTAAAGCGGCAGACTGTAAATCTGTTGGAAGTTTTCTACGTAGGTCCGAATCCCGCCTCTCCCATACCCATAGATGTGTGTTCCAATGATGCGTGTTCCAATGACCGCACCGCATAGATGTAGAGTAGATGTGTGTTCCCATAGATGTGTGTTCCTCCCATACCCATAGATGTGTGTTCCAATGACCGGGAGGTTCTTCCCCGTTCCAATGACCGGGAGGTTCTTTCCCCTATCTATTCTCTATATATCCCGTTGTCGCTCACTGGTTATACCGCTGAAGCAATTCAATGCCCAGCTATATACTATATAGAGTAGGCCGTCGCCATCTATCTAATCTAATCTGAACTAGGAGGGGGGTGCCTCTCCCAGCTATATAGAGTAGGCCGTCGGGAGAGGTTCTCCCTCGGCCCCCCCTCTCTATTCTATCTTATCTCGGCTCCCATATCTATATAGGGGGGGGGCCATAGAGAGAGAGGGGGGGGGGCCGAGTGCCCCATATCTAGATAGGCCCCCCTCTCTCTAGATGGGGGCCGGGGGCCTATCTACCGATATATAGGCCCCTTTTCTTACTTAATAAGGTCGCCATATATAGATAGAAAGGGACCTGACCTGCCGAGGGGCGGGCCTATCTAGATAGAGGGGCCTCCCCCTCCAGATAGAAGATAGAGAGGGGGGGGCGGGGGAGGCCCGAAGATATGCCCTAGAAATTGAAAGGGGGGGCGGGCCCCCCATAGAACCCATATAGAGAGAAGGGGGGCTCCCCTATATTGGAATCTATATATAGATAGGGGGGGCCCCAGCGATCCGAACTCCCCTATAGCCCTATAGATATAAGGGGAGGGGGGGTCGGCGCCCTATCTATCTGTTCGCTACGCCATATATAGGGGCCCTCACCCTCCAGATAGAGAGAGATAGGGGCGGGCCCCTCCCCTCCCCTCTCTATAGATCAGATCTGGCAGATAGAGTGGGGCCCTCGCTGCCCCTATCTATAGAGTATAGATATGGCCCTATAGATCCCATATAGAGTGCCGGGGGGGCGAGTGGTTCGCTACGCTTTTATCATGCTGCGCTCACCCCTCTATATAGCCCTATCTATATATGGGGGGCCCTCCCCGAATCTCTATAGATATAGGGAGGGGCGGGGGATCTCCGGGGCGCCATATGGAGAGATAGGGGTGCCAACTCTCTGTATCTATAAGCTTCAGTTTAGATACCCGGCCCCCTCTCTCTATATCTAGATGGCCCCATCTAGACTCTATATGTATATGGGGCACCCTATATAGATATAGATCCTGACTACCCTATCTAGATTAGAGGGGGTCGCTAGCTACGCTCCCTCGTTGGGGGCGGGCTCCCACGGCCCATATCTATAGAGGGGGCCTTAGAATTTATAGGGCATGCTCCGTTGGTAGATATGTGGGGACCTCGCCCTCCAGCTCCAGATGGAGTTCTATATAGAGTATATAGGGCCGATGGCCGGGGCCGGAGATGGATAGCCCTGAACTATGATCTATATGGGCCAACGGCCCTATATAGAGAACTCCCTATATATCCCCCATATAGAGAAGGGGGGCCCCTCTCTCTCTATATATATAGATGGCCGCTCTCATTCTTTTCTTCTCAATTCTCTCCCGTTGGCCTATATATAGATAGGGGCCCTCCCCGGCCTCCCGAGACCCGCTCCCTCTCTATATTCTCTCTGGGGGGGGCTGTTGGCACGGGGCCCGACGGCCTACTCTATATAGCTGGGAGAGGGACCCCCCCCCTCCCTATCCCTGAACTATCTTATCTTCTGGGCCCCTATCTCTATATGATATGGGGGCCCCTATCTATATATGGTATGGTGCCCCTCGGCCTACTCGCATTTTTTAACTGCTTGCAACTCGCCAAAATCGAGGGGCATAACCCATATATAGATAGGGGTCGGTAGTTCTCTATATAGGGCGGATGCCCAAGTCCTTGATTCCCGGATTCCAAGATAAGATTATTCCCCGATTCATATATCCTTCATAGATTAGAGATTAGGCACCCCCTCCCTATATCTCTTTTCTATATGGCGATAGGGAGAGGAGTGGCACTTCCAAGAGTAGGGGTGGGGTAGGCATCCCGAGATTCGTAGATCCCAAGTGATTCCTTGATTCATGGATTCCGGTGAGCACCGGGCCGGGCTTCTTTCTGTTCTAAGCGGCCGGCCGGATTAACGTGAAGAGCTCTCCTCGGCCCGGCTTATTGATCGTTGATCGACGCATTAATATAATGCTCAGGCCCCTATCCAATCTATCTCGACGGCGAGACGGAGGAAAGCTTAGAACTGATGGACCCCGGGGCCATGAAGCTATACCTCATTATCCCACCTATGAGAGAGATGAAGCGGGCCGGCCCTGAACAACTACAGCTACAACTGCAGCTACACTAACTCATACCAGCTACACCGACTGAACTGAACTCAAGGTCGAGCCGCCCGGCCCTGCCAGATCTATATATAGGGAAGGGGCCCAGATATATAGGGAAGGGGCGGTCGAGCCCATAGGGGTCCTCTCCTGAAGAGTTCCTCGATCTCCTCGGCGTCGGATGGAGCCCGGGGCCCCTATCTCTATATGAGGAGACAGAAGGGTAAAGGTCGAGCAACCCGAGGGGGCCGCCCTGACCTCAACGAAAGGCCCAGATCTCTAATATCTATATAGGGCCCCTCTTTTCTTGAGCCCTGAGCGAAAGGTGCCTACTGTATTGTATCGGGGGGGATAGCCGGATAATGCGGTGGTATAGTGGGTGGTACGGGATCGACCGGCCCTGAACTCTCTGGGCGGTGGAGCGCATAGTCGGAAGAGCAAGAGCGCATAGTCCGTCCTGTAAGAGAAGAGCGCGTAGTCCTGTAAGAGCGGAGCGCATGTGATAGTAAGGGAAGAGCGCATCAAAGGTATCTCTATATAGGGGCGCATCAATGCCTTTCAACCATAATGCCATTCCTTCCTCTCCGTCAATCAGGCAGGCGCATGAATGACCTGACGTCAGTCGAGAGCATCGTCCTATCGGTGCCCCCCGCCTCTATATAGCTGTCCGCAGATATATAGAGAATTGGGCCGTCGCCATATAGATCTATAGGGAGCCATATCTATATATAGCCGTTGGCCCCCCTATATAGAGAACTGCCCCCCTCCCCTATAGAGAGAACTATATAACTATAGAACTGAAAGACGTTGGCCGGAGAAAGACGATGGGGAATGGGGGCACTGAGGAGCCCCCCTCCTATATCTATGTTGGCCAATGCTGATTGCCCACCTGATTGACTAGTCGCTAGTCGAGTGATTAGTGATTCATTCCCATGGAATGGCTATGCCAGCGATTCCCGCCTCCCATGATTCCGCCGCTTGAGACCCCCGGCCAAACGCCACTTGACCCCGCCAGGGGCCAGTGATTCCCGCCTAATCCTGATGCCTATGAGTATGATTCCGTGACCGGGGATCCATTACGGAGAAGTCCCCTGCTGTTCATACGGCAATCGCTTCCTCCCACCCCCCACCCATAATGGTAATGCGGGGAGGCTTCCTCTCACCCATCCGGCTGTCAGAACCGAGCCGTGTTCCTCCGACATGGCCGGCTGCACGAACATTCATTCGTTGATTGGGTTACCAATCAACGAATGAATCGGATCGGCATGGCTGGGAGTGGGAGCTTTAGAGGAATGAATCGGCTGGAGTCCTAGTGAGTTCAATCTTTACCCGGCCTATATATAGATACATGACGAATGAATCGGGTGGCCCGAACCGGCTTTCTCTACCGATCGGCACATCGGCGCGGGTGAACGGCGCAGCCCCGGAATCGGGAAACTAGGAGAAAGGGGCCCTATATAGATAGATAGATAGAAGGCGCTTCAGACGGGATAGAAAGAAATATGTAGATAGATCGAGATCACTTACAATCGGCAATCGGAATGGGATGAAGCGAACGAAGCGGAACCACCGAGTGCACCGCACCGGTCGAGTGCTAATGATGCATGGTGGGCGGAAGAGGAGAGCTTTGGTTCTAATACGGAATCATTCCAGGCCCAGGCGGGACCAGGCATATA
Organism: Taxus wallichiana var. yunnanensis; assembly: GCA_018340775.1. Lineage (NCBI taxonomy): Eukaryota > Viridiplantae > Streptophyta > Pinopsida > Cupressales > Taxaceae > Taxus > Taxus wallichiana. Next base: position 496,743,472 of record CM031243.1, on the reverse strand, counting down.
TCATATATCTAAGATCTATAGAGAGGGGGAGAGGGGGCGGCCGATATCTGGATCGAAACTGAGATATAGATATAGGGGGAATTTTTTGTTTTCCGATCCGCTAGATTGAGATATCTATATCTTATATATCTATATATAGATCGGCATCTCAGATATATTTCTTTCCTAATAGGGTAGGGGGGGGGTAGGGCGACTCCCTCTTCACACGACTTTCCTTTCTCCGTTTCATTCACGACGGCGCGTAGCTCGGAGAGATTCATTGGCGGGACCGAGATGACTTATTCTATAGCATAGCATACGACACGGCTCAAACTGTTCGACTAGCTCTCCAGCAGGGCGCATCCCTGGCTTTAGGGCATGCACCCTATCCTATCTATATATGGGGTGGGGTCGTGCACTCTAACTATCGTATCAATAGGGGCTTTCTGCGACCTACCTACACCTACCTATTGAAAAGGCCCTTGCCTTGGGAGGGGCGGCCGGGAGAGCACCGACTGCCCACTTTACTCAACCACTATCTGTCCGGATGATCATGATGGGGAGTGGGCATGGAGCTTCATGAGCATCAATATCAATATCCTCTTTACTCATACGAGGCGCGGGTGAAGAGAGGCCCCATAGATAAGATAAGATAAGATAGTTCGGGAGGGGGAGTGGGGTGAGACCCGGTGAAACATTCCACTTAGGAGTACAGAATGGAGAATATAGGATAGGAGAGATACGCCGGATCATCATTTCCAAGCTCACCTGCGGTCGAGTCCCGCAGCCGTCCGATGCCTTTCTTTCTATGCGATATATGCAACTAAACAATAGAAATTTGGGTTGGGCCGGGCCGGGGAGTGCGCGGTGAGTGGGCCCCGCCCGGATACGACAGGAGTCGTCCGGGCCAATCCAATGAGAATTCCAGATACGACCCGAAATGCCACTTGAGATACCGGATACCCGGGAGGAGCATGAGCATACCCAGAGAGAGGGGGGGCCGAGATCATCTGATCATCTACGTAATCGTTGTTCTATGCATGATGGGGACGCCATATAGATATAGGGGGGGGGCGATCCTAGAACGGTATACGACCCCCGCCCCCTATCTCTTTCTATTGACGGACCCCCGGGCCATCGGGAGTCAATCACGCGAGCCTATCGGGAGCCCTATTGTTGTGTTTTTGATCCGTCCGCCATATGTATTATAGGGCAGGGCAGGGCAGGGCCGCGTTCGTTCGGTTCGGGACTCGCCCTTTGCTGGTACTGGTGTTGGTGTGGCTACCGTCGATAAATGACCTTCGGACCGGAACGGCATTTATGCGCGAGAGGAGGTCGGGGGGGAGATTCTATCAGTCATCTGAATTCGAGGAAGGAGCACTGAGCAATAGGGACTATCAACTCTTACTATCGAGTTAACATTGATTGGGGGACTATCAACTCTTACTATCGAGAACTCCCTATATATCCCCCATATAGAGAGAGGGGGGGCCCGCTGTCGCTCACCGCACTCACTTTGTTCCACATGCACGATGGCGGTTGGGCAATCACTTTTCAGTTGCTTTTGTCAGGTTTCGTCGGGTCGCGCCGAGCCGAGATATAATAGAGAGGGGGGGTCGAGCCTATCCATCTATCTCCCTCTCCCCTATATAGATAGATAGATGGCGGTCGAGAGCCTCCTATCCATCTATCTCCCTCGACCGACAGGGAGAGGGTTTCCCCATAGAGTTCTAGGCCTCCCTATCCCCTCTAAATTTACCAGGGGGGGGGTGCCGACTATACTATAGCCGACTCTAGAGAGTCGCCCCATATATAGATAGGGCGGGCTATATAGAGAGATGGGATGGCCTGTATATAGTTTAGTTGGCCGGCCCCCCCATATAGAGAGATGGGATAGATGGCCTCTCTATAGTATAGAGAGATGGCCCGCCCTCTATTTTCTTTTCTCCGGGGGTCTGGTCTGCCCATATAGATATATAGATATCTCTATATCTATATGCGGGCGGGCGCCAATTGAACTATATATACTATCGCTCACACCCCGAACTATAGATAGGGCGAGAGTATCTATCTATATCTGGACCCAAGACCCCAAGACAAGACCTATATAGATCAGATCTAGCTGCCCCCGCCCCCCATGGCGTTGGCACTCGGCCGAGCGCATGCTCCCTTAGTCGAACCGGAGAATATCGGGGAGCCTTCAGAATAGCTTCGCCCTCGGCGGTTGGTTGGCCCGCTCTACCCGGGGAAGAAACTACTCACTATCGAAATGAAAGACGATCGATTATCTACCCAAGGGGATAGAAGATCCCACATACGGAAAAAAGTCGCAAGGGGAGTTAAACCGAGTGGCATTGCAAAGGCATAGTGATAGTAGGGTCGGGATATCCCCGCCCTCCGGACCGGACGTGAAGGTCCCCCCTCATCCGGCTCTCCGCAGGGGAATCTCCACTCACTGCTTCCCCCGATATCCCCCCTCTGCCACATCATGGGGAGGTTTACAGGAGATCCCAGAGGCTCGCTCGGCCCTTCTCTATAGTTTCTGCTTGCTATAGCAGTCCGGCTGCTCCTGCCGAAATCATTACTATCCCCCGTGCTCTGGCAATTACGCTCCCTGGACTATTATAGTAATAGTAATGGTGATAGCCCCTACCCCTAGAATAGTCCTGTCCTATTGATTGACGACAAGATCCAAGCGAGATATAGAATGGAATGATGACGATGCACCCATCTCTATATATCTGACGAATGGATATGGGTCTTGTAATCCAACCCCCGAGATGGCTATATAGGCATCACCCGGGGCCCGGCATGGAATAGGGAAGAGAATGCAATGGGATGGTAGAGGGCTGCCTGCGCCCGCGATGACTGCCCCCTTGTCCATAGGGACTGGCATACTACCGCAGCGACTCCCGCTAGATAGCCGCTCCCCTATCTATATACTAGGGTCGCCTCGTGGAAGGAGGGGAATTCATTCACTTGCATTCCTGCTTGCATGCTGGCACTACTAGAAAGCTCCGGTCTTAACGCCCCCCCAGATCTATATCTCCGCCGAAGGAGAGTAGAGTCGGGTTTACCGTTTACCCACAACGGAGGAGCCACCCCCCCCCCCCTCCATAGAATAAATAGAGGGGTGAGGGGGCAGGCGGCCACGGGTTGTAACGCACTCCTCGCACGACGAATCCACTTTGAAGTTGACTCATTCGCTTGGCCAATTGCCGGAATGTGTACGAAATACCATAAGGGCCCAATATCTCAATAGCACCTTTGTCTGAAGCTTCGAATGAGACTTCGTATCCGAAACGCGGGAACGATCTGACTATGAAGTCATTGAAAACTTGATCGGGGAACCAGCGTTTATTTAAAGAGCAATAGAGTCGATTACCGGAAGTACTAGTTTGAAAGGCTCGTTGGAATTGATCCGCTACGAGATTGACATGATACGCCACGAAAGCACCTAAAGTACTAAACGGAATAGGCATTAGTTCGGTAATGGTTGGAGCAGCAAACTCGGATTCGGCGAGAATCTCATTTTTGGGTGGTACGGAAGGGGGATTGGCCCGGGAATTGGATAGGGGGTCAACGCGCTGCGGCTCAAGTGCCCTCCGAACCGCGCGAGATGGTCGCCTATTACACGGCTCACGAACTCTGCCTCACTCTGCATTGGGTTTGGGTACCTATTATTCGTTACTCGCTATTCGTTATCCGTCGGCGGCTCCGCGACCCCCTACCCAAATCAAATGATTACTAGTATTGGCTTGCTCGGGCGCTGTCGCTCACTGCCTGGTTGGTCGAGTGATGCCGATAGTGATGCCACCATCTATTATATACGTGATACAACCAGTCATCGGTCATATCACGTATAGAATGTAATGGATGGTCCCGACCATCGGGAGAGGGCGGCTATCGGCTATATAGAATAGAGTCGGCACCCCCTCCTATAGAGATTAGATAGATGGCGCCCCCCTCCCCCTCCCTGAACTATCTTATCTTATCTCTCACCGGAATGAGCGATGCCCGGGACTCTAGAATTGGGGAAGTCTAGAGAGAGGGGGCCCTCCCGCCGACCACATTTATTTCTCCGGGAGAGTATAGGGAGGGGGGAAGCCAATCTCGCCCATATAGAGAGGGGGGGGCAGATCGGCGGTAGTATATAGCCATATAGAACTCTAGGGCATGGTAGGCTCGGCTCTATCTGTTCCCCGCATCTCCTATAGGGCCGGTCAAGCATTCCCTCCATTTCTAAATGAATGAATGTCGAGGTCCCCCTATCTATATTCTCTATGGGGCCCCCTATCTAGTTCTCTATATGGGGTGGGGGCACTCCCCCGCCCCTACCCTATATAGAGAGAGTGGAGGACCCCCTCTCTCTATATGGGGCACCCCCCCCTCCCTATATAGATCATAGATATGGCTGACCATCTATAGTTCTCTGGGAGGCCGAGGTCCCCTATCTAGAACTCTAAGATAAGATAGGAAGGGGTGGGGGCACCCTATATACAGATATGGCGCCCCCCTCCTATAGATTTTGATCTCGGCCATATCTATGATCTAATCTATAATAGGGGGGGAGGGGGTCCCAGATAGAGATAGGGGGGGGGCTCGATTGCCATAGAAATCTATAGGGAGATCGAGGGCGGGCACTCCCCCGCCCCTCCATATATAGGCGGAGGGGGAGGGAGACACTCGCATTCCTTTTTGCTTGGGCGTCGGGATCGAGAAGCGAGTGGAGATAGGGGCCCCCACTGCCCACTGCCCACTGCCCACTGTATATATCTTATCTCTCCCGAGCAAAGCATAAATGCCATACGTAATTGGAATGCATCCTCGACCCCCCTCCCCTCTATATGTATGGGGTATGGGACGCGGGTGAGATGCTCGACCCCTCTCTGGTGGATGATCTCGACCTCTCCCGCCCATAGATAGAGATAGGGCCCCTTCTCCCCCAGCTATGAGCTCTAAGCTGTATATAGTAGGGGTAGGGTAGGCCGTCGGCTATATACTCTATATAGAGAGTGGGTGGCTATAGATAGAGATAGATTCATTATCCATATGGAGGGGGGGGGGCACTCGACTGCCCGGTGCCCCCCTATAGATATATGGCAGCCCTATCTATATATGGGTTCTAGATGGCGCTCCCACTCTCTCTAAAGTAAAGGTTAGGCCCCGGCGATAAGACGAGGCCAATTAAACTATATATACCACGCTCCCTCCCCCTCGGAAATGAGATATATGGCCGAACCTCTCTCTATAGAGTGCCGACCAGATCTATATACTATACCCGGCCTTCCTCCCCCATCTAGAACTATAAGATATCTGGGGGGCCACCTCCGCCTTATATAGATAGGGCCCTGCCCTCTAGATAAGATAGTTCGGGGGTCTGTCCACCGGTTCAAAAGATGCGGCCTCTATTCTATATGGCACTGTTCGCCCCTATCTATATATCTGTTCATAACCCAACCGGTTCATCCAGATATCCCAGCACTGCTCAGCTATGGATAGAATAGAGATATCTATCTGGGGAGCCCCCCTCTCTATTAGATCTCGGCTCCCCCAGATAGAGAGTCGGTCTTATCGGCCCAATCATTGAGACTTGGAGTTGGGGCCTATAACTCTATGGGGGCCCCATATCGTCATAGGGAGGGCCCCCCCTATATAGATTCTAGATATGGCCGGATAGATAGATAGAGATAGATAGGGTCGCCCCTGGCCAAGCCTATCTATCTGGGAGGAGGCCGAGTGCCGAGGGTCGAGTCTCCCTCGATCCATCGCCATATATAGATATAAAGGGTGCGTGGCATATGAAAGTTTTTATGGCCAATAGAACACATGTCTTCATGGCCCCGTGCCGCCTATTATCCGAACCGAACCGAACCGAATCGTAATATGTTATGTTCTGTTCCGCTCGCGAAATCCTATCCATATATGGCATTCATTTATGCCCGCCTGGGCGTTGCCGGTCTCCCGGGAGGCCGAGCCATATATATAGATAGGCCCTCCCCCTCGCCCCTATACCCTCAGATAGAGAGAGGGGGGCCCTATCTCCCCTCTATTCTCTGGAGGGGGGGGGTCGTGAAAGATGCGGCCATATATAGATATAGATAGGCACTGTTCGATTCGTCTCACCGCTCTCTAGAAAGGTAGATGAACCTCAGTATATAGGGGGCCAGATAGATCTCTCTATAGAGTGGGTGGGGGTATAGAGAGATGGAGCCGAGATATAATAGAGAGGGGGGGGGGCGGGAGAGAGCATGAATGCCCGGTCGGATGCCGAGGCCCTCCCCCATATCTCTCTATATATCTATATAGATAGATAGCCCCAGATAGATATAGATAGGGCGCCCCCTATATAGATAGATTATTGTCCTATCCAATCCATATATGGGGCGGGGCGGGTCGCCTAGAGTTCTATGGGGGGCCCGCCCCTATGGAGAGAATAGGCCAACGGCCATGTAGTATCGGTCGAACGGAGAAGAACCCCTATCTATATGAGTGGTTGTGGTGTGGTTGACTATCTATCTATAGGGTAGGGGGACCTAAGCCATTCGGGCGCCCTGGAACTATAATAGAGTGGGGCCGACGATAGGTCATTGACCTAGACCTCTCCGCTATAGCCGCCCCTACCCCATAGATCTAGAACCCAGCTGGTCCTGAGCCTAGCCGACTATCCTTCGTCCAATCCCAATAGAGAATAGATATGGGGTCCGAGTATCATTGATCAGAGAATAGTCCACTTCACTATACGTGTAGTTGTAGTGTGGTCCACTCATGTTACGTATGTAGATGCCCACCCTATCCAACTTTGAGTAGCGAATCTAAGACTATATGGGATGCCCATGGGCTTTCTATCCATATAGAGTATACCGTACAGGGCTCCCCCTCCCCCTAGATATGGAGAGGGGATAGGAGATAGGAGCGCCATATATGTATATAGGGTGTCCAGGGGACTAGCGCCATATATTATCTATAGGGTGCCGAGTCTATAGATAGGGGCCACCCGAGTTCAGGCCGGGGCGGGGGAGTGCCCCAAGCCGAGTTCTAGGGTCTTCTCTAGACGCCTATCTAGATATAGTTACTAGATATATAGAAAGAAGAGATATATGGGCTGGGCAACGCTATCTAGACTCTCTGGGCAGTCGCTCTCTGGAGCGTATAGCCAACCTTGCCCCTGGCCGGGGTGGGGCAAACTCGTATATGGTATGGCCGCCGCCGACCCCATCCCCCATCTCTTCTATATAGATAGGCTAGATAGAGGGGGATTCTCGCTTTGATCCCAGCGGCCCCCCCCCCCCTGAACTCTATAGGGGAGAGAGAGGGGCCATAGAGAATTCTCTATATGGAGGGGGGGGGCCAGCTCAGTCGTATCACGTAGAGAATAGATGCAGATAGATGATGGATGATCAGATATGTAGATAGGGCCGCCCTACCGGACTGCCAGGGGTTGTATATAGATAGGGGCTCTCCCTCTCCCCCTCCCGCCCTATCTATATAGAAACGTCGAGTGCCATATAGCCGCGCTGGATCTCCTCCCCCTATCTATATATGACTCGGCCATATAGAGAGAGTGGGGGACTGTCTATAGTTATGCATGCTCGGGAGATCTATATAGAGAGTGGGGGCCGCTAGATCTCTATAGTCTAGGCTGCCCCTCGCCAGATAGATAAGATATAGAGAATACCGAGATAAGATAGAATAGAGAGGGCGCCTGGGGGGAGAGCCCTCTCTCACCCATATGAGAGAGGGGGAGAATCTTTGAGATAAGATAGAATAGAGGGGATCTCCCCCGATCCATCTAGAGAGTGAGCCCTCTCTCACCCATATAGAGAGAGGGGGGCCCACCCGAACTATCTTATCTTCTATATCCGGCTGATAGGGGGAAGATCGTCCGGAGAGAACCCAACTGTCCAGATCCAGAGAGAACCGAATATCTCTTTATTCTCATCTATAGATGGGCGGCCCTATCTAGAACTATCTATATGGAGGGGTCCCCTATATATGGCATCTATTATGTACGTGATATGACTGATGAATATAGGCGCCCCTAGAAATAGCTACTCTAGAGGCCCCCCCCCTCTCTATTCTATCTTATCTCGGCTCCCATATCTATATAGAGGGGGGAGAGAAGGGCTCGGCTCCCCCATATAGAGAGAGGGCCCGGTATTCTCTATATCTCGGCTCCCTATCCATATTCTATCTGGGGCTGCCCTCGACTGTATAGAGAGATAGATGGCCCCACCCCCTCTATATAGATCTGGGGGGATCTATATATAGCCGCCCTCGACTGCCCCCATATATAGATAGAGGGTACCCTCAGATATGGCGACGGCCGAGAGGTAAGAGCTATCCTCGGTCTCCCGGCCCCTTTTCTTAATAAGGTCGCCGGATAGAAAGGGGAGGCCCCGAGAGAACTATAGATGTCGGTGTTGGCTCTCTATCTTCTATGGGAGATCAGATCTGGGCGGCCCCCCCCCTCCCCTGAACTATCTTATCCATCTGGCTATCTATCTGGGGGGTCTTTATATCTATATATGGCGCCCAGATCTCTACTCCCCTATACTCTATCTGCGGCGATGGTATCCCCATCTCTACTCTATATAGACGGGACGGGATCGATCCCCTATAGAGATCTGGATATGGGCAATCACTCACAACTCATATCATCGATCCCTCCAGTTAAGTTTCGATCGAGATGAGATATCTGGGGGGGCCAGATAGGGATATAATGGAATCGACTGAATGACCGCCATATATCTATATCCTTCCGCTTCCCACTGAACGGTACACATACCATATATCTAGATATAGGGCCGATAGGGCGAACGGTACACACACCATTCATAGATACCGGTACGGTCATCTAGATTGCAATTAAAAGAGCCTATCTATATCTGGGGCAGGTGGGCCCCCCTTCTCTATATAGGGGATATAGAGGGCCTATATAGAGATATGGGTGTGGTTAGGCAGGTGGGGTAGCTATATATAGTAGGGGACGATCAGACGCCATCCGTATATATATCTATATAGAGAGTTCACCCCTTCCATAAATGATAGGGCGGCTTCATCCCAACCCCCTATATGGTATGGGAGTGGGAACCATCCCTCGGCCTCTCTAGATATCGGAGCACATCCCTCATAAACTAGCCTAACCACACACCCACCGATGAACCCGCGGGGACACATCCCTCAGAAACTAGAGAGTGGGCCTCAGAAACAGTAGAGTGGGAACCCCTCAGCCCTATCCTATATATTGATAACCCCACCCCACCGATTCTAGTTGGCTCCCATCCGATCACAGAATATACCGATCCCAGCTACGCTACATAATAGATGGCCCCCCCCTCTCTATTAGATCTCGGCTCCCCCATCTATATATAGGGTAGGGAGGGGGGGTGCCCCATATCTGGATAGGGAACTATGGACTAGCTAGCTCTGTCTCTCATTCGAATCAATTGAGTGCCCGAATATTGAGCACCATTACGAATACCCTATATATCATCTGGGGGTGGCATCCATTCCATTATATACGTGATATGATGACGATTCCAGTCTCGAATCTAACATCACGAACTAATATAATATAATATAATATAATATAATATCCCATCCCTCACGAACCAGATAGGGTCCGGAGTGATTCCCATCCATTCAATGATTGATGACTGGCGAAGGTATTCCGATCGGGTTCGTGTTGGTCCTTGCCTATCAAGACAAGAAATCATATAGTTCGACTGCCCTACTATCTGGGCTGGGAGAGCCGATGGCGGCTCTATATATGGCCAACCGGATCGCCCCTCTCTCTATAGAATATATGGCCCCTCTCTATATACATGGCAGCTGGCCCCTCTATATATATGGATATGGATATGGCTCTCGGCTCATACTCATATAGATATAGGGGGCTCTCTCTCTATATGGCAGCTGGGATGGGATCAAAGCGAGAGGGAGAGGGATGGGCCTCGCATCGAGTTCTCTATAGAGGGCCTTGCCCTTGCTAAAGAAAATAAGGGAAGGGCATATGTAATGTAGTCGCCCCCCCTATCTATATATATGGGGCATTGCTACTTTGAGGTTGAGGACCCCTCGGAGAGATTATACAATCAAAGGCCCCGACGGCCTACTCATCTAGCCCGGGCCCCCTCTCCCCTCTCCCCTCTCTCTATATCTTATCTTATCCATCTCTATCTGGGGGCAGCTAGGCTATATATCGGCAGGAGTCGCCCCCCCCTCATACGGGATAGGGGATAAGGGATAAAGGGGTCTATATGTATTGTATCTAGTTGGGCCCCCCAATGTAGATAAGAATCTATATATGGCCACCTGCCTATCCTATAGACCAGTGATATACTCGAAACAGTAGGGCGTCCTCTAAACAGTAGGGCGTCGCCATCTCGCCATCCCCTATCTATATAGGCCCAAAGTCCGGTTGAGCACACGAGATCTCTGCAAGATATAGATAGATTAGATAGGTAGATAGATAGATAGAGAGATAGATAGATAGGCGGGCGAAGCTATCAATGATTGATCTATATATAGGGGCACCAAAACCAAACCTGAAAATAAGTGGAGCGTAGTAAACTAGGTAAGGGGAAGGAGGATCGAGAGGGGGGTGCTGGGGGAGAGGAAGGGGAAGGGAGAGCCTATATAGATGGGGGAGGGATAGAGGAGAGGCAGAGATGGGATGTCCTAGAGACAATAGACTAACAAATACAATCTACCGATTGTATTACCTATATAATAGACTAGACTATATCGACTCCGTCTCTCTAGTCTAGTCTCTACTCTATCTACCTACCCATCTAGAGACTAGACTATATCGACTCCGTCTCTCTAGTCTCGTCTCTAGATGGGAGACCCCTCCTTCTCTACTTGCCTCTATCTACTAGATCGACTTCGTCTCTCTAGTAGATAGAACATCTATATAGGAGAGGAGAGATATTTCCCCCTCCCTAGCGGGGTAGACCCCGAAGGGGGTATAACCCAGGGATGAGAAGAGTATTACCATTTCCCCTAGCCCTATCGGGCTAGAGATCCCTCGGGGTATAGGAGTATTACCGTGGTCCCCCCTCCCCCTAACGGGGTAGACCCCCTCGGGGGGTATAACCCCAAGGACCCCACCGAATTTTTTTCTCGTCTCAAGTCCCTAAGGGATGAAATACTGAGAACAACAAAGGTTATCCTGGCGGTCTGGTCTTAAGTCCCGAAGGGACGAAAGACAGAACACCAAGACTGTCTCTAACTAGAGACTATCCTCTAGAGACGGAGTCGATAGAGGAGAGTCTCTAACTAGAGACTAGACTATAGAGACGTAGTCGATATAGTCTAGTATCTAAAAGATAGAGTAGAGACTAGACTATAGAGACAGAGTAGATATAGTCTAGTCTCTAATGACTCTAGAGACGGAGTCGATAGAGTCTAGTCTCTAGATAAGAGAATTACCGCTTCCCCCCCTCCCCCTCATAATCGAGGGAGACTTTTCGGGGGTATTCTGAATAAAAACAAACAAACAAGATTGTAGTTCACACCTACAATATATAGATATATAGGAGGCCCCTCCCATATATCTATAGAGAAGCCCCCTCCCCATCTATCTATCTTTGGGGAGGCCCCTCCCTAGAGATAGAGATGGAGGCCCCCTCCCCAAAGATCTCTATAGAGGGAGGCTCCCTACCTAGAGATATAGATCTATGGGGGCCTCCCATAGATCTATATATTTGGATATTGGGAGGCCCCATACCCCTATATCTAGAGAGAGATCTATATTGGGAGGCCCCCTCCCCGAGATATATATACATCTAGAACTATCTATGAGGTGGGGGCACTCGATCGAGGTCGTCTGACTATAGATTCTATAGCCACCCTCAATTTTTGTATATCAAGGTTGGCCCCATATATCTAGAGGGCCACGAAATCATGCGAGTAGGCCGAGGGGAGGGACCCTATCTATATGGTGTCCCCTATTCAGATATGGGGCCCTAAGCTCACTGGTCGGTGGGAGGATTTTCCCTCTTAGCTTGGAGGAGGGCGGCCTTGGTTGGGGTAGAGAGCCATAAGCGTGGTGGGGGTGACAAAGGACTGCTCATATGGTCCATAGAGGGCACCTCTCATTTATTATTGGGAACTAGAACTCCCCCATATTCAAAATATGCTTTTTCGAGGGCATCACGATCTGCAGCTCAAATGCTCCCTCACAAAGTATCTATTGGTCTTATCATTATCAACTGTACTAATACGTGTAGGTCCTCGTAATTCGAGTGAGATCATCATGAGAACAAAGGAAAATATAATTTGGTATTCCCTTGCTCCCCATATTGGTTATGTTCTCCATCCTCGTCCAATAGAAACTAATCGAGCTCCTCTTGATCTCCCGTGAAGTGAAAGTCTGGAATCGGTTGTAGGCTATAATGTAGAATATGCACGGATGTGATCCTCGGGAGTTCACTTTGTTGGTGGAAGCCGATGTCTCAAGGGGACTAATTCAGAATGAAACAAGGCTTGCTTATTGCCTCGGTGGCGTGGGAACCATGAATCAAAATAGGGATGGGGCATTCATTCCTTACCATACCTCTATCTATCTTTCATGTCATCGAGATGTTTGAAGAAGAACTTGTAAACTAGATAATATCCTATCCTAGTCATGTTCATTCTTTCATCGCCGGCACTATATATCTCTTTTGGATATGGGGGTATACTGAAAAAGGTGATTCCAGGTTGGCCTTGGAAAAGCACTTCCGGACATAGAACCGAGTCGTGCTGGTCTCTTTCTCATGAGGGCGAGATGAAGCATCTACATGTTTGTTATAGCCACATGTACGGCAGAATATGCATCATAGGCCCATCATCAATTGGTAACCTAGGTGGTATATTTGATTGATTGATCCAGGGAACCATCACGGGGACAATCGGAGGGGGGAACGTCGATGACTATCCAGCGGAGCCTAGAGGAGGGTTACTTCAAGCCCCTCTATATATATGGGGAGTGCGTAGGCTCACCTCTTCCATAGAGATGGATAGATAGGGTAGTTGGTCAATCCCATAGATCTGATTGGAGAGAACCGGACCACCCTTCATATTTCTTGGTGAACACGGACAGGACCCGTGAATGAACAAAGACATCAACGTGAATGGAGAACAACATGAATGAGAAGGGAATTGAAGCAGCGATATGCTTCTCCCCCTATATCTATATGAAGCAAAGGGCTCGGAACCAATCTAGGAATACTTCTTGCCGTATGTTTGTTCAACTCCGGGAAGATTCGTGCCAATCAAATCAATAGTTCTTTTAGTTAGTCGAGCGCCACCCATTCTTGTATAGTAGGTGGGGTGATTCAAGGAGGGCCCAGTCCCTATAGATCTAAGTACCAGTTCCAGCTAGACCGATGTTTTCCATTTGCTCCGGCAAGGCACAGGGGAACGCGAAGGCGAAGCTTAGGATTGACCGGGCCCTCCGCAGAATACTATTGAATCGGGCCGCAGCCGGGGGACGCAGGACGCAGACACAGTATACTTACCAGATAGATCAGATCGGCCAGGGAGAGCAGGCCCATAGATGAGATGGCGCCGACCCCACTATAGCAAGGATAGGGGCTCTCGATAGACCCGCCCACCGCACCGAAGCCCCCTATAGATATAGACTCCGACAGACATATACATATAGAGAGAGATATAGAGAGAGATAGTAGGAACCGCCCCATCCCACCAGAGATACGGCTACCACCCCTACCTTTAGAGTGCAGGTAGGGACGCCTATAGAGAGTAGGGCGATGCCGGAACCAAACAACTAACACTACCCCTACCGCAACCATCACCCTAGCCCTAGCATATAGAGAACTAGATAGGGGGGGCAACCAAGGAACACCCTAGCCCCAGACCCAAGGAACGATACCGGACTACTCCTATCTAGATATATCCCATATAGAGGGGTTCATATATAGATATATAGACATCAAATTTCCTCTTCCTTCTTCTTTCCTCCGACAAAGTAATTGAGCGATCAATTAAATTATACAACTTAAAGTGATTGGTTGAAAATCCATTACTTGAAGAAGTCAACTACTTGGAGATAGGTGGTGGACGTGCAAAATAAAAGGTTCTATTTTCGGTTGTAAATCACATACATGTCATGTAAAGAGGAATTCCAGGGAGGGATATTTCTAGTTGTTTCCTTTCCCACTTTCACATGTGTGGTTCAACTAAAAGCTTCGATTTGTACTTTCCTTCTACATTCTATAAGTAGAAGAAGAACCTCTCAGGTTAATGATCAGAATTTGTAAGCAACAACCGTGTGTTCTAGACTTTTGCTAAACCCCGAGAGCCACTTGGAGCAAAGGAATACAAAGGAGTAGGTTTCGAGAGAAATTTGTGTCACGATTGTCTTGTGTTTCTTGCTTTTAATCTTAGATCTCTTAATAAAATTTTTGTTATTTTAGATCGGATCTAGAGCCGCCTTTGTTTTAGAATTCTACGTGTTTATATCTATTGGATTCTTCTATGTGCATGCAATCAGCTCTGCCATCTACTAATTGGGATGCACATCTTCCCCATTTCTTCTATGTGTTTATGTAATTACCTTCTTACATAACTTTTCCTTTCTTTAAATGACTATTTACTTTCTAATCTGTTTAGTTATGGTTCATGAACCGAGTAGTTAAAGTAAAACTCCATTTAGATATTAGTATACTTAAATTGAAAAATCTAACACGGGAGCCTCACTTTGGTTAAATGAGGGGATTTATCTCATGACTACCTAGGTTTTGTGTTATGCGAAAATTTAGCCAACATCTTTATTGAATTTAAAGTGTTGTTCCATTTAGTTATTGTGAAGACATCACGTATGCTCTTCTCTTACGTCCTTGGACGATCGGAGAATCAGAAATGATGTCTTCTCTTTTGATGGAAAACTACTAATCATTGTCATACAGGACCAAAACGCTTGTCAAAGAACAAAGGAAATGAAACAAGAGTCAGAAAACCCTCTAATACACGTGTTTCTTGCAGGTTGCCAAATGGTGTTCAAGCAAACCACACCTAATTAAAAAAGATAAAAAACACACCACATTCAAAACACTATATTGTAGGTTTCAAAAAGGGTATGTCCCTCTCTGCTCAACTGGAACATAACCCCTTTGGCATAATGCCTTAAGCTACAACAATGGGGGTGGTTCCAGGAACCCCAAAGTAGTCCACGCAAGAGGGAACCTTGTGGATGAAACGGGAAGTGCTCCGCACTACCTACTTGACTAGTGATTCCTTTGTGAGATAGTGTTACCGGTTGTCCGTGTGGTGACCCCAGTGATAGTACACGTAGATGCACTAGTTGCCTATTGTTCTTGAAGGGGGTAAAGTAAAGCCGAGATACTCCCAAACTAGTCAGTGTGACTTTTTGGGTAAATCGCGCTCGCTTAAGACAACTTTGTAACACCTAGGACGAGAGAACCACCTAGGAGAATATACTTTGGCTAGGAGCCCACTTTGACCATTCTAAAATAGTGTTGAGTTGTGAATAATATTTTTTGAGAAACGTGTGGTGCGTTACTTTTGCCTAGTTTTTACTTTCCTTAGTAGGCGAGGTGAAACTTTGCGAAGTGAAGTTAGCATTTTTATCATTCTTTTGATTTGTTTCCTTCACATTCTTTTGACACTTGTTGATCAAAAAGAAGGGTGACTACCTTTGTGTTGCTAATCGATTGTTTCTCTCACTTTTATGTCATTTACGCCCATCCATGTTTTCAAGGTGGGTTAGTTAAACATCTAAAGTGTGCGGAGGCATTTTCACATCATTGGTCACCATTTTGATCTTGATACCCATGTCAAGATCGTCATCAGTAGTTAGGCATGGTTCATCACCACGAACTTCCTTAGAAGAGTTAGCTTGTTTGTATCATATCACTACAATTTTGATATTTAAATCTTGTTTCTTGTAAACTCGACATACCTATATTTTACTGAGATTACGCTTTACACACATTTTAAACTATTCCTAGCTATACTTTGAGATTTTTAGTTCGGTTCTATTATTACCTCGATTTCAAAGAGTGCTAGGTGTTACCATTGTGCATGTTATACCAATAACACCTTGATATCAATACTTCACTTTCTCGCAAAGTGGGTTAACATATCTTGGTGATATTGTTGTGTCATTCACAAATCAAAATTGGCACTTTTGAGATATAGGTCTTAATTAGATTTAAAATTTCTCGTCAGTATATCTTGATTGGGAGATCACATTTAACTTCATGTATTTACTTACGTCTTGTTCATTCCCTTGAACTTGGCATAAGTGGAGACATCTTGTTAATCATCTTGCGACGTGAATTACTCTTTGAAATGTAGTCTAGGAGATACTTCATTTGATCAGGTTTCAATACCAAATGATTGTTTCATTGGTGATTTTATCACTCTATCACATTGGTATTCTCACATTGTTGATTTACTCTTGACAAATACATCTTGCATTTCACTTAGGGGTAGCTTACTAAACTTTGAAAAAATATACAACTTACCCTAGTGAAAATATCACAAAAAAATGGCTCCTAAAACACATCTAGGGTTAAAAAAATAGACATATGAGGAACAAGTACAAGCTTGGGAAACCTCTAACCGAAAAGGGTCAAACCCTTCACAGGACACGACAGGACACCTATTTTTCGTAGAAAAGGAAACAGAAGAGATGGTTGATCATAGTGGAAATGAATTAGAGTCACCACGTGTGGACTTTGATTTTGACCCTACTCTACTAGACGAGTTTCTTCTTAGAAACAAAGACAGAGTGTTGGCACGGGTCATCGAATTAGGGGCCAAATTTCCCACCAAGAATGAACCAATGCTACCTATGAATAACACTGCTAAGGAAGAACGTCCCCTTATCAATATGGAAGATATTTTAACACACGGACAAGCTTCTACCTCTTACAGAAAATGATAAAGTGGTAGGGTATAAAATACCCCTTATCAAAGTGCCATGAAGAAACAAGATCGAACAGGAGGTAGGTGAAGAACCTCCACAATATGAGGAGGAGGAACCTTTAGAAGAAGAAACAATAAACCAAGCCACAATCCAACAAAAAATCAGCAACCTAAGCCAACAACTTTCTTTCTTACTTCCCATGTACAGAAAGACGCAAACAAAAATGTTCAAAAGTTGAGGCATAAGGTTAAGATCAACGAACTCCATCAAGAAAACCAAGGAGAAGAAGACACAGGGTATCATCATGTTCACATCCCTGCTTCTCCCACTAAAGAACAATTGCTTGCACAAGAAGTGCAATCTATGAAAGCGATGCTTGCAAGGTTACAAGAGAGAAATATAGGGAGCATCGGGAAATATCAATATGAAGAATTATGCCCCTATCCTTTTGATGACAAGACAATGACTCTTCAACCCTTCCCAAAAAAATTTGATATTCCAAAATTTGACAAATACAAAGGAAAGGGAGACCCAAGGATCATGTTAAAGATTTTTACATGGCATGTCAAGAGGTGTCTTATAGTGATAATTACGTCATTAGAATTTTCCCAAGAGTCTTGGAGGTCGAGGCATTAGAGTGGTTTACACGCTTACCACGAGGAACAATTTTCACTGGCTAGAATTGGCGAGATAGATTCGTGTGTCACTTCTCATATAACATAGAGAGTGAGCGTCACCATGGCAGACTTGTGTGGAACCAAGGAACACCCAAATGAGACCTTCGCCGTTTCCTCTAACGATGGAGAGGGATAGCTAGTCATTTTCCTTATGCTTTCCCGAAAAGTAGGTAGTCCGTATCTTCGTTCCCCAATCTCAACCCGGATATCACCTTCCACCTCCAAATGAATTGTGTCCATACTTTTGAGGAGGTTATCGAGAAAGGGATTCAGATAGAAAATTCTCTCATTGCCAAGGGCACCCTCAAAAACAAATCTAAAGAAAACCAAAGTGTCAAACTGTGGAAAATCGAATATTTTCAACAAAAACAAAAATGTGGTGGGAGATGGAATCACTAATTCCAAACGTGCTCAAACGGTCCAAACTTGTCAACCTTTTAAAGCGACCAAGGGCCCAATTCAACCACCACCAAAACAAAGAACATTCACCTCTCTCAATGAACCGTTGTCGGTCATACTAAAATAGTTGGATGCGGCCCACATGATGACCTATCCTACAACACAACCGTTTGACGAAAACACTCTTAAACCTTCATGGTATAAGGAGCATGAATATTGTGAAATGCATCGCGTTAAAGGACATAAGATAGACAAATGTACTGTGAATTTTCCACTATATTCAGGGACGATTGACAACGGGGAGATAGAGGTGGATAACCCTAGAAAAACACAAACACCTAATGAGAAAATGGGGATTTATAAAGAACCATTCCCCAAACATAATAAGTCAAAAAGACAAATCCAGGGGAGATTCATCCTAAACTTATAAAGCCACAAATTACTTGTATACCAAGAGAGATAAAAATCATTACAATTCACTTATCGATGTATTTTCTCTCCCTATCGACCGTGTCAATACTATCCTGGATTAAGGGAAAGAAATGCCTTTGTGGTAACAAGGCGCACCCACCTCGTGATTACGGAACCCTCTCCGTTGACCCCGCATACCTTGGTAAGTATAACCTTCTAGAACAACTTGAGAAGACGTCTGCTGCTAAGATTTCGATCTTAGATATTCTCAAGATATCCAATGTGCATAAGGAAATTGTGTATCAAACTCTTTAGGGGTTGAGAGTGCCTTTAGAAGTCAATCCTACACACCTTTAAGCTACGGTGGCAAACATTGCACCAAGTGAGCATCTCACTTTCAACCATAGGGAGATCCCGCCAAGAATCCTACACATAATATTACCTTGTAAATTGAGGTAGTTGTCACCGTTGGAAAATCAAATGGGTTCTTGTGGATAACGGATTGGGATTGAACATCTACACGCTTAAGTTGGTCAAACAATTGGGACATATGGAGGAAGATCTTGAGTCCCATATTATCACTATCACCGCATAGGACAACACGAAAGAGAGTCGGCATGCACCATTACGCTACCCATGGAGGTGGGGCCCATATAATATGCTTCTAGGCTGACCATGGATTCATGCCACATAGGACGTGCAATCAACATTTCATCAATGCATCAAATTGAAGCATGAGGGACACACGATTACAATACCAGTAGATCAGAGCCCTTTGCTCATTGTAGAGCACTCAATAGCTTTACATGAAACGGTACATATGCATGTCCCTCCGTAGATATAGTTGTTCCTCTCTAGTTTGAGGTAATGAAATCCCATGTGGATTTAGATTCATTTAGTTCTTGCACTCATGGGGCATTTACTTCAACATATACATTTGATTCATGGGAGATGAAAATCCTAGAATATGGTGTGCATGGAGTATAATGTACAACAAGCGCTCTTGGTTTCGGACCTCTCATTGTCACCCAAGACTAGAGGTCGACCCAATTACTACTTCAGGAGACCTAGAGAAGAACACACTATTGGGTTGTTCCTACCTGGAGGCTTGTTAGCTGAGGAGAAATTACTTGATCCACCTACTACTTGGGTCCCAGAGGACACTCAACCATCCTGTTATCGAGACCTCGGAATGTGAAAAGTCTAGGAAAATGAGGTACTCCATGGGCTACAAAGGCCTCGGATGTGGGAGGAATGAACAAGGACAAAGGGAACCATTCCCTCTTCCACATTTCAAAACAGAAAGATACAAAGCATTGGGATTCATCCTTATGGAGTGCACCCCAATGATCAAGATGCGACTTGTTCGAGTGTGAGGATGGCTCCGATTACCTAGCAGTGATATAGATTCCCATTGTAGCCAATATGAGGATCTTTCCTCCACGAACCTTTTCATAAATAACATTGTCCTAACCATAACCCCACCGAACCAACCCTTGACCTTGTGTACCCTTCGCTTGTTGAATGAGACCAACAATGTCACGTGCCACTAGATTTATTTGAGAATGATGAGGCTATTTCGAGTTCGTGGGAATAAGGGATACAATCCCATTGGAGATCACAAGAAGGGTTTCTCTATCGACTTGACACTGCGCCTACTTCAGCGAGGAGGTTGAACTTCATGGTCAACAAAATTTAAAGAAAAGCGAGGCAAAAGTTCTAAAGAAAAGCCTCGGAAAAAATCGAAGTCGAAGTCACATAGTGAAAACCTATTTGAGGCACTAGCTGATAGACAAATAAGAAAATCAAAGGACAAACAAAGTGACCACGCCCGGAGATGTTCTTGGATGAAGATCTTAACCTTCCTCTTGATCCTACGCGTATGGAGGATTTATCAAAATTATTAGTCGAAGAAACCATTGATGTCAATATTAGTACGAGAAGAGGATCCCAAGATAGTAAAATTAGGGGCATCACTCTCGGCCTAAAGAACAAAATATGTTCACTATGTTGTTGTGAGAGTTCATTGATGTGTTTGCATGGTCTTATAAAGACATGCTGGCTTGATCCAACTTTGGTCATGCACAACCTTGTTGTGTATGTAGATGCCAAGCCTATCAAAGGAAGCTCACAAGATGTACCCAAGAGTGGCCTTGTTGGTTAAGGAAGAGTTAGAAAGAATCTTTGGCGGTAGGATTCATCAGACCAATTGATTATTCTAAATGGATATCGAACATTGTTCTGTCCGAGGAAGACACTCGTCGTGTATCTCGAATCTACACGGATTTCGAGGGGACATCAATAAGGCTTGCCCTAAAGATGAATTTCTATTTCCCAACATTGATATGATTGTTGACTCAACAGCAGGGTACGAAATGCTATCACTCATGGATGGTTTTTCAAGTTATAATCAAATTAAGATCGTTGAGGAGGACCAACACAAAACAACTTTCACAACCCCTTGGGGCACCTTCTACTATCAGGTGATGCCATTTGGCCTTAAGAATGCGGGAGCAACTTATCACTGGCCATGATAGTAATCTTTCACAATATGATTCATGAAATTATGGAAGACTACGTAGACGACATCCTGGGAAAGTCCAAAACAAGAGAGGATCATCGTATCATTTTACGGTGTATCTTTGAACACTGCATGAATATAAAGTGGGATGAATCCAAAGAAGTGTGTCTTCGACATGCTATTTGGTAAACTATTGGGCTTCATTGTATCAAGACATGGTATTGAGGTAGACCTGCTAAAGTGTCTACTATCACCTGAAATGCCTCCACTTGAGAATATCAAGCAACTACGAGCTTACTGAGGGAAAATCTAAGCCATTTGTCACTTCATCTCCCATTTGTGAGATAAATGTCACTCATTCTCTCATTTTCTTAAGAAGGACATCGATTTCATCTGGGGACCCAGAAACAACAAACATTTGCTTTGCTTAAAAAGTACTGGATAATCCACCTGTCCTCATGCCTCCTACTCCAAGAGAACCACTTTTTCTCTATATTTCCGCCACACAATATCTTATTGGTACACTACTTTCCCAACATGACCTTAGCCATAAAGAGAAAGTGGTGTACTATCTACAAGTCGAACCCTCATCACCTATGAATTTAATTATCCTCAGATTGAAAAGGCTTGCTTGGCCATTGTTTTACCTTTGAAACTTCGCCATTACCTACCGAATACTAAGACCAAGCTCATATCCAAGGTCGACCCACTCAAGTATTTTTGTCCAAACCTACCCTCATAGGGAGAATGACTAATTAGATCATTCTAATCGGTGAGTTTGATATAGAATTTGTCTATCAAAAAAATTATTTAAAGGACAAGTACTTATAGACCAGGTAGTGGAAGACACAAAACCTTTGCAAAAATAGAACATTTGAGTCTACATATCTGCTAGATGCATCTTTTCTCTACATTGAAGAATTTTTCGTATGGAAAATACATTTTGATGGATCTTTTACGTTTCATGGTTCGGGTGCAGGAGTGGTCCTTATTACTCCTTTGAGTGATCCTATACCATAGCCTTTCCGCCTAGCCTTCCCTTGCACGAACAACATTATAGAGTATGAAGCACTCATTACAGGGATGAAGCTGGCCATCAAGTGGAATGTTCATCATGTTAAGGTCATAGGTGATTCATAGCTAATCATCAAATAGGTTAATGATGAGTATAAAGTTAAGGATGACAAGCTCATTCCTTACAAAAAGTTAGTGGAAACTCTAAAGGAGTATTTTGTGTGCATCACCTTTGAGCAGATCCCAAGAGCACATAACAGATCGGCGGATGCCATGGAAATGGTGGGATCTATGCTTCATATTCCACCAGGGAACAATGATATGCCATTCTTCATAGAAAATATCGCCAACCCATGTATGACATGCCTAAATCTTACTGGATTGTGAGGTTGTTGGTCCCCATTCCCATGGTATGAACCCATATTCACCTATATTAAGGACAACACATTCCCTCCCGATATCTCCCACTCACGAAAAGCAAAGCCTAATTCACTAGATAGCCGTTACACCCTTTTAGGAGGTACACTTTATCATTGTGGCTGCTTACTGATGGGAATGCATTACGTTGGATGCTGGATGTGACGGAGTCAATCCAGCAATCAAGGAAGTACGAAGGAGTATGTGGAGCACATACAAATGGAATGGTCTTGGCTAAGAAAGCATTGAGAGTAGGTTACTATTGGCCTACCATGGAAACCGATTGTTGTAATTACGTTATAAAATGTGTGCTTTGCCAAATGTATGGAAATTTTATCCATGCTCTGTCTGACCATTCCAACTAATCACTACCCCATGGCCATTTTCCAAGTGGGGACTCGATTTAATAGGAAACTTACTCCTACCTCATTTGATGGTCATACACATATCATCATAGCCACATAATGTTTTACAAAATGGGTGGAGGTTGTCTTGTTAACCTATGTCACAGAGCACAAATTTCTAAATTCATCATGAATCACATTATTTGCTTAGGTATGGCATTCTGCTGACCATTGTTACGAGATAATTGGAAGTCATTTAAGAAAAAAGCTGTGAAAGGTCTTTGCAATGGTTCCAAATTAGATTAAAATGGTCCATGCTATATTACCCTCGGGGGTAATGGACAAGGTGACGTGAAAAACAAGACTTTAGTCGGGATAATGGAGAAGATGATCAAAAAAATAGGTTGAAACTAGCACCTACAAATTCATCCGACCCTTTGGGCTTACCGAACATCCATTCACACTCCTACGGGTGTGACACCATATTCCCTAGTGTTGGGACATAATCTATCATCCCTTTAGAAATCAAACTTTCGTCACGAGAATTTATCTTTGGGACTATCTATATAAAGATGAAGATTATTGAGTGGCATGGTTTCCTGAGTTAGAGCTCTTGGATGAGAGGCGCATTCGTGCTCTTAATCACCCGAAAGTATATCAACATAGAGTCTCTACAGAAACTACAACAAGAGAATCATCCCTCATCAGTTTGAGGTTGGTGATTTAGTCATGAAGGAGAACCAGTTCAACACTAGAGCAGAGTGAGAAAAGAAAGGGAAGTTTAAACCACATTGGTTAGGACCCTATGTCATAGTTGCCAAGTATGGCACGGGAGCATACAAGTTGTCTCACTTTGTAATGGTGATGAGCTCTGGGAGCCCATGAATGCCATGCATCTTAAGAGGTTCTATGCCTGAACATGGCGCAAAGAAGTTAAAAAAATCAAAAATACAAAAAAATCAAAAACATTAGAAAAAGAAAAAGAGAAAACATGTCGTCCACTAGTGAAAACCACACAATTGTGGCACTTTGGGCAAGTCCTTGGGTGAAAACCGGTTTCGGTGCCTCGAGAGGATTCGTTGTTCACAAGCATTTTGTATTAGAAGGGTAGTTGTCTTTGGCCTAGACTAGGTTCTACTGTCATGATTCCTTGTGCACATCATCTGTCCAACCTTGATCCAGCTTTGTCTTCTTTTATTCATCTGTGAGGGGCGTGGCCTTTATTATTTCCCATCTTATACTTGGGGGCAACTCAATGACTTCACCTTCTGTTCATAAATGTGTGGCTTCGACCTTGTATATTCCCCATCTAACGCTTTTCTGGGGGCATCCACGCTTTCTTGGTTACCTACACATAGCTTTGGAAAACCGTTAGAAAACACAAAAACAATAGAAAATTGTTTTAGAAAACACAAAAAAATAATAGAATTTTTATCACAAACCACAAAAACAATAGAAAATTGTTTGAAAACACCAAAAACACTAGAAAATTATTTCACAAAAACCTAAACAATAGAAATTTGGTGCATGAAAATGTGTCCTACAAACACATTTGCTTGCATTGTCTTGTTTCCTTGCTTTGCTTGTTGCTTGTATAGTGTTTTGCTTGCTTGCTTTTGGGGTGTTTGTTGCTTGGGCATACTTTGTTAGGATTCATCTTTTCTTGCTTAGATTAGATTCATTCTTGCTTGTGCATATTGTGGTGTGTCTCGACATGCTAGTGAATCTTGGGAAATCATGATGTAATGTGTTAATTCATTATGTTCTTTCTTAAGCTTTTGATTGTGTTTGTTACATGTTAATAAAGACATGGTAAATCATGGTGTATTGCATTAATTCCTGGTGTTTGGTGTTAACATTTGGTTGTGTTTCTTGCATGTGCTCTATTTTTTATCATTCACATCACTTTACCATCATTATCATCACATCTAACATCATCTATACATCATATATAAACAAAAATGCTAAGTGTTACATCATGCATGTATGCTAAGCTAATCATCACATATCGTATCATCAATGGGGGCAAGAGGGGTTGCGCATAATAAAAAATCTATCCCCCGCACTAATATCATCATATCATCCCATCCATATACATCAAAATAACACATGAGAAAAACATTTGATATCATCTAAGGATCTATCATCTAACATCTACAACACATGTATATACATCAAAACATCAAAATCAGATACATACAAAGTACAAAATCAGATAATGCATCCATAAGTGCTGAATCAAAACATGCAGCATGCAATGAGAATCAATGTATGCCCACTCGTGTCACAACGCATCCATAAGTGCTGAATTAAACAAACGCAACATGCAATGAGAATCAACATATAGTAATTTCTGAAAAGGGGTATTTCACATCATAGAATTATGCCCACTCATGTCACATGCATCAGTACAACAACAATACAATGCATCATCATCTCCTAATAAAATAAATCATAACAACATCCATAAGTGCGGAATCAAACAAAATGTAACATGCATCGAATCCAATACAGGCAGCATGCCCGCTCAAGATATTAAACATGATTCATGTCCCATCATCAATTAGTTCCCCATGAGTTTAAAGACAAATAAAAAACCATCTATATACGTGTATCAAAAACAAAGATATACATCATCTCATAATCATGTGAATCTGAGCCAAAACAAAGTACTCCTCATATATATATGCATGTGTGTCAAGTATACATCTGTATCAAAAATGGATACATACAAATATGTGCTCTATATCAAAAATGCCTTCAGCTGAGGTGTACAACAAGGATATATCAAAAATGTTTGTATACATACATACAATGTCCTGATCAGTGCTCAATACAAATACATCAGCGATACACAATGCCATCAAAAAGGGGCATGTATCTAAAAGAATCAAGCCTTCATCATGAGGCATCATCAAAAATACATGTCTACAATCGTTGTACATCAAAATCAGCCTTCATAAGAGGCATACATACAAAAGAATCTATACAATACAAAGGTGGCTATCAACCACAGCTCTCGCCCTCACCGGGGCTCCTAGTCTGTCCTCGGACGCCGGAACTCTAAAAATTTGGGTTGGCTCTGGTCTCGCTAGCTACTACTAGAAGGGGCTGTTAAGCGATCTGGTGGAATGACTAGACCTCCATGAACGAGAGCCGATGCACTCGATCCTGATAACTATGGCAATGCCACTCTCTACTCTGGTGGCACCACTCTATAATATGTTGTCCTGTAAAAAAGTGCCTCACCACCAAGCCTGGTGGCATCACGAATCAGATCTGCATCTCCTGAGGTGAGTGCTACTGAAGGGAAGTGTCTTGCTCACCTGTAACCCAACCCAGGTCTGCCTTGGCCTGTCTAGAGGCGGCAGCCTCTTGATCCCTCTCCGTGGTCATCACACGTAGCAGCACGGGGCCTGGTCCCTATGGGCTAATATTGCACGATAATGAGTATGCACGTGGTCTCTCTATGCCACGACCATGTATAGCTATGACTGGGACTGATGTAGGAGACTCAGTATTTGTGCCCCCTGTGCATCTGTCTCTCGATCGGCTCCACCATGCTGCTATGTCATTTCTAGCTCGGCTGGGCACTGGGCCCGAGCTTGATCCCACCCTGAAAGTAACGTAACTATATGGGCTTGGGCCTCGTCCCACTCTGTTGTGGCTATCACGCACCAACCTCAAGCCTCATCTCTCTCCGCTTTCATTGTGTCTCTCTTAGCTATGAGCTATTGCACCTATACTGTGTTGTGCCTATCTCTGCGCCATCGGCTATGAGGTTATGTGTGCCTTAGGACCGGTCCTTGTAACACTCACGGAAGACTACCCCTGCTCAAATACCCTACCTCTCCGGGTGGTGGCATAGCTACCTATCTTTGAGCCCGTGTCCTCGGTCCCTCGTGCAGGCGGCACCTTGTCCATCGTGTGGGATCCCATCAAAAGGATCCTCAGGTCTGCAGCCCCAATGCCCCTGCTCGGCCCTATGCTCGACTCGTGCCATACCTCCACAGGAGGGTGAATGGTTCTACCCAAGCTACCTCTAGAATAGTAAGTCACCGAGTAACACAGCAGTAGCATACCACGCTGCATAATCAGCTGTGGTCCCGGATCTCTAACTTTGTCATAATGGGTCCCATGCCTGGGGGACCACCTATAAGAAACTAGCCCTGGCTCAAGCTACTACAATCCAAGGCCCCATAGTCTGCCTCTCAGAGTCCCTACGAGCATGCCAGATATCTGGCTGAGGGACACCCTATACTTGGCCTAGCTGCCATTAAGCACTGTCAACATGATATAGCTCCATGATGTAGCTGTGGCTGCCAATCAAGAAGTGCTCCACCAAGCACACGCTGAGCTCTGTGGCATCCTCTAGCCACTGGAAGTGTCTATATGGACACCAAATGACGTCTATCACCTGGTAACTCATCAAACTCCTACCTATACCGAATAGGTTGCAAGGTGACCACAGAGACATCTCCACCAGCCTACCATCCAAGCCATGTATGATGGCTCCTCGAGATCTCGGACTCAGAATGGGCCCACAGGGCATCCAATAGCTATATGATCCCACGACCATATCTGTAGTAATGATGTCAGCCCCACGGTCTTCTGACCGTGGTATGTGATAAGATGCAAATCCTAGTATAAGTGGGCCAAGTATACACTGCCCCAAGAATACCTCTCACCACTGTAAATACCGTGAACTAGTGGTAGCAATCCTCTCGGGAACAAAGTCCCTATCTTATCAGTGAGTAGGAACCCACTGATAAGCACCATGATATAGAGTGGCCCCCGATGCAATGTCAGGTCCGAGATGCACTCGTGTAAGGCTATGGTCATCCTGTCATGTGGGATGTCATCAATGCCAAATAAGGCATTGCTCGCTGCTCTGATCAGACCTGCATCCGCATTTTACTATACTCAATCAATGTACCCATCATGGGCACGTGCAAAATCTGCCACACATCCTCTATGGTCACGGTCATCTCACCTATGGGTAACCTAAAGCACTGGATCTCACTATGCCACCACTCGGCTAGCACAATCGGGAGGCTGTGATCTAGTACAATCGATGGCATCCGAGCCACGGGGCCCAGCCCCACTACCTCCAGTAATATGGCCATCTCTCAACGGTCACACCGGTACATACTGCCCTCTAACTCGGTAATCCGGGAGTGACACTCCCACGTCTGCAATACTAGTAGTCATCTCTACAAAATAACATGCCACTCATTAGTTTCTAACATTTCCTCTAAAAACTATCTCATCTTTTAGGGTTCACCCACAAATCCTAAAAATTCTTCTAAGTGTCATGTTTTTGGACACTTTCCTATCTTTTTTTGCTTGTCTAGGGTGATTTCCCACCCTTTTGGGTAGGTGCACCACATTTTCGGGCCTACACCTAAGCACGTGCATTTTCTCGGTGCGTGCACCTTCTTTTAGGTGTCTGCACACTTTGTTTGGCATGTGCACCACCAATATGGTGCTTGTGCATGCATATGTGCACTTTTGCCTACGTGCACTTGACTATCCATGCCTGCACCATGCTTTTAGCATGTGCCCCTTTCCTGGGTGTGTGTGCGTACGCACACATGTGCTCGTGTGTGTGCATGCACGTATGTGTGTGTGTGTAATTTTTGAATGCGCGCATGTACATGCATGCAGACACAGTGCTGCACCCTCAAACGTGACACTGCACCCCAAAATGGCACATACACGCCCTATCCCATGCCTTCACTTGCGCATAGGTGCGCCTACGCATTTTCTATGCCTAAATGCCCTAATTAATGCATTAATGAAAAAATTTTAAAGGAAAGGTTGCGATACTCACAAATGGGCCCTCGTCGCATGCCTCTGGTACCCCCGGACTACATCAGCATGCCTCAAATGGTCTCGTGTGATCACCATCTCTCCTGAGTGTCAGAGCCTCATGGTAAGTTTTCTAAACTAAACGGTTAAAATGAATTGATTGCGATGTTTTTACCCCCCTGGGGTATATTAACCTATTTTTCACCATTCGGAAGGTCGAGAAACCCGTTTCGATCACCGTTTTCTCCTCTGTTTTGTGAAATAATTATTTTTATTAAATAATTATTTTTCTCTTCTTTTTCACCGTATTGGGGCATTTTTTGTCCGATACCCCTTTCTTCTCCCCTAGACAATTTTATTGCTCCCTGGTGATTTTTATTCTTCTTCACACTCTCGTAAATAATTATTTTTCAAATAATTATTTTTTCTTAATTTTTCCACTAAACAAGGACTTTATTTGTCATTTGTTTCTCTTTTCTTCCACCTAGGGCACTTTCTGTCGCCTCTAGGCCCATCGCTTTCTTCTTCTACTTTCTTCTACTATTCATCACAGTTCGAAAGTAAAAATAATAAAAACAATATATATATCTAAAAATCCAAAAACAGAGGAATTTTTTTGAAAAAATTCCTAAAAAGTAAAAAACCCTACAAAATGGTAACTTGCTTATTACTGGCTGAAACTTGTGTCTTGCGCATGGTATTTTATCCATATCCTGTTGGTTTGTATCACATCTTCCCGATTAATACGACTCGTAGATCACCATGTTCACAAAATTCACAAAGCTAGCTGCTTGCTTCGTCTGTACTCTGGGGCACTTTTGGTTACCTAGTACTGTTTCATTGCACACAAATGCTTTTCATGGACCCCGTGTCCATTGTCATTTCCCCTTGCATGTATCCTTTCTTGGGGCATCATTTTTAACCCTTGTTGTCAATCACGAACTTGTGGATCTCTTCAACACTGATAACAAAACATTTGTACAACTGTCTTGATCATTGTTGGGTTGGATATGTGCGTTCATACTTGTTTTCCCTATTACATAAGCTTGTTTCCTTCTCGTATTGCATTGCATTATTGTATGTTGCGTGGAGTTGGTACTTTCAGCAATGGACAATTGTTTGTAGTATGGCTTTTCATGTCATTCTACCTTTGTCGTATGCTTATATTTTTAATAAGGGCCGATGATGTAGTTCCTATGGAAATATGATGACATCGAATTGGTTCCAAATAAACAATGGCTAGAGGCTACACTCTTCTCTCCCCTCCTCCATATTTCTTCTTCGTCCCTTTCCTTTCACTCCTAATTTTCTCTCTCATCGAGGCATCCTACCTCTTCCCTATCTTCTACCTATTTCTCACCTTTTTTTTTTTCGATCGTCGATTGGCTTCTTTCATCACCCCATCGAAACTCGGGGGCATTTGTCCCTCATACTAATTTTTCTTCTATCCCTTCAAAAATTTTCTTCCATCTACTATCTTTGAAGTGACGTCACTTACGCCACCCCAAAGAGGGAAAATGTAGACACCTATAATTACGCCTAAGTAATTTAAATACTTAAATTGCGTTAATTATCTCCTTTCCTGCAAATAGATGACATATCGTCAAAAGCACTCATATTCCCTCTTATTGTCATTAATTAATTACAATACACTAATTAATTAAGTTTCCTATCCATTAATGACCTAATTAACGACCTTCCATTAATTATTAATTAATTAGTCTTTCCCCTTCTAATCCCTTCATAATAGCCTAAATCACACTAATATTCTTCTAATTGGCTTCTATAAGCTTACACCTACCTATTAGTTAATCACCTTTGATTAATTAAAACACCCCCCAACTCCCATGACTTGCTAAACATGTATTAAACCCTTCTAAAGTAAGGTTACCTTTAATAAAGCAACCTTATCCATTCCTAATCATGTTTTACCTTTATCCCACATTCATGAGGATGTGTTGAATCCTTTATCCTTTGGGCTATATAAAGATCCTCCACCTACCTTTTTACTTACACCTAAACTCCTTAAGAGAGCAAATGCAAAGCATATAGCAAAGAGACTAAGAGCTTGCACCTTGTTTTCTTGAGAGTTCATCATCTTGAGGAGCTAAGCTTCCTATTCTAGCCTAAAGTGCTTAGGTCATATGGGAGGTGTCAAAAGGGTCTTGTAGCCCAACTTTGATAAGCCCCCATTCCTAGGTTCTTGGAGATACCAAGGACAACCAAATATTGATTGCCATGGAGCTTATTTAGGTCCATTTACTTGTTTGTTGGTAATCTAGAGAAGTAGAGATTTAAATACTTTAGCATTGTTTAATTCAAAGTTAATGCATTATGCTAGGTATTAATCTTGTTTAGCTCTCATCTTTGATGGTGTTTAGATTTTTTCATTAGCTTTGTTATAGAACTATTTAGGTGTTAGTTCTCATTCATCTAACTTAGCTAAAAAGCACAAAACACTTGCACACACTTAGAATAGGCTAGACAACCATATCGTTTGCATTTGATGGACTATGTTGGACATCCATCTCTTCTCTACTAGCCATACAACGTTGGACAACTATCTATTCTTTGTCTATTTTCCATGGATATAAGTGCACGTCTACCACCATGACCGTCTCTTTGACACTTGATGGTCATCTATCGTACTTAAATGGTGTTGGGTTGGATGATCACCTTATACATATATCTCTTCCATATGTAGATGCACATCTCGTTCATGTCCGTTAGAAGTGTAGGACGACACTCTTGGACACTCATCTATATACTAAACAAGGAATAAATACATATAAAATGTTGCTTTTGGGGTGCTTCCCCAAACCCCCATCGGTGCATGGCCCCAGACCACACAAGGGGGTAACCCCCTTGTAACCCCCTAAACCATATGTATTATACCTCGGTGAATATGAGCACAATTTGATTCAAAACGCTAGTGATATACATGCATAAGTTTGTTTTTAAGTGTAAATAGTAGGTGAATTAACCCATACAAATGACATGTAGGTCAAAATTTTAGGTGAACTAGGAGGTAGCTGATCACTGAAAAATTCACCATTTCTAATTTTCAAAACCCGTAATATTCGTGAGTTTATGAAAATTAGTCACTAAAATTTCCTGTGTGTTTTTGCAAGGTCAAAATTCAAGGTGAAAGCATGACAACTTTACCTAAGTGTCAATTTTTTTGCCCAAAGCTCATTCTGAGTCATCCTTTGGATTATCCTACCTCATGTGTCATACCATTCCCATAATTGAAAATCCTCATAATGTGATAAAAACCCCTAAGTGTTGGAGATCTGGTCATAAGGTCATTTGATTCGATCAATGAAGTGTCGTCAAGAGGTGAAATCTTTACTAGGCCTAGAAAGGCTTTTCCCTAGCCTTTTTGGGATGGGTTTGCATCCTATGGAGATGATAAAGAGGCATAAAATCATTTGAGGATGTCATGGAAGAGTTTTAAATGCATTGGAACAAGTTTAGGAAAATTTGGGAAAGTTTCAGAGGTTTTGGAATCAGAACAATGAAAGTGGGTTTTGGAGGCTTGAGGAGCTTGCGGTGCAAAACAACACTTGACCTTAAGCGAAGATTATGGGAGCTCGGGATGAGTTAAGAGGAAATAAAGATATCATTGGAAATATAAAATGATCCTCTACATGATGGATTTTTCACATATTTCACAACACCTAAGTGCTTCTTTGTGTAGACCAATCTCAGTAGACTCACCGTGCGGTCTTGAATGAAAAAAATTAGATTTTTAGAGAAGAAGGAATAATCAAGTCATTAAAACCATTCCATTTACTGAAAAATTTCCTTGGGAGTCAAATTGATACAAAATTTTACCTAAAATGACCTCTTATAACTTTGGGAAAGTTCGTTTCATCATTTCAATAGTTAGTGAAATTCACATGACTTGGATGCTGGTGCATTTTGGTATCCCAACCGTGCTATTGTTCCAACTATCCCATGCTCGCCAATAATTCCTTGCCACTTGTCAAGCCCGGGAAGGGGGAAATTGTTATTTCACCTATTATCCCAACTATCTAGGACATTCAATATAGTTGGGAAAAAAATGTGCCCACCCACTTTGATTTAAAAATCAAGTTTTAATAGCGTTCTTTCAAAGGTTAAAAATAACACTCTTTTTAACTTTTAAAGAGCATTGCTTACCTTTTTCACTCCATTCCTTCACCAGGTTGACCCAAGAATCCATTGAAGACATATTTAATCTTGAAAATACTTGTAAATTCATTATATAAACCTCTGATTCCATTTGGGAAGCCATAAAACACGAAACGAAGAAATTCTCATATCTTCCAAACCATTAATGTGATCAAAAAAAATTTCTCAAAGCAAATCTCCATAATCCAAGAACCTTCAAGAAATATATAACAGAAAGCCCCCTCATGCTCTAGATTATTTATGGTAAAAACTCTCTTTTCATGTCCTAGTTCACATTTTTGATTTTCCATCATTCGCGGGCGGATTGATTACGACAAAATTTTGAGCATGTGATCTAGAGAAAAGGTCTATTCCAATGAAGCTATTTTCATCATCAATCGACGAGGGAGAATTGGAAATTATAAAAATAGTAAGTATTTGGTCTTTATACTTACTATAAATAGAAACAATCTAAAAAATCAAACCTTTTCAAGAAAGTGAACTCAAATTTCAATGGTGAAGAAAAATTAGGCAAATCAAAGTTGAAAAGGCACAAAAACATAAAAAGAAAAAAGCAAAAAAATCACTTTCTAAAAATATAAATCATCAAAAGACCCCAAGGAAATTTTACATGGTATGTTAGGAGTTTTGGGATACTGAAAAAAAGCAAGAAAAAATAAAAAAGTAGAAAAAAGAAGCCCTACCTCCTACTTACTAAAAATAGAAAGTGTCTATTTTAGGTGCAAAAGTTGTTGTCTTTCTCATTTTTATCACCTAACATATTTTTCTATAAAAAGTTCAAATTTTATGGTTTGGAGTCCATTTCAACTCTCACATCCAAGTATCTAGAAGTGGGTGACAATAATGTCACTCACATGGACTTGGAAGACCTGAAAAACTGGATGCTTGGTGGACCCCAAGAGCCTGTGGAAGATAAGATATACACAAGTGGTTTATATGCTATAGGTGGCCACCCACTATCCATCCAGAGCATATAATTGGTGATTATTTGTGCTTAGCAATATGAAATATACACGAGAATCATACGGGTGGATGACAAGTTCAATCTTGACAGTGCTCACCCCAAGGGATATCACAAAGTATGTAGATTCCAACTTGGAGCAACATGGTAGTCATCCCAAAGGAGTTTGCAGTAGGTGAATGGTCAAAGATAGATTCATACCTTTAAGGAATTACATTGGGGTCTTGGTTGAAGTAGGTGATAAATCCCTCCCGCGTGCCAAAGTCTTGGTCCAGACATGAATTTCACGAAGGGTTATCGAATTCCATCATTCTTCTGAGTAGAGTGATGGGAGAGGAAAACACCAAAGAGTTCCATGATTGGATGGATTGTTCATCCTCACCATCATCAAAGGAAATAAAATGATTGACTAGGGTCAAATCATCAGCGACAACATCCATTTCCAGTTGCTCTAAATTCCAATCACAAGAAAGTTTTCCATGACATCTTATCTAGTGTATGCTCTTGCTAGTATGAGACCCTACAGGGTTTGAATCTCACACTAAACATATCCCAAAATGAAACGAACTACAAGAGATATCCATAACTAATCTTAAAAGAGAGTAACCATCACTTTTCCAGGGTGAATGATGCATTCACCATGTATGTTGTGAGATTACTTGAAGGAAACCCCAAACTTAGGTTGTCCTCAAGCTACCACATTGATTCAAAAATATGGATCCTTCTTCACACAGTTTACAACTTTTTGTACATCGAGTAGCCAAATTTGAATTTGATCTATGAAATATTCCTTGGTACTTGAGTGACAATATTGTTATGTTTGAGCTTTGCAGAAACTAGCTCATGTCAACGAAAAACTCAAGAGTAGGAAGAAGAAAGGTGTGTCTTTCCCCATCTCCTTGGGAATATTTTCTTGCAAATCTCTCATTGATGCATCAAATTTGGAAGCCTCTTTCTCTTAGATGAATCTCTTTTCCTACACTTTGAGGGCTAACTTTGATATCCGGAGCACTCCTGATATGTTTCATATCCTTGACTTGCACCATGTGCCACAAGTTGAGGACTATTGGGTGAACTGTGTTGATGATCATGAAGTTAGGAGAAGAGATCACATGAGGATGACAATAGAAAAAATGAGGAATTTTGGATTTGAATGGTTTGAGGAAGGCATCAAGGATTATAGAACATAGTTGTATGATCCAAAGTACTAGGCTATGAAAGATTATCCTCTACCTCGGGTTTCTTATAGCATCAAAGAATTAGGTGATATCAATGAAAGGATTGAGGAAGTGACATGAATATCAAGAGAGTGGTTCAAAAATAAAGGGGTAGAGTTCATCAAGGTAGGAGTTCTCCACACCTCAAGAAATATGAATCTCCTCTCTCGCTTCGGGAGAAGTTGAAAGATCTTCAAGTTCATCCCATTATGAAAGAATTCTAAAGAGAAAGTCCATGGAACTGAGCCAACATACTACAAGATAAATCAAAAGAAGGAAAAAATAGATCAATATATGGTAGAGGGCTTAGAAAAAGGTGAGATTGAAATTCCTCAACCACCTATCATTTAGATAACTCATATCATTTATTCTTCTATAGTTGTGCCTATTCAACCATTCTAAGATCACCTTCTTAGTAAGAACAAGAAACTTCCATCATGCCTAACACTAAGCCTGAGATAAATGAAAATTATCATGGGTACAAGATATGATCGGGGAGAGACACGCATGAGCCAAAAGGTGGTGATCCCATAATTCTAGGCCATATCTATAATGGTGAAGGTAAAGAAAGGAAAGAAAGCAAAAATTACAACCCAATTTTTCAATGACACTCGGGTAATCAATATGTAGCGTGTAGTTCGACCCCAGAGTCATCAAGCCTATCAATGAGATGAGACCATCTGATTATGAAATCAAAACTATTCCACTAAGATTAGTGACACATGAGAGGGATGCAAATCTATTTCAAGACTCTTCCACTCACCTTCTCGTAAGAAACCAAGAATACAAAGAGAAACTTGATCAAGCAAAAGACCATATAAGGACCCTCACTTCATATGTGAAAACATTCTTGGATCCAAATGGTAACACTTATCTCCCAACTAAAAATTTTATTCTCATCGGTATATTCAAACCCGAGTCTATCAGAAAAACACAAGGCTTCACCATGCAAGGTAGAGAAATGAAAAATGGGTGAACATGATCCTAGAAAATGGTAAGGTGTTGCTTTTAGAGATCCTTTCATTATTCAAGTACATGGGTGTAAAGACTACAAATGTAATCATGACATGAGAGGAGATTAAAGTAGAGAAGGATCATTGGGACTAGGTTTATCCACTGGTCATTGAGATGGGAAAGGTAAATTCATCCCTCTTGGTAAGCAAGGGTGTATTCTCTTCAGCATCAGATGACTTATCTCAAGTCTGGGCTCAGAATTTGGTTTCTCATTATGAAATGATAAACCATGCTCTTGGAAAACTTGATTCATACGAGGAACACGTTGCAAAGATGCGGGGATGTCGATGTTGAGGTACAAAATCTTGGAGTGCCAAAATGAATGAGGAAACTTCAGAGGATGATCTTTGAGGCTATTTAAAGATCTATTCAAGAAGGAGGACGAAGAACCATTTTCATTCAACAAAGAAACATTGCGAGTCCCTAGTTAAAATAAAGTTAGTCATATCAAAATTGTAAGGGATCATTAGTCTTGGTTCATAGAATTCAAGAACATAAATGATCTCTCTAAGAATTGGATCAAGTCCTTGAGTTTTTTTCACATCCCACAAGATGAGAAAGTTGTAAGCTGCGATGATGCGATATAGTAAGCAATTCAAAGGCATTGATATTTCTCTAAGGAACTTTCTAAAAGTCCATCAACAAGTAGGTCTCCATAGGTGAAAGAATCTTCCTCATTTTGAGTGGTTATATTTTTCCCTCTTCACACCACCTCCCTCTCTTCCTTCACGCTCTAATTATTCATTGGGAGGTTGCACTTTTCATTTTTGTCTTATTCATTAATGTGACTATAGTAAAAAATTGTAATAAGTTTCGTTAGGAAAATAATGTTTACATTATATTTGTGGTGTTAGTAATTATAAATGTAGAAATGTAATTACTATTGTAATAGTGAAGTTGTTAATAAACAACTCACTAATATAGGTTTGGGTGGTTAGTCGTATAGGTTAGTGGTTGGAGTGTTATACCCGTGAATATTATTATGGGTTATTTGTTATAACACCTCCCTAAATAATCGGAGGTTGTTTGGCTATTTTTTTGGCTATATAATAGCCATGTATTGTGATGGTGAGATATAATAGAAGAATGAAATATATTATTGTGTAAGTAATTAGTGTGTTATTTCCATGATAGTCTCGATTTAAGCTCTAGATTTGGTATCGAGCAGATTTTTCTAAGAGAAATTATACATGAGAGTCTTCTATGTCTTGTAGTCTAAATATTTGATTTTTGATAGCTATATTTTTAATGCTCCATGTAATTTTTTGAATTGTAGACTTTAAAATTTATTCATGGTAAGAAGATGCATTCGAACACATGAAAGTGTATATAATATGATCTATACATCTAAGTTTTTTCCCTAACTTGGACAACGTTTTGCTTCCAAATTGTTCCTTCTTGCAAGACCACATTTTGGTCTATGTGAATTTTGTTTGTGCTCGACATCAAGACACTCTAAAGGATGTGTTATCTTGATGATAAGTGTGTAGTATTTATTTGTTGAGCTAGTGATTGAATCTTATGACATTCACATTATCTTTGGTCTTCTGACACAGTTTGCAGATGCCTTTCTCCCGTCCCATATGAATTATTGAGTGAAGCATTCAAATTTTTGTGCTATCATTTGCATTTAGTTTTTGTACACATCTCAAATTGGTAATCACAGGTTTCTCAAATTCGTATTTACATTGAGAAAATCATTGGGTCTCAATGTGGTTTCATGGTTGTGTGTTGACAGTCGTCATTGTGGCCAATACCGTAGCTGAGGTGGCTTCCACATGACAACGACTCCGCTTGGGTTATTTTTAAGACTTGTTGAGCTCTATTGTATTCTCCAAGATGACATAATACCAAAGAGTCTCCTCCCCATGACAACATTAAAACATACAACATGGCTGATAGGATCTACAAGCTAAAGGTCACTTGAGTTTTACTTTGTTCTCAGTATATCATATTAGGAGTTATTTTTTTAATATTTATTTAATTTATTGATAGTCTTCCACTAGTCTTTCTAAAAGATTTTGATGCTAGTTTTTTAAAATCGAGTTGTGTTATAGAGTCTATATTCACACACTTCAAGTCTTCAGTAGAGTCACGAGCATTTATAAAAGTTTTAGAGCAATTGTAAATGTGTTCATACTCATGTGAATGTCATTCATTAGTGTATTTGATTCAAGGGGTTAATTCCATATTTCTAGTTGTTTTAAACTATAAGAAGGTCATTATAGTTATTATGTGTAAGTTCTTGAAAGTAAAGAAAGTGTTTTTATAGTTAATTTTTATTAAGTCTTTACATGTTATCTTGTGTTGAGATTTATAAAGTTGTGTCATCAAAATTCAAATAGTATTTATTGAGTCATTAGTCATTTTTATTTCAATAAAGTGTGTTGATTCATTTTGTCAAGAGTTAAATAAATTGTTTTTAATGGAGGCATTTTTATAGAAACCAACATCCAACTAGTTTCACATTGTGGGAGGGAAATTATACCAATAAATTTAATGTGGAATTTTTGAGCCTCAAATTCAATATTAGCTAAGCTACTAACATGTTATTGGAGGACGAGAGGCATCGAGAGGATGGAGGCCAATCAACGACCTCTCTTCTTCGATCATAATGACG
The DNA here is from genome assembly GCA_018340775.1 of Taxus wallichiana var. yunnanensis. NCBI lineage: Eukaryota > Viridiplantae > Streptophyta > Pinopsida > Cupressales > Taxaceae > Taxus > Taxus wallichiana. The sequence goes on along the minus strand of CM031243.1, from coordinate 496,705,008 downwards.
GGGACACTTCACCGATTTGGAGACACGTGTGTGAGTGGTGTGCCTTGTTTTAGCATGTAGTGTGTTTGATTTCAATTTTTTTATATTTCCTATATGGTGTGAGAAATAAGAACAAAGGTTTTTTTTCCTATTTACTAGTATGTGGTATTCCCATAATTCCCCAATGTAATAACATAGTGAAGAATAGACAACATAGTAAAATGCAACATCATGAGTCTTGAAGAGGTTGATCAGTCAGATGTGTTCCTATTCATACCTAGGTTTTTGGTTACCCTCTGGAAAACCATTAAAGGATGTTCAAATGTGTTCCTGCTTGAGTTCCCACACTTCTAGGTCATATGTGTTCACTAGAGTGGACTGATTGATAAGCGAGATGATTTATAAGCGTGTTCCCATCCTCATTGGTCAAATGTGTTCCTAAAAGTGCATGGTTGATAAGAAGTTGATGTGTTACTTCTTCTACCTTTAGTTTGAGTGTTGTACTAAGATCATGAGAAAGCATGGGCGCAAGTTGCAGAGGAAGTGTGAAATTTATTTTACTACCATGTAAACATTAAGGGGGGAATGTTAGGAAAATAATGTTTACATTATATTTTGTGGTGTTAGGAATTAAAAATGTAGAAATTTAATTAGTATTGTAATAGTGAAGTTGCTAATAAAAAATCACTAATATAGGTTTGGGTGCTTAGTCATATAGGTTAGTGGTGGAGTGTTATACCCATGAAAATTGTTACTTTGGTTATTTGTTATAACACCTCCTAAATAATCGGAGGTTTTTGGCTATTTTTTTGGATATTTAATATCCATGTATTGTGATGGTGAGATATAATAGAAGAATGAAATATATTATTGTCACGAGTAATTAGTGTCTTATTTCCATGATCTGATCGATTTAAGCTCCGAGTTTACCACAATTAATAAAAGGGGACTTAATTTATTTCTTAGGAATGTCAAGAGTCACAATTTGAAAAGAAAAGTGAAAATACATGTGGGGGGTAGGTGAAGAGTCTTTTTTAAGTCTATATATTGTAAGGACTTACCCATTCCAAAGGGTTTTCAATTTTGTAAGTTCTAAGTAGATAGATACCAAGAATAAGCAAAAGATAGAAATTTCTTATATATTTTTAGATAGTTTAATGCTTTTGACTAGAGCTTAGAATCGGGGGTTCTTGGGTCCCCTCCCTTAACAATGTCCACATACTAGATATTACAAATTTCAACACAAACCCAACCATGCAAGCCAAGCCAAGACCACTCTGCCAAGCCACTATCTTGGCCACTAACCACCGCCAAGCCTAGGATGTCATCAACAGAGAAGAGAAACCAGACTCCACCACCAATGACGCAAATACCACCATCGTCATGGAAATCTTATGCCAAGACAAATACAACGATGCAATCAAATCTAAGACCAACCACCAAGCCACCATCCTAGCCAGCCGGTTGCCACTAGTCGAGTTCGCCACCACCGAGAGAAGAGCACCGGTCATAACCATCGGTGATGCAACAACTAGTCACCATCGATAAGCATCCCAAGGGGATTGCACCTAATAGGGTTTGAACCTAGGTATATCCATACACAACTAGATGTCTTAACCAATCCACCCAAAACCCATTGGTAGAAAGTTCTTCTATTTCTCTCTATATGTTTTCCTCTTTCTCTTGCATTGTAAAACTTTGTGAGAATGTCAATAAAGAAAGGAGTTTCTAATTTTCTAGATGAGTGAATAAGTGAAACTTTGTGTTCATGGTTTTATCTTGTCTTGATATTATTAGCAAATTTTTTATTCTTCTCAAATTGTGTGTGTTAATATGTTATGATTAATCTTTGCAATAATATGAGTTTTCCTACTTGCAATATTAATCCCCCTCCTAATTTCTCACTCCGCTTCCCCACCTACCTAGAAAATTCCTCCCTTGCATAAGATTGCAAGAATTTTCCATAGGTATAGTGGAGTGTGCCTATTGGATCCCCATCCTTAGGCCAACAACAAATTTAATTTTTATTTCACATACAATAATGGAGTTTCCCCATTCAAGCAGAGGGACCTAGTATTAGAGCATTGGTTAAAATCAACCAATTTGTCCTAGCTAAAAATTATTTTGCCAACAACCTTTTATTAGATGAAAATATAGGTTCCTCCTCTATGTTGGGAGTAATCTTTATGATAGGAACATATTGTATTTGAAGTATAGTTAGGTTCCCCTTATGTACTAGGAGCATCATGTACTTCTATATGCTATAAGCCACCTAGAAACCCAAACATAAACCGTCTCGACATTGTGTACTATTAAATCAATCATCATCATCATCATCATCAATATTTTTGGATGGTTAAATGATGACCTATTTAATCACATTCTGGTAAATACTATATCATTTCTTTAACATAATTTTAATGGATAGGTATTGTGATTTGGTTTCTATCAATTGAATCACTTTAAAATTTGGTTGATCTTATCTTGATATTTTTGGGGGATAATTTCATGTGAATTTCATTGCAACCTAAGTATACTTATCCAAATAAGCAATTTGAGGTGTCGTAATACAAAAAAAAACCATATAAATCCTAGTTGAAAATGAAAGGGAAATCAGTAACAAAGGTGTGATGTGGGACATGGGCCACATTTACAAAAATCAAAGTTAATGTGAATGGAAAGGTTAGTGGTTTATAAAAGTAAGAATAAAAGAAGTGAAAGACCAATACATGGAAGCCAAAATTACTTCAAAATAGAAAGAGATGGTAGGGAGATAGATATCTAGTTGTCACATCAATTTAATAGGAGAGTATTTTCAATTTAAAATGAAACCATTAATTAATTTAAAATTGATTGCATATATATAACAAGTAAAATAATAAGGAGACAACTTGGAGTTAATATGACATATTATTTAATGAACATTAATAACCTATGACATCATTTCCATATTGGAGAATAAGGAGAAAAGTCTACCATCAATCATATATTTGAAAATTGTTTGAAAAAAATAAAAATTATTTTCTAGACTATATGAAACTAAAATAATTGAATTTGATTGGCTAACAAAAAATTTAAGTAATAGAAAAGTGAATATCAATACTATAGTAACATTTCTTTTGATAGGAATAAAAAGAAAATAATTACATAGAAATCCTAGATGAAAATGAAAGGGAAATCCATAACAAACGTATGATGTGGGACATAAGCCACCTTTACAAAACTCGACCTAAATGTGAATGGAAAGGTTAGTGGTTTATAAAAGTAAGAATAATATAAGTGAAAGACCAATACATCAAATCCATAGATGCTTCATAATACAAAGAGATGGAAGAGGGATATATATCTAGTTGTTACATCAATTTAATAGGAGATTATTTTCAATTTAAAATTAGATTATTAATTTATTTAAAATGGATTGAATATATATAACAAGTAAAATAATAAGGAGAGAACTTGGAATTGACATGACACACTATTTAATGATCATTAATAACATATGACATCATTTTTCTATAGGATAATAAAAGAAAAGTCTACCATCCAATCACATATTTAAAAATTAATATTTGTAAATGCAAATATATATAGCTTAACACTATTGTCTAGACTATATGAAACAAAAAATAATTGAATTTGACTAGCTAACAAATAAGTTAACACAAAAATGAATAATATAGTAACCCTCCGAAGGTAGGTTCTAATAGGGATATTTTTTGAAGTACCAAAATAAGGGATAAGGTAAAATACAAGCCCCTAATTTGACAAAGAAAATACTCTTTAAAGGAGGAACTATATATGCACCCATATCAATGAGATGATTTAGTCTTTAAAAAAAAAAAAAATGAAAAAAATAAAACAAAATACTAGAAATATACACCCTATAAGTATCAAAACACAATGTAGTAAAGGTAATCCAAAATAATTACTTATGTACTTAACTTGGGATCCACATTATATTTAAATAGTGTCACATACTTGAAATTTATTTTAAAGTTGAGTTAGCATGTGTTTAATATATTATTTTCATTTCTCATATTTATTTGGATGGAAAGTTACATTATGAATCTATTTAAAATAGTAAAATGAAATGTACTAAAAAATAAGCTAGACTCAAACTTGTGTGTTGGATATATATAAGTTAGAAATATGAGGTTTCACCATGAGATCGGTCACTTTACATAATTATTTGGTACAAGTTGTACAATGATATGCAAATTGTAGACCTACTTTTCATTTAAATTTAATCAAGTTTGGGGTATTCCATTCTCACGAGTGAAGTATTTTAGAGTCAATGTAACATATTTGACTTGGGGTGGTAAGGCATGTATTTAGAGATACAACAAGCCAACCGAACAATATAACACTTATTTTAGTAAATTTGGACATATTCCAGTCTAAGCACTAAAAATATAGCTCTCATTGGAATCCAATATTACTAATTTTGGAGTCCAAAATGTTAAATATTGGTATTTTCTATACTCCAAAATTACATATATTGGAATTTGAAAATTGAAATATTGGAATGAAAAAAATTGAAATATTGGAATCCAAAAATTAAAATATTGGAATCTGAAAATTGAAATATTAGAATCCAATAATAGCCTTATGTAACTTAGTGGTCGCTAGCCTTATGTAACTTAGTAGTCTGCTAGCCTTATGTAACTTAGCGAAATTGGAATCCAAAAATAACGAAATTGGAATCCAATAATAGTGAAATTAGAATATTGGAAATAAAAAATTAAAATATTGGAACCCATTATACCTAAATCTAGGTGAAATCATTTAAAATTCCCACTTTTCAGTAATAAAATTCCTTAGCATCCTCTAACATTATGTAACTATTATCCCAAATTTACCCCTGGGTTAATTTGAATATGTCACTAAAAATGGACTTAGCCATTTTTAAGGGGATGGACAGTTAAATGACCATCAAATTTCCCTTCCTAAAAGCAACTTGGCCATTGGGATTTGAAAACTTGTGGGGACTTAGATTATTCATTACCAAGTTATATTATAAAGATGTATGGCGTTCATTTGGTTGTCAAATTCAACGTTAAGCATAAAATAGAACATGTGGCACAAGATCAATAGTCAAAGCGAGACCACGTGGCATCATTCTCGGCTTTAAGATACTAGAACAAGGGATTTTTTTATTTATTTATACAACATTCCCTGTTATGAATTATATAATTCAAACACACGTTCAAGTTTTAATAATTGTTCTCTGTCCAATTGATGCAGTTTGGATCACACAATTTCCTTTTAAAACTAATGTTCTCTGTTCACATATTTGCAATATGGAACACACATTCAATGCCATTCAATCATATAACAGATACCATATGCTGCTGTAAATGACTCAAAGAACTACCGATCTCCCATTTTATGGCTCGGAGTTTCAGCGATCTCTCATTTCATGACTCGGTGACTTACCGATCCTTCATGTTAATTCATGCATAGTATAATGAATATACAAGGTTCTCTTACCGTTTCCGGTTATCGAAGTGATCCATTTAAGAAGCCTATCTGAATATCTATTACTGATATTCATCTGACATCCTGCATCTTAAACTAGGTGATTAGGACAACGCAACCAGCACTTGCGATACTTTGGCCAAAGATTTTCACATGCTTTGCATGATCATATTCCTGGATGTGATACACACCAATGGAATACGTCCTTCACCTCACTTCGTCTGTTATCTAGAATGGTCTTTCCTGGCCTCTACCAGTCCTTCCATTTAAGGTCAAGCTCTAACCCCAACTAGCAATATGAATGAGTATAGGAAGTTACTCATGGTAACTAAAGATACGCAGACATACGGTGTCGTCCCCTAACGACTCCGTGTGTCTAGTTACCTTTAGTCCTCCGGAGTCACTCCGTATACGTGATCACATTCCTATCCCCAGCCAAGAACTTAGTATCCAGCTTATGTAAACTTGATGATTTAATTCGGGAGGGCATTGTAATATGTCAGCTATAACATTGTGTCATCATGAAGGCCCCGCCTTCATGAAGACACCATATTGTAGCTGGCATATGTCAATGTCCTACGGAATCCTCCCATCGAGAGTACACATCGGCTCAAGTGTGATTTGGTTATGATCTTAATATTTAAGATCAACTTTCAAGCACCATGTTGATCCTTTATCCTCGCTTCTTATTAGTTGTATGTAGCTAAGAGAGACTTAATCCATCTTCTAGCTTACTACGCATCTCCTCCTTCGCATCGAAGGGTAGCATTTTCTCTACTTGGTTCCTTTCTTAATCTTTGGACTAATCAGCCCATTATCGATAAACTTAATAAGTTTAACCTATTAAACTTAACCAAGTTTTCCACAACTGTAAACAAATTCAGAATTCCATCTTATTAGACGTCATTTAAACGAGGTCTAATTTTAAATGAATTTATTCATTTATCCTCCTTAACCTTACATAGTTAAGGTCTGTTAACAATAGATATGTTTTCCCATATCCTTATTTTCTGAATTTTAAACATTCGAGGCTATTAACTTGAGTCGAATATAAGGTTCGGCTGCTCTAAGTTATTTGATATTCCTTAGCTTTCAAGCTAATCCCGAATACCTTTCAATTAAGAGATCATGTTTACCTAAATCCTTTTTGATGTCAATTTAAAATTCATCTTAACCCAAGTATGAACTAATTGCACATTTCAACGTAAAAGTTGCATTTAGGTAAAGAATAGATGTTATTCCCTTTAAATCCATCCATTAACATTTGAATAATTCCAAATCAAGGAATAATGTTATATTCTCAAACTTATTCAACAATATCAAACTGATACAAATCATTAAAAATATCACACTCATTTACTTGTATTCATCCATCGGCTTTACAATCTATACATTTGCACCCAAATGACTGGACTTTGTTTATATTAAACAACATTACAACTCATAAAGATAGAAGAATGTAACTTCTTCCTTTTCATTTCCTCATGGAGGAGTAATAGTTATCAATTACAATCCATCTTCGGTTAATCAAAAGAAGTATCAGAAAACAACCATGTCTTCGTTTATACTCAAGTTCCATCTACAAAATTACTTGCACGGGTCAATTCATTAAATCGAGCATATTAAGCACTTGTCATTAAAATGAAGTGCTTTTAATTAAGCTGTCTCAATAAAAGAACCCGCTTTTATGAAACGTTAATATGAACATCATTCAAGAATTAAGTATCAAAAAGGATGACAAAGCATAACAACTCAATCATCTAATTACCATCCCAATCAAAAAAAAGATTACTAACTTTCTCCCAAATAATTACTACAGAAGTAATTTCCTCTAAGTAGTTCCAGATTAAAACATCTTGTATAGAACTAATACACATATGTATATAATGTTGTTTCTAATGTATTTGCTGTCAGTTCTATTCCTTTTTTTACAAGTTGAAATTTCAAGAGATATATTTCAAATAAGAATTCCAACAGAACTACCTTCCTTTCATACTACTCATCCAATTTCAAACAATCAAATGCAGAAGAGAAAAGTAGTCATTCACCATGAAAATACTGGTGTCATTTCTCAAATTCATCAACAACATAATACTTCTTTTAATTTAGAAAAGAAGGAAAACAACAATTAATTGCTGATGCTTACGCCTAAGGCAGTAAGAAATTCCTTCAATATCAAATATAGAATCTCAACCGTATAAGAGAAGAAATAATCATTACTTCAAATTATCCATCCAATATTCTCTTCCTTTTCATCATAATTGTAATAAATAATTTATACAAGAAGTGAAAACAGTCAAAAGAAAGAACATTTAAACCCATAATCGAATGAAAAGAAGAAGTTTCATATCATCCCTTCTCATTGCTTAGCTGATTATCAACTAATTAGGGCCGATCTGCACCCATAGGATAACTTCTTTTAACATTATATTTCAGTAGTTAGAACTTACTAATCACCATTCAAGGAAGCATATCAGAGCTCATTGGCATCTGATTCCATATATATATATATATATATATATATATATATAACAACAGAATCTTCCAATTAAAATCCTTTCCAATAGTTATTTCCCCAAACGAACATTTCCAGCTAGGTCTGAACAAGCAAGAATGTACAGCTAGTTACAAAATCATGATTCTTAGCATAATAATAAAAAGAATCATTTTTCAAACATTAAAGTAAGAATTCAACTTCAGTTCAGTTTTAATGAAACAAAAAGAAGTTTAGAATGCAGTTTGAATATATACACATATATATATACATATAATTTCATCATCGAGTCTAAAGGAGACTGAAATAGTAAACTCTATTCCATCCGGCAGATACCCAGATACTCAGTTCTAGAATTAGGTAAATAGTTCCTAAAACAAATTCTTTCACTGATTTCAAACCAAATACGGAGGCATTTAATCATTTTAAATTGTGTAAGAGTAAAACGATGAAACAAGCCCACTGTCCCAAAGAATTTGTATTCTATGTGCTGTAATACAACCAGAGAAAATAACTCACGCACAGTTCCATCAAGCATTCTCACGTTTTTTTTAAAAAACCATTCACGCACAGAACTCAGAAAACAATCTACATATCACTATCACTTCCATCAAACCAAACCCATAATGCACAATGAAACCCAATTACCATTACTTTCAGAATTTAAAACAATAGAAAGAGAAAACTCGTTTCCTTAATAATTTCAGTAAAGAAACACTCATTTTCTTCAAAATGCAACAAGAATACCCAAGTCGTGTTTGTTTTATAATGACAGCTCAAACCAGAGGTCATATCGAATCCTTTTATCCTTCCATTTTTACAAGAATGCACAGAACTCGGAAAACAATACTCACATCGTTGGTACATTCACCAACTCGAATCCATAATGGGTAATAGAAATGATTACACAATACTATCAATGCAGACTCATACAACAAGAACAGATTCATTTCATTTACCCATTTTGCAAAGAAATATTCAAGTCATATACAACAAAGAAAACGACTCAACCCAAAATCACTTCAACATAACAAAGAAAATGAATAACCAAAACCCCCTTCATAAGAGCAGGTTGTTTTAATGAGACGATTAAGCAAAAGCAAATGGTTTAAGGAGAAGGGCTTAACATGCCTATAATTTTTCTTGAAGCTCGAAGAAAACCGCACCACAGGAGCTATTCTTCTCCACGGCGACAGTAGTAAAGCTTTCCAAACAGTCACCTACTTCCACAGGCTTAAAAATAGCCCTTGGCTTCTCCCAAGATAGAATCAATAACCAAAAATTACAGCAGGTTCAATGAACCATGGAGGAACAAAATGCAGAGCAACTAAAATCCAAATGCGCACAGCAACAAACAAACTTCCCTCACAATCCTCTTTCCAAGGCGAGCTGGTCGCTAAGACCAAGACAATTAATGCATTGAATGCATTCCTTTTTCCTTTTTCCTCACGCAACCACCGACTCAAGTTGGTGAGTTACTAATTTCAAATTTTTGCATGCAATCATGGTTTAGTTTCACAACTAGCTGGATGCCTCCAACTTTCCCTATGTTCCCGCCAAACTTGGCGCTGCAACCAGTAAGGACGCCATTCATTGTCCTAATTAATTTCCAACCTTCCCTCCTTATCCTTTCCATCCACATGGGTCTATGCGTCCCCTTCCTTAGGTTAGGATTAGTTTAGGATTTTAATAGTCCATATCTAGGTCATTCGCCTAGTTCATAGGTTAGTAGGATTTACATCTATTTTCACCCTTATAAAATCTAAAATCCATATAGGATAGTAGTTAGGATATTAGATAAAACTTAGGGGTAGGTTAGGGTTTAATCCCCTATTATTTAATTAATTAGTTTCCAATCAAGTCCTTCCGACTGACATTCATATTCAACACTATGCAGGACGTTTCGTCCCATGTTCCACATACCTGAGCCACCCGCATCCAGGCCTTTATCGCCTTACGTGGTCTAGTGTTACAACGGTGTGCGGTTCGAGAATCGAACCTTTTCATTGGCATCTACGTACCAGATATTTATACTTGAAATCAGGTGCTGTAACATTTATATCAACCTTCAGTCTGGTTTAAAAGTAAATCGACAAAGCGATCACAAGAAGGCCACAACATACCTTGGATCAATGGAATTGATTCAAGGTGTGTTGTCAATCAGCGAATAGAGTTCATCAAGCATACGACAAATCTGTTGTCACATCAGCAATCATACAAGCAATAATAACTTCTATCCCAAGTAACAAATTACAGCAAACAAGGGTCCAGATTAACAACACATTCCTTTAAGATCAAAGATATATCTTAACATGTTTATCTTCATTTCTGCAGTTACAACATTATGAAAAGTAATCACCATGATAACTTACAAAAATCAAGGCGTTACATTCCTCCCTTCTTAAAGAATCATCGTCCCGATGATCAAATTAACCAATTCAAGGAGTTTCTAGGACAAAATTCAGTTATTGTCCTTCCATTCATAAGTTCATACCAAAAACAGATTCACTCTTTAAAACAGTGTTTTAAGACAACTGTAAAATAGACCAATAATTGTCTAAATTTGGTAGAATTATCAGTTTTTTGAATTTCAATTTCGATCAAACAAGTATGGAAAAGCAGATCTCATTTCTTCGAGATTTTCCCAAGTTGCACTTTCTTCACTAAACTGGTCCCACTGGACCTTACATTGATTCACTTCGCGATTTCTTAAGTACAACTGGCAAGTTCCCAGCACTCGAATGGGCTTAACCATGATTATTCCTGGGTCTTGGACCTGCAAGGAATTCCAATTCAGCACATGTGATAAATCTATTACGTATTTCTTAAGAAAAGAAATATGAAAAACATCATGCATTTGTGATAAAGCAGGAGGTAATGCTAGACGATAAGCTACATGGTTGATTATTTCAACAATTTCAAAAGGTCCCACGTAACGTGGCAACAACTTGGCAGCCTTGCCAAAAGTTATTGAGCTCTTTTTCGGCTTAACCGAAGAAAGACCTTCTCACCAAGTTTATAATTCCTATCAACCCGCTTTAAGTCTGCATAACTCTTTTGCCTATTGGCAGCCTCCTTTAGATGTTCCCGAATCATTTTGATTTGTTGTTCCATTTCCTTGAGGATTTCTGGCCCAATTACCTCTCTGTCCTCTACGCTGTCCCAGCTAACAGGGGTTCTACATTTTCTTCCATACAATGCTTCAAAGGGTGCCATTTTTAAAGAGGCATGGTATGTATTATTGTAGGCAAATTCAACCAGCGGAAGGTATTCCTCCCATTTATACTGCTGGTCCATGCAATACATTCTTAACATGTCCTCTAAAACTTGATTGACTCTCTCGGTCTGTCCATCCATCTCCGGATGATATGCAGAGCTGAAGTTTAATTTAGTTCCCAAGGCCGCATTAAGCATTTGCCAAAACCTTGATGTCATCCTCGGATCTCTGTCCGATATGATTAATTTGGGTATTCCATGCAATCTGAAAATTTCATGTACAAATCTTCTTGCTAACACTGGTGCATCATCTTTCAAATTACCAGCAATGAAGTGTGCCACTTTGGTTAATTTTCGATGACAACCAAGGATAATATCATGCTTATTCCTTGACATAGGCAATCCTTGAACGAAATCCATCGTTATCACTTGCCATTTGTACTGTGGAATGCTGTGGGGATACAATAATCCAGCGGGATGCATATGTTCCACCTTAACATGCTGACATTCCAAGCAGTGTGTTACAAATTCCACCACATCCTTTTTCATTCCCTTCCAGAAGTATTGCTGCTTAAGATCAGCAAGCATTTTCGTAATGCCAGGGTGTCCAGAAAAAGGTGAATTATGAAATTCAGTTAACAATTTCCTTCTTAAATCATTTGCCAAAGGTATATATACCCTGTTTTCGAACCTCAGAATTCCTTCATTATCGAAATGAAATCCTTTATACCTGACATCCTTTGGATCTGCAGCAAGTGCTGTTTTGACTTGCTGGAAATAAGGATCTGATTCCAAGGCATCTTTCACCTCATCCTTAAACTGAGTTCTTAACGTTATAAGAGCAGAGATATGCTTCCTTCGACTCAGAGCATCTACCACTCTATTTTCCTTGCCTTTGATGTAGCTTATATCAAAATCATACTGAGACAGAAATTCTAACCATCTTCGCTGCCTTGCATTCAGATTTGGCTGAGTAAAAATATACTTCAACCCCAGATGGTCAGTTTTTAACTCAAAAGGTTTTGCCTAAAAGGTAATGCCTCCACATTTGAAGTGCATGTACAATGGCAGTGAGCTCTAGGTCATGTGGAGCATAATTCTGTTCATGTAACTTAAGCTTTCTGCTTTCATAAGCTATGACATGGTTATTCTGTAACAGAATACCTCCAAGGCCTTCTCCCGATGCATCCGTTACAACCATAAAATTTCCATTTGGATCTGGTACAGTTAAAATAGGTGTTGTAGTTAACTGTTCCTTTAAATTTTTAAAGGTAGATTCACATTTGTCAGTCCAGACAAATTTCTTATCCTTCTTTTGTAGTGAAGTGATTGGGGCAGCAATTTTTGAAAAATCCTTAACGAACTTTCTATAATATCCTGCCAAGCCCATGAAGCTTCTTACTTCATGCACGTTCTTAGGCGCAGGCCACTCAGTTATAGCTGCGATCTTTGAAGGGTCTACAACTATTCCGTTCTTGCTTATAACGTGTCCCAAATAATGCACCTCTGCATCATAAAAGGAACATTTAGACAGTTTACCATACAACTTCCTCTTTCTTAAAACTTCCAGCACTACCCTTAAATGTTCTTGGTGCTCTTCGACATTTTTAGAGTATATAAGAATGTCGTCTAAGAATACAAGCACAAACTTGTCTAGGTATTCTTGAAAAATATTGTTCATCAGATTCATGAAGGCGGCAGGTGCATTTGTCAACCCAAAAGGTAACACCGTGAATTCATAATGCCGTACCTTGTTCTAAAAGTTGTTTTATGAATATCTTCTTCCTTTATTCTCAGCTGATGATACCCAGATCGAAGATCTATTTTTGAATAGACTGATGCTCCACGCATCTGGTCGAACAGATCATCAATCCTAGGAAGTGGGTATCGATTCTTAATAGTTGCCTTGTTCAACATTCTATAATCAATGCACAGTCTCAATGTGCCATCCTTTTTCTTTACAAAAATTACCGGTGCTCCCCATGGTGAGACGCTTGGTCTTATCAGCCCCTTAGTCAAAAGTTCCTGTAATTGAGCCTTTAACTCTACCAACTCGAGGGTGGTCATTCTATAAGGTGCCTTAGATATGGGTTCAGTTCCTGGCTTGATTTCTATTGCAAAGTCAAACTCTCGTTTGGGTGGAAGACCTAGTAATTCCTCCGGAAATACATCACTAAAATCCCTTAATAATGGATATCTTTCCATGAAATCATTATCCTCCTCAGCATTTTCTGTCATTTTTACTACATACAAGGTGCAACCTCTATTTTTAGCCCTTTTTAGTTGCATAGCTGTTAGTTTTCTAACTGCAACTTCACGCTTTACACCTTGAATGACTACTGCTTTCTGCAGGTCGTCAAAACAACAAATTTGTTTTTCATAACAGTTGACCTTTGCCTTATGTTCTGCCAACTAGTTAACTCCAATAATGATATCATATGATCCTAAAGGAGTGACATACAGGTCAACTTCGGTGGAGAAACTGGGCAAGTCAAGAATTGCCCCAAAAAGGCACATTTCGACTGTATGGACAACATTATTCCCATAATGCACTGTCCATGTCTTATCCATTCGTTCAGCTTTTCTTTTTAATTTCATTGCAAGTTTAGTAGAAATAAAGCATTCAGTAGCTCCAGTATCAAAAAGTATGACTACAGGTGTACCGAATAACTTACCCGGAACTTCTATAGGCGTAACTTGCTTTTCAGCTTGTCTGTTAGCCACTGCAGCATGTATCCTATGCTGTTGATCGCGATCATCCTTCTTCAGAGGACAAGTGACTCACGTAGTGGTCTTTTCCATAGTTGAAGCATCCTCCAACTGGCCCTTTCCTAGGCTCAAATTTGTTACCAGCTTTGAAGTTATCATTCTGGCTTCCATAGGACTTTTGTCCATTGCCACTAACTTTTGCGAAGCTGTTCCGCACACTATTTATAGGTTTGTTCATTATAGATTTCTTGTTGTTATCTACAACAATTTTGTTTTTCACACCAAACCTTTTCCAAGGCCCCCTTTTGGGTGCAAGAGATGAAGAAGAGTTGGGAATCTTCTTCCTTATCTCTTCCCTATGAGCAGAAATTGCTCTCAATTTCTGTTCCTGTCTTATTGCCTTTTCGACAACTCCTTCCATGGTGGTTGGACCGTGGACATCCACTTCGCCACCAATGATGGGATTCAGTCCCATTATGAACTTTCGTATTCTGAACTTCTCATTCAGCTTGGTACTGTGGCACATACTTAAGGAGTTTAGTAAACCCTTCCTAGTATTTTGTCACCATCAGCCTTCCTTGCGACTAGTTCTGAAATTCAGTCATTTTCCTATCAAAATAGAGTTGAGGCAGCCACCGTTGCCTAAAGTAACCCTTAAATTGATCCCAAGTTATGTCTGATTCGACAATATTCAACTCAACCTTACGGTTGTCCCACCATGATGATGCTTCATGAGAAAGATGATATGCTCCCCATATCGCTTTGGTCTCCTCGGAGAAGTTTCTTATTGCAAAGTACTTCTCCATTTCACTGAGCCAATTCTCAGCTCCGTCCCCAAGGGTTGTTCCATCAAACTTTGGAGGACTTATTCTCTTTATGTCATTTGTAAGTTCAGCTACTAATCTTTCCCTTTTATTTTCAGGATGATTAGGAGCATTCACATTACTATTATCAACACCCGGATTCCCTCCATTGGTGTTGTCCACAGGAGGTGGCTGATCATTTATATCAGCTTCTTCTTCCTCCTCTTCATTGCCCATTGACTGTTGTTCCAAAACAGTCAAACGATCTCTCGTGTCTAGTAGGGCAGCAAGGATTTCATCCAGCTTTTGAGCAGTAGCTGCTTCTCCACCCGGTAACGGGTTGTTCGCAGCATTTCTTCTTGTTCTGACCATTTTCTGTTCAATAAGAAAATGTAAACCTTATTAAATTGTGGACTCATTAGGTCCAAGAGCTGCAACCTTCAGCTCTGATACCAAGATGTAACATCCCCATTTTAAGATACTAGAACAAGGGAATTTTTTTTTTTTTATACAACGTTCCCTGTTATGAATTATATAATTCAAACACACGTTCAAGTTTTAATAATTGTTCTCTGTCCAATTGATGCAGTTTGGATCACACAATTTCCTTTTAAAACTAATGTTCTCTGTTCACATATTTGCAATATGGAACACACATTCAATTCCATTCAATCATATAATAGATACCATATGCTGTTGTAAATGACTCGAAGAACTACCGATCTCCCATTTTATGGCTCGGAGTTTCAGCGATCTCTCATTTCATGACTTGGTGACTTACCGATCCTTCATGTTAATTCATGCATAGTATAATAAATATACAAGGTTCTCTTACCATTTTCGGTTATCAAAGTGATCCATTTAAGAAGCCTATCTGAATATCTCATTATCGATATTCATCTGACATCCTGCATCTTAAACTAGGTGATTAGGACAATGCAACCAACACTTGCGATACTTTGGCCAAAGATTTTCACATGCTTTGCATGATCATATTCCTGGATGTGATACACACCAATGGAATACGTCCTTCACCTCACTTCATCTATTATCTAGAATGGTCTTTCCTGGCCTCTACCAGTCCTTCCATTTAAGGTCAAGCTCTAACCCCAACTAGCAATATGAACGAGTATAGGAAGTTACTCATGGTAACTAAAGATACGCAGACATACGGTGTCGTCCCCTAATGACTCCGTGTGTCTAGTTACCTTTAGTCCTCCGGAGTCACTCCGTATACGTGATCACATTCCTATCCCCAGCCAAGAACTTAGTATCCAGCTTATGTAAACTTGATGATTTAATTCGGGAGGGCATTGTAATATGTCAGCTATAACATTGTGTCATCATGAAGGCCCCACCTTCATGAAGACACCATATTGTAGCTGGCGTATGTCAATGTCCTACGGAATCCTCCCATCGAGAGTACACATCCAGCTCAAGTGTGATTTGGTTATGATCTTAATATTTAAGATCAACTTTCAGCAACCATGCTGATCCTTTATCCTCATTCTTGTTACAGTTGTATGTAGCTAAGAGAGACTTAATCCATCTTCTAGCTTACTACGCATCTCCTCCTTCATACCGAAGGGTAGCATTTTCTCTACTTGGTTCCTTTCTTAATCTTTGGACTAATCAGCCCATTATCGATAAACTTAATAAGTTTAACCTATTAAACTTAACCAAGTTTTCCACAACTGTAAACAAATTCAGAATTCCATCTTATTAGACGTCATTTAAACGAGGTCTAATTTTAAATGAATTTATTCATTTATCCTCCTTAACCTTACATAGTTAAGGTCTGTTAACAATAGATATGTTTTCCCATATCCTTATTTTCTGAATTTTAAACATTCGAGGCTATTAACGGAGTCCGAATATAAGGTTCGGCTGCTCCTAAGTTATTTGATATTCCTTAGCTTTCAAGCTAATCCCGAATACCTTTCAATTAAGAGATCATGTTTACCTAAATCCTTTTTGATGTCAATTTAAAATTCATCTTAACCCAAGTATGAACTAATTGCACATTTCAACGTAAAAGTTGCATTTAGGTAAAGAATAGATGTTATTCCCTTTTAAATCCATCCATTAACATTTGAATAATTCCAAATCAAGGAATAATGTTATATTCTCAAACTTATTCAACAATATCAAACTGATACAGTCATTAAAAATATCACACTCGTACTTGTATTCATCCATCGGCTTTACAATCTATACATTTGCCAGTCCAAATGACTGGACTTTGTTTATATTAAACAACATTACAACTCATAAAGATAGAAGAATGTAACTTCTTCCTTTTCATTTCCTCGTGGAGGAGTAATAGTTATCAATTACAATCCATCTTCAGTTAATCAAAAGAAGTATCAGAAAACAACCATGTCTTCGTTTATACTCAAGTTCCATCTACAAAATTACTTGCACGGGTCAGTTCATTGAACTGAGCATATTAAGCACTTGTCATTAAAATGAAGTGCTTTTAATTAACTGTCTCAATAAAAGAACCCTGCTTTTATGAAACGTTAATATGAACATCATTCAAGAATTAAGTATCAAAAAGGATGACCAGCATAACAACTCAATCATCTAATTACCATCCCAATCAAACAAAAAGATTACTAACTTTCTCCCAAATAATTACTACAGAAGTAATTTCCTCTAAGTAGTTCCAGATTAAAACATCTGTATGAACTAATACACATATGTATATAATGTTGTTTCTAATGTATTTGCTGTCAGTTCTATTCCCTTTTTTAGTTGAAATTTCAAGAGATATATTTCAAATAAGAATTCCAATAGAACTACCTTCCTTTCATACTACTCATCCAATTTCAAACAATCAAATGCAGAAGAGAAAAGTAGTCATTCACCATGAAAATACTGGTGTCATTTCTCAAATTCATCAACAGCATAATACTTCTTTTAATTGAGAAAAGAAGGAAAACATTAATTAATTCTTTGATGCTTAAACCAAAGCAAGAAGAAATTCCTTCAATATCAAATATAGAATCTCAACCGTATAAGAGAAGAAATAATCATTAATTCAAATTATCCATCCAATATTCTCTTCCTTTTCATCATAATTGTAATAAATAATTGATATCAATCAAGTGAAAACAATCAAAAGAAAGAATATTTAAATCCATAATCGAATAATAGAAAAGAAGAAGTTTCATATCATCCCTTCTCATTGCTTAACTGATTATCAACTAATTAGGGCTGAGACGCACCCATAGGATAACTTCTTTTAACATTATATTTCAAAAGTAGTTAAAACTTACTAATCACCATTCAAGGAAGCATATCGAGAGCTAATTGGCATTCATTCCACATATATATATATATATATATATAAAACAACAAAATCTTCTAATTAAAATCCTCAATAGTTATTTCAAAAACGAACATTTCAGCTAGGTCCGAACAAGCAAGAATGTACAAATTAGCTAGTTACAAAATCATGATTCTTAGCATAATAATAAAAAGAATCATTTTCAAACATTAAAGTAAGAATTAAACTTAGTTCGGTTTTAATGAAACAACAAAGAAGTTTAGAATGCGGTTTGAATATATACACATATATATATACATATAATTTCATCATCGAGTCTAAAAAAGAGACTGAAATAGTAAACTCTATTCCATCCGGCAGATACCCAGATACTCAGTTCTAGAATTAGGTAAATAGTTCCTAAAACAAATTCTTTCATTGATTTCAAACCAAATATGGAGGCATTTAATCATTTTAAATTGCGTAAGAGTAAAACGATGAAACAAGCCCACTGTCCCAAAGAATTTGTATTCTATGCACTGTAATACAACCAGAGAAAATAACTCACGCATAGTTCCATCAAGCATTCTCACATTTTTTTAAAAAAACCATTCACGCACAGAACTCAGAAAACAATCTACATATCACTATCACTTCCATCAAACCAAACCCATAATGCACAATGAAACCCAATTACCATTACTTTCAGAATTTAAAACAACAGAAAGAGAAAACTCGTTTCCTTAATAATTTCAGTAAAGAAACACTCATTTTCTTCAAAATGCAACAAGAATACCCAAGTCGTGTTTGTTTTATAATGACAGCTCAAACCAGAGGTCATATCGAATCCTTTTATCCTTCCATTTTTACAAGAATGCACGAGAACTCGTAAAAAATACTACACATCATTGGTACATTCACCAACTCGAATCCATAATGGGTAATAGAAATGATTACACAATACTATCAATGCAGACTCATACAACAAGAACAGATTCATTTCATTTACCCATTTTGCAAAGAAATATTCAAGTCGCATACAACAAAGAAAACGACTCAACCCAAAATCACTTCAACATAACAGCAAAATCGAATAACCAAAACCCCCTTCATAAGAGCAGGGTTGTTTTAATGAGACGATTAAGCAAAAGCAAATGGTTTAAGGAGAAGGGCTTAACATGCCTGTTAATTTTCTTGAAGCTCGAAGAAAACCACGCCCACAGGAGCTATTCTTCTCCACGGCGACAGTAGTAAAGCTTTCCAAACAGTCACCTACTTCCACAGGCTTAAAAATAGCCCTCGGCTTCTCCCAAGACAGAATCAATAACCAAAAATTACAGCAGGTTCGACAGAACCATGGAGGAACAAAATGCAGAGCAACTAAAATCCAAATGCACACAACAACAAACAAACTTCCCTCACAATCCTCTTTCCAAGGTGAGCTGGTCGCTAAGACCAAGACAATTAATGCATTGAATGCATTCCTTTTTCCTTTTTCCTCACGCAACCGCCGACTCAAGTTGGCGAGTTACTAATTTCAAATTTTTGCATGCAATCATGGTTTAGTTTCACAACTAGCTGGATGCCTCCAACTTTCCCTATGTTCGCCAAACTTGGCGCTACAACCAGTAAGGATGCCATTCATTGTCCTAATTAATTTCCAACCTTCCCTCCTTATCCTTTCCATCCACATGGGTCTATGCGTCCCCTTCCTTAGGTTAGGATTAGTTTAGGATTTTAATAGTCCATATCTAGGTCATTCGCCTAGTTCATAGGTTAGTAGGATTTACATCTATTTTCACCCTTATAAAATCTAAAATCCATATAGGATAGTAGTTAGGATATTAGATAAAACTTAGGGGTAGGTTAGGGTTTAATCCCTATTATTTAATTAATTAGTTTCCAATCAAGTCCTTCCGACTGACATTCATATTCAACACTATGCAGGACGTTTCGTCCCATGTTCCACATACCTAAGCCACCCGCATCCAGGCCTTTATCACCTTACGTGGTCTAGCATTACAATGGTGTGCGGTTTGAGAATCAAACCTTTTTCATTGGCATCTACGTACTAGATATTTATACCTGAAATCAGGTGTTGCAACATTTATATCAACCTTAAGTCTGGTTTAAAAGTAAATCGACAAAGTGATCACAAGAAGGTCACAACATACCTTGGATCAATGGAATTGATTCAAGGTGTGCTGTCAATCAGCGAATAGAGTTCATCAAGCATACGACAAATCTGTTGTCACATCAGCAATCATACAAGCAATAATAACTTCTATCCCAAGTAACAAATTACAGCAAACAAGGGTCCAGATTAACAACACATTCCTTTAAGATCAAAGATATATCTTAACATGTTTATCTTCATTTTGGAAGCATTAACATTATGAAAAGTAATCACCATGATAACTTACAAAAAAATTTCAAGTAGATGAGATTTATCAAACCTCAAGTCCATGGAATAAGATGGGATTTATAATTCTTCAAGTCTAGACAAGTCGGCAAGGTCAAAAGGGGCTACGTACAAAGCAATTTAAAAGTGTAAAATTTTCTAATTCTCTCAAAGTTAAAAGTTGCGATGTGAAGCCATTAGGAACATGAAAATGTGAAGTTTGAAGACATGTGGAACCTTCCTATTGGTCTACCTTTCGTAGTATGACATTATGAAGGGCCAAGGGCACTCTAATAATTTCGACATTGCGAAGGTGTGCAGATTTTCTATTGGTTAATGCTTCATAGTTGTTAGTTAGGGATTTCAAATGATCTCGACATGTGAAGGGGAGTTGAGCCTCCTCATTGGAAAATATTTCACGGTGGGAAGAAGAAGATAAAGAAAAGACAAACTTTGCGAAGTGCATGGAGATTTCTCATTGGATCAAATTTTGTAGTTGTCAAATGATACTTTCAAAGAGTCTAACAATTTGAGGGGCGTGGAATGATCTCATTGGCTAATGCTTCATAAGTGTTAGAAGGGATAATTAAAAGGACTAACATTACGAAGTGCGTGGAGCCTTCTTATTGGATCACACTTCGCAATGGTCAGTCAAAGGGATTTTAAAGGATGAATTATGATTATGTGTGGCAATTTTATATTGGCTCACATGTCTAAGGGAGTTGACA
The DNA here is from genome assembly GCA_018340775.1 of Taxus wallichiana var. yunnanensis. Lineage (NCBI taxonomy): Eukaryota > Viridiplantae > Streptophyta > Pinopsida > Cupressales > Taxaceae > Taxus > Taxus wallichiana. The sequence continues at coordinate 496,683,929 of CM031243.1, read as the reverse complement.
AGGTCAGGAGGATAGTCTCGACACCGCAAAGGAACGTGGCATTGTCTTATTGGCTTGTATTTCATTAAGGCGAGACCCACTCACCAAAGGAAAGGAAAGAAGGAAAACAAAGGCACGATCCACGAGCCAATGGAGGGTGGACACATGGAAAAGAAAGAACAATACACTCATAAGAAAAGGTTGGTCCCAAAACCAATCAAATGTTGCCATGTGTCACATTTCTATGTTTCCTGACATATAAATATTCAAATGCCCATATCTTTTGATCCAAAGCTCTAAATCAGAAAAAAATTATATTTTTATAAATATCTCCTCGAGCCCTTCAATTTGATGCAATCGTATTTGAGTTTTGATGGAATTTGGTGGGTTAAAATGGAAAACATAGATTTTTTCAGGAGGAAATATTAGTCTTGAGAATGCAAACGATCAAATTAGATGGCTCAACCACCAGAATTGATAAAGTATGGATTCATTTCCTTCTACATGATGGAATAGACATAGTAATGGCCTTAGAATGCCCATGTGCTTTGCAGAAGAATTCAATGCAGATTTTTGGTGGTTTAAAGTTAAAAACATGATTTGGGCCTCTCTCTCTTTTCCCTCTTCTCTTTCTTCCTTGTGCTATATATTGTAAGATATATCATATGAAAGGATGGATCTTATTTGTAATGACACTATATCAAACTGGTGGGTGAATTCCCACAAGTTTCGTACCTCTAATTTGGTCTATGTAATGCATTCTCTCTTTACGCCATGAATGTAATGGTCTCGCATATTTTAAGCTATAGAATATGTTTTGTGGCATGTTTTGTCTGCCCTAACTCATTTTATTTACAGTCTTGCCTCTCCTTTTCATATTTTGGCATGTTGTGTGTATTTCCTACTTGTAGTTTCCATTTTTGTATTGTTGTAAATGTGAAGAAAGGTTTAGTCTACATGGTTCTCATCTGTGAGACATTTGTCTATCCTCTCTCCCATGTTTTCTCACTTTCATTTCCTTTGTGGAGAGCTCTCAACCTTTTTCTTGTGTTATCATCTTTTAACTTAGGAGTTCCCTTTCATGCATACTTCTAACCCCTCTCTCTCTCTCTCACCGGTCCTTGGAATTGTTAGTTTAGGAATAGTTAGTCGCATTTCCTTCCTTAGGGGTAGTTTTAGCATTATTTATTCGGTAGAGGAATCCAACCTTCTCCGGAGGTCCATCTTAAGTATCAAGTCCCACAACTCGAGAGATGGTCCCATGTTACCCAAAAACAATAATTTCTCATTCAATAATTCATGACATATCATAGGGTGTTGTTTATTGGTGATAATAGTTTTGGCATGCCGATGGGAAAGTTTGAAGTGATCTACAACTTCATACCAAAATGATTAATGTGTTCTTGATGGTATTCAACCTTTGGAGGAAGTTATTAACACATTTGGTGACTCCACTGATTCAAATAGACTCATTTTCTCATGTTTTAGACCTTTTCCTCCATCCCCTCATTCATTTCCATGCCCCCATCTTCTCATGGCTCTCCAAAGAGATCTTCCATTCTCACATTTTAGTTCCATCCCTCTCCATTTACAGCAAAGTGGGATGATATTCCCAAAATATCCTTGAAAAACTTGCCTCTCTTCCTTGGAAATGGAGATCAATTGACCACATTCAAGATATAGCAAACCATTGTGTCATTCACAATATCACAAAAGAAAACATTTTCCTCAGACTTATGGTTTCATCATTCAAAGGAAAAACAAGAGATTGGTACAACATTTTGGCTCCACAATCCATTTCCACATGGAATTAGCTAGGAGAAAAACTACACAACCAATTCAAGGAGGATGTATATGTCATTTGCCTCATGGAACATCTCAGTAAAATATACGGGCTCCAATGGAGTTTATCTTTGATTTCAACATCAAATTTACAAGGAACTAACATAGAATTCCTCAAGAATTTAGACCCCCATAAGGTATGACATTATTGTATTATTTGAGGTCCTTTGATGCTGATCTAGCTGTATTAATTCAATCCCTAGGAGGAAAAAATATTCCTCAAGATTTTTCCATTACATCACAAGCTGAGAAGATGCTTATTCAAGATGGAAAAATAAAATCCATCTCTATTGTTGTAATTCTTCCCTCACCATCTCAAATTATTCCCTCCCCTTGTGCAAATAAAGAAAAATCCATTATTCCTTTTCAAAAAAGGAATATCTTTGCTTCCTTTTCCTTCATTTGATGTTCCACAAGTTTATCATGCCCAAAGCATTCCCCAAACTTTAAAAAATTCTCTCCCATCTCCACCCAAGCATTACCCAACTTCTCTAAACCTTGCACTAATGTTTTCAGAAGTTGTGGTATTTCACATGTTGTCCCTACCTTCTACCCAACACTCACTAAACCAAGTTATCCTACAAGGTTGGTAGAAAGGGATGTTTTCTATGCTTTTGGAGAGAAGGAGCAGCCCATGCTACACTCCAAACAACAAGTTTTTATGCAAAATCATGCATTTAATATGGAGAAAGCAGATCAAAAAGTAGGAAGTATGTTTTGGAGGATCATTTGGCTCCTCCAATTGATCAAATTAGATCTCTTGAGCATTAAACATCTCTGCCCAAGCATGAAACAAATCAGCAACCCCTTGTTTATGCCTCTTCTCCAACCAATTCTACCAAAGAAGATAATTCCATATTTGTTGAAGATTGGTCTGATTTAGATTGGGAGGATGAGAGGATCCAAAATGTGCAAAAGGAGGAGCTGAATTTCAAAGAAAAGAAAGCATATGTGAAGGACAATCATATTGGAATTGGAGGGGAAGAAAAAGGTTTTTTCAACACTATTATCACCTAAGTCCTTGAGGAAGAATGCTTGCAAAGTGAGAAAGATGTTTCAATGGAATTCAATGATCCTCATTCCTCTTCATGTTTGGATCTTGCCACACTTTTGGAAGGTTGTAGTGATACAACAAGGACATCATTAATCAATGGAATAAAACATGAAGGGCCTTAAGATTTCAAGGAAGATGAGTTTGAGCTCTCTAGCTTCTTGTTTGAGAAGCTAAGCATGAGAACACAAGGGTGGAAACAAATTTGTTTACAAAAGAAGAAATATCAATTCCATACAAGCTTGTAGACATCCACCATGGAAAGAAAAGATTGTTTACCAGATCCAAACTTGGAGCTAATTTCAAAGAAGATGGGAAAACCAATAGAATTAGGACTTGCCCAATAAAATATCTTGCTATTTTAGAACAAAAAGGGATTTGCATCTGGTCATGCTCACTTAAGAGCATGAAGATGAACTTCAATGTACCAAATATCAATTGCAAAACCTTCAAACAAATGAAAAGCAACTAAAAGAGGTATTTACTTTGTTTATAGTTGATACTTTGAAGAATTGGGTGGAGAATTGGTTTTCAGATTAGTTTTTCACTCTTACTAATGACTATGTTCAGTACCAAATCAAACACATGGTCTAAAATTGTAAGAAATGGAATAAATTTCTCGATGGCTATATCATGATTTTTTTAGCTTCTCCTTTCCTTTGGTTAGAATAGGATAGAGTAGGTTTTCTTTCTCGCAAAACAAGTACTTATGCACACTCGCATTTTCCACTTAGAACATGTATGATTTTCCATTTTGTATATAGTTTTGTGTCCATTTTTTTGTTGCACATTCCATTTCAATTCATAGTAGTGTTCTTGGCCAAATCAGATATTGGGTAGTTTTAAGTGCTCAATCAGTCAGACCCCAAGATCAATTGTAGTTAAGAGTCGGTGGTGCCTTTTTTTTGCTGAAGTAAGTGTTTAGAATGCGATTACAATTACATGCACTTCATTTCCAAATTAGCATATGATCAAGAACTCTGTAATGCTTCATTATTTGTCAAGGATTTGGTTCAGTTTTATTTAAAGCTTGACAAAATCATATTTGAGACACTTTTAGATGTTATTATTTGTCTCATCGATCAATTTCAGAAGAAGCATGGTGGAGTCTTAGGTTTTAAACTACTGTTCACTCTCATAAAACATAATTAAGATTTTTTTATAATGAGATGGTCAATTCTAGCCTCATATCAGCTCGAGCGGAGTTTAATGGCAGAATTAGATAGTTGGGAAAATTCAAAGTTTCATTCAAGATACCACATATCAATTCTAGGCAATTTCAATTCGTTCTAAGTTCATAACGACTCAAGGGTAAGGTTTTTAAAATTAAAAAGATTAGTTTTCAAAGTTTAGGGCTCATATCCATGTCCAAAGGATGTATAAGGCTCTTGGTCAAATTTAGCAGTTAAATTACCCCCTGGAGGAAACCAAACCATTATCCCAAATTTACCCGTTTGGGTTAAATTGATAACTCATTAAAAATGGACTCATCCATTTTTAAGGGGTGCGATGGTTAAACGGTCGTCAAATTTCCCTACCCAAAAGTATGGCTGTTGGCATTTGAAAACCCATGGGAGACTTAGATTATTCATTAGTGGGTTATATTAAAAAAGTTGTTTGATGTTAATTTGGACATCAAACTCAATATCAAACATCAACAAGAACAAGTGGTAGAAGATCAACCATTAAAATAGGCCACGTGGCATCATTCGGATCTCCTCAAAGGTTTCGAACCCGGGGACTTCAAGTCCATGGAATTAATTATGTTGGATAGTTTTTGGGTATATGATGAGACATATAAGTTAGCGAAGGTTAGTGGGACACATGGTAGAGTTGGGGATCGACAAATGGCGAAGATAAACGGTTCGGGACCAACCCATGGTGACATTCTAGCTAATTTCAATCAAATGAGCTCTAGAGGACCTCAACTCCATGAAATAAGTTGGGTTTTATAATTCACCGAGTCCAGGAAAGTCAACAACGTCAAAAGGGGCTACGTGGCGGTGAATTCAAAAGTACAAAAGTTTCTAAGTCCCTCAAAGTTAAAAGTTGTGATGTGAAGCCATCGGGAACTTGACAAATACGAAGGGAAAAGGGTAGTTTGAAAAGTTCTGACATTGTGAAGGTGTAGATATTTTCTATTATTTCATGCTTCATAGTTATCAATAGGGAATTTTAAAGGACACGATATGAGAAGCGACATGGAGCCTCCTCATTGGCCAATCTTTTGTAGTGGGTAGAAGAAGAAAAATAAAAGACTGACATTGTGAAGTGCATGGAGATTTCTCATTGGCTCACACTTTATAGTTGCTTTAGATGAGACTTTCAAAGAGTCTAAAAACCCAAGGGGATTGGAATGATCTCATTGGTTAGTGCTTCATAGGTTTCGAGAATGGATAATTAAAAGGACCGACATTACAAAGTGCATGGAGCCTTCTTATTGGATCACACTTCACAATGGTTAGGAAAAGGGCTTTGCAAAGGTGAATTGTGAAGATGCGTGGCATTTTTCTATTAGCTCGTATTTCTAAAGGAGATAAAAATGGAAGAGGACATTTTGAAACCTGTGAAGGAACGTGGCATTGTCTTATTGGCTCGTATTTCATAAATGCATACTCACTCACCAAAGGAAAGGAAAGAAGGGAAGCAAAGGCCCGATCCCCGAGCCAATGGAGGGTGGACACATGGAAAATAAAAATAATGTATACGTAGGCAAAGGTCGATCCATAAACCAATAAAATGTTGCCATGTGTCACATTTTGTGCTTCCCACATACAAATATTCAAATGACCATATATTTTGATCCAAAGATCCAAATCAGAAAAAATTTATATCGTTAGAAAGCTCTCCTCAAGCCCTTCAATTTGATGCAATCATATTTAATTTTGATGGTGTTTGGTGGTTCAAAATGGAAAGCATGGCTTTAGAGGGAGGAAATAATAGTCCCGAGCATGCAAATGATCAAATCAGACAACTCAACCACTAGAATTGATGAAGTCAAGCTTCATTTTTTCTTCGTATGATAGAATAAACATAGTAATGGCCTTGTAGAATGCATAGGTGCTTTGAAAAAGACTTCAATGTGAATTTTTGGTGGTTGAAAGTACAAAAATGCGTGCTTATCTCTCTTTTCTCTCTTCTCTTTATTCCTTGTGCTATATATTGTAAAATATCTCATATGAAAGGGATGGATTTTTGTTGTAACGACACTACGTAAAAATGGTGGTAAACTCCCATGAGTTCTAAACCTCTAATTTGGTCTCCGTAATGTATTTTTTCCTTCGCCATGACTGTAATGGTTTGTGTATATTTTAAGCAATAGATTTTTTTTGGCATGTTTTTTCTACCCTAGCTCATTTTATTTGCAATCTTTCATGTCCTTTTCATATTTTGACATGTTGTGTGTATTTCCTACTTACGGTTCCATTTTTCTTGTGTTTTAAATATGAATCAAGGTTCAGTCTACATGGTTCTTATTTGTGGCACATTTGTATGTCCTCTCTCCCATGTTTTCTCACTTTCCTTCCCCTTGTGGAGATCTCTCATCCTTTTTTTGGTGCTATCACCACATTTTAGCTTAGGATTTCCCTTCCATGCATCTTTCTAACCCTTCTCTCTCTCCATGGTCCCTTAGAATTGTTAGTTTAGGATTAGTTAGCTGCATTTCCTTCCTTAGGAGTAGTTTTAGCATTAGATTAGGTAGAGGAAGATGACCTTCTCTAGAGGTCCATCTCAATTAGTTGGTGATAAAAGTAACTTAGCAACCTCTAGCTTTATGTAGCTTAGCAGTACCACTAGCCTTATGTATGTTATCATTGTTAGCCTTATGTAAGTTAATGACCGCTAGCCTTATGTAAGTTAATAGCCACTACCCTTATGTAACATAGAAAAATTGGAATCCAAAAATAATGAAATTGGAATCCAATAATAGTGAAATTAGAATCCAAAAATAGTGAAATTGGAATCCAAAAATAGTGAAATTAGAACTCCATTGCGTCCAATAACAACAATATTGGAATCCAAAAATAGTGATATTGGAACTCCATTACATCCAATAATAACAATATTGGAATCCAATAGTACTACTAATGGAATCCAATAATAGTAATAATGGAATCCAATAGTAACAAAAATAGAATCCATTATAAAAAAAGTGATAAATTTCTACCAAAATTTGTAATATTGGAGTCTAGATTCACTAGAATATGTCCATATTTACTGAAATAATCATTATATAGGCCAACTTATTAATAGAGTGAAGTTTTTTAAAGATTGTTGGACCCTGGAATATTGACCAAGTATGAAGGCGCGTAGTTTATACGGGACCCTAGTTATGGAATGGCACGCAAGGCAAAAGCATGCAAGAGAGAGGTTTAAGGAAGAGGTTTAAGGATGTGCGAAAGTAGGTTCGGGACTTAGTCGATTTGAGTGACCGAGTAGAACATGTCAAAATCATGATCAGTTCACGTGGATAAGATGCTAGCTGGTGTGAAGTTGGCCCTGGGAAGGAGCATGCTCGCGATGGAATCTTCTAGAAGAACATCATGAAATAAGGTGGAAAACCTAGGCCCGGAGAAGCATGCTCACATGAAGGACCACATTTCGACACTTGGCATTGGATCTCGAGGGTGTTGGAGGGCTAGTCAAGCAGCCCAAGAGAGCTATAAATACAGTGCTGTAGAGAAAAAGGAAGAGACGAAGAGTATGGGCGGAGCGCTCGAATTACCGCAACGAATCTGCTAATGGATACTCACATTCAGGAGAGAATGTACTAGGCATGGAGTTGTAATTTTTCTTTTGATAGCTTAGTTACATAAGTCCAGTGAAATGCATGACTGCGGTCTGCTGCTCTGTGACACTCTATAATAGTTCAATGAATGTAATGAGGTTACCTATTATGATATATACACGAAGATCAATGACTCTAATGCATATTTCTCTCTTACGAATCCTCTTTCCTTTCATGCTAAGTATGAATGCTTGTATATTTATTTATGTCGTAATACATGTTTTGGATTACATTAAGCACTCGCTCTAAAGTGACTGCAAGGATCTAGAGGCCGTTCGAGCCCTATGGTTCTTGTATGTCCTAACTTCCCTCCCGAAACTCTTACACTAATCATAGATTATGTTTCCCACTAAACTCACATGAAAGAGAGACTGGTACCGCGCGTGCCTCGAGTGAGCGCTTAGATTTTGCTAGGTGATAGGCCAACGTGCATGGAGTTCCTTTCTTTGTGATAGGAGTAAAAAAATGACTACAAAGACATATCCAACTTGGTGTGATTATGCATGTATTTAGAGGCACTTTATCATGATGTTTTAGCCATGAAGGAGCAGTAGAGGAAGGCCAAGAAAGAAAACATACCCATCCCATAATACATCAACCATTATGTCAACACTATGTTAGTAAGAAAACCACTTCCACTATGACACCACACATAATGGCATAAAGATCATGATATATTGAATTTTATATGTTATCACAGCATCAATCCAATGAAGACACGTGAGATTCATTATTTAATTGCAGGAGTATTTTTAGAGTTTAAGAAGTAAAAAAAGTTACATTTATCTAACTTGTGGTGGCAATGCATGTATTTAGAGACAAATTTATAAGTTTTCCCCAAATTATTTAGTCACAGGAGGAGGAGAGGGAAGGTTGAGAAAGAAAACATACTCATCATGTAATCAATCAACCATTACGTTGATAAGTGGGACACTTCATTTATCATCAAAAGTATTAGTACCTTTTAAGTATGAGGCCCTCTCCCTTAGATTACAACCATTTTAATTTTTATTACAATATCAAAGCACCGTATTTAATTTAAAACTATTATTTTAAAGATAGTTGAAAAAACCAACATAAAACTAAAGACCAAAATCAACTCTTGATGATTCCTATGAAATTCTCATTAGTTGCGAGAGCGGTTTAGTTTTCTTTGGTGAATATCTATTTGCACTAAAAAAATATTGTGTACCCTTTCTATATAAGCCTAGAGATATTTAGAAATAAAAACATATGTTCTCTCGAGCTTTTTGATATGTAAAAATAGAGGCCATTTTGAAAATTGGTCTTGAATTTTTCAATAAGAAATCATAATTAGTTTTTTGTTCCAAATTTTACATTAATCATTTATCATTTCACATACCTACATTTTAATTCATTTTAATTTTTATGACCTAAATAGTTTCACTTTGAAAAATCATTTGAATGTAGATTTTTGAGTTGTTATTTTCAATTATATCATAGTAAGTAGAACATAAACCTTGTTGGCATAGACATCTACATTTCGTAATCATGTACTTGATAATATTGACTTGACTTAAATCCCTTAATTGTGACTTACAAACACAAATAATACTTAAATGTGTTATTTCACTATCTTATAAGACTTTCAAATACTTCATATTTTTCTATTATGTTGCTAAGAGACCTATATGATTGATCTCATTACTCATATACATCTTATGTCCCCTTTCACATATCTCAAAATTTCTACTTACAAACATTGAACCTCCTTAAACACTATCATCCATGTTCAAAACAAATGTCACACGGTTTTGTTCCTATTTGACATTCTATCCACAATGACCTAATAATCATATTTTTATATGTTTATATTATTTCCGCTCCCTAGTCGACATTTTTTGAAATAACATCTCGTGGAAAGGTATACAAGTAAATTATACACACTCATTTACTCACTTATAATTCTTAAGAGATCCTTTGAAAAATACTTATCAAGTATTTGTAATACCATAATATTCTCTAAATAAAGAGGAGATATTAGGAATAACCTCTATATAGGTGTTATCCCCGCTTTGAGTTCACGACAAACGATCGGATAACCCCTACAAAATTTTCAAGTGATTTTGCATTTTGGCCTCTTTTAGAGAAAATCGAAGCTGGGTGTTACTAACAGCTTGACATAAGTTTTAACATGCTACTTTATGTCTTATGACCTCGAAACCCGAAACCCGCCTTGCAATGAGAAAATCCTTTGTAATCGGGTTTTCGGAAATTCAACTCATCGGAACATACTTGAGTTAAAACATGCTTTGTGTCGCGTGACTTCCGAAACCCGAGACCCGCCTTGTGTTAAGACAATCCTTTGTATTCGGGTTTTCGGAACTCTAAAGCATCGGGACATTCATGTTCCAAAACATGTTTTATGCGCCATGTTCTCCGATTCCCGAAGTCCGCTCAATCCTTTGTAATCGGGTTTTCGGAAGTTCAATGCATCGGAACATTCATGATTCAAAACATGTTTTGTGCTCCATGTTTTCCGAAGCCCGAAACCCGAAATGCACTAAATCTCCTCGTGTCGGGTTTTCGGACTCCTCCAACATGCTGACGTGGCATTCATGCCGAGTGGTCGGTGAGTTGGCACGTGCCGAGCTGAAGTGTATTTATTACTGATTTTCTTATAAATACGCGGATTTCCACGTCATTCTTACCGTTCATATTTTTAATTCGTGGATTTTTCGCATGCTCTTCCGCTCCCAAAACCCGCAAACTCACGTTACCAGACTGGATCGTTTGTTTTCAATTTTACCTGTCTCGAATTGAAGGTATTTTTCGTTCCTTCTTTATTCTTGATTTTTCTGGATCGACTGCGTGTATTTTCTTTCCAATTTCTTGCCAGTTGTTGAGGGTTTTTCTTCCTTCTTCTTTCTGTGTTGTTTTGGAAAGGGTTTTGGGTTTTTAGGGTTTATTTTCTTTTTGAGACTATCAATTGGTGCTGTTCCTTCCAAATTTCAATTACTTGCATGATGTATGGAATATGAATAACAAAAAGAAAGGAAGTTGTGTATGTAGAAATTCAAAGGAAAGACTCTGTTTTTGTTTCCCGGATTTTGAAGGTTGTGTTGCAGATTCAAAAGTCCGAAGAACATTGGAAGCTCGAAGTGACGGGGTTTCTCAACATTCCGACCTCAACACTAAGTGCCGGGCATCTCCTAAGTTCCGTCATCGAAAGTGGGTGCCGGGTTTTCTCCTGTTTCCGCCATTGAAAGCAAGTGTCGGGTTTCGCCAAGATTCCGACATATCAGACCTGTCGGGTTCTCAAAGTTTTCCGATATCTTCTTCTGCGTGTCGGGTTCTTCTCTTCTTCCGACGCATTCAGTCAATCAGGTTTTTCAGTGTGCACAGCATCTCCGGAGTTCCGAGCCTTTCTCCTTCCAATATTCTTCATGTCGGATCCTGGTTCATCACAGAGAAGGCCGAAAAATCTAGCAGATGAAATACAAATTTAAGAAACCAGTAATCCCCGCCATATATCGACTGTAATTATGATATCAGGGATACTGAAATGGGCAACATAGATATGGACGACTTTTGGAATAGGGTGAAGAGTTCTTCTCAAACCCCATGGATGATGGCTTTAGCTAACAGTGGCTTGCCCTCGCAAAGAAGCTTTCCCATGTCTGCCCAATGTCCAGAGTTTGTTTTGGCTTGTGCATCCAGTTACGACTCGGCTTCTCGTTCAGTAAGGAATCAGGCTGGTGAGGTAGTTATCAAACTAGATGGAGCTTATTTTGATGATCTCCTGAAACTACCTAATTTCGAGGAGTATGGGGACCTAGACATCAAGTCGGCTCAGAAGGCCTGGGACAGTAACCAGGAAAATTGCATTAAGGATGTCAATAAGAAGTTCTTGGTCAAGGCAAAACCAGTAATATCTAGATTTCCAAGAACTATTCCTAGATGTGATTTCATACAAGAAATCAATGACATTATCACCCTGCTGAGCTGGGTTTTTGGCTTGCCGGAATCAAATTTATTTCATGGATGGATGTATCAGTTTATGGTCACCATCAAGAAGAACCAGCAAGGGATTGACTGGGGAACCCTTATCAGTAATGAGATTGACTCTCAGATGACGATGGTCTTATCGACCGGAAAGTTTTATATGTTCTCATATGTGGCCTATGCAGCAGCTGGAATGAGGAGCTATCCCGGACTGGATACTAAAGGAAGCAGAACGACAAACCCAGTCTATAAGTATTATCCTCAAATAACAAAGAAGGGGTCCAAGGATCATTTTAGGAGGGTAAATGACGCCTTTTTCTACGAGAACATCTGCCAGCTGAACCCAGGGCTAAGAAAGACAAGGGTATCAGACGAAGCTTGGACTGAGGTATCTAAATGGGGATGTATCTTCTTACAGTTCAAGAAGTTTACCTACCTTCGAACGGTCATGTACTCAGGAGAGCCTTTCCGTCGCCTCGTTATCCAGGATAGATTGATACTAATAGAATTGGTGGTCGACACTATTGTATTTTCACAAATTCCAACAGAGCAAGCATAAGGCAGCAGATCCTTCCCATTTCTATTGGGAGATATACTGCTCAACAAAGGGCAAAGGCCAAAAATGTTGAATGTGAACTCGGGAGAAATTAAAGAAGCATATGAAGTCTCGGGATGGTTTTGACATCCGAGGAGTACTTAGAACCTATGGAGCCCTACATCTCGCACAGCCCGACATTGAGGATATCCAGGTGGATCTGCGAACATGAAGTTGCATAGCGATAAAAGATAATAGTAGGTTGACTATTAATGAGATTCAGACGCTGGAGCTTTCTGATTTGCCAGATGGCACGACTGACAATGAAAGTGTGTTGGATATGTCCTATGATGGGCTTAATGAAGATCGATACGTTTTCCCACCTATTGATTGGTCGGCCAGCGAAAAAGCCTCTATCACAGATAGGTCGGCTCTCATTCTTGCTCGCACCAAAAAATGGCTCTCTTCTTGGGGCATGAATTTTAAAGATGACAAGTTTCCAAAGTTGGCTGAAACGGAGGTGGGGCCCTCCCAAAAGAAAAAGGACAAAGAATCTACTGAGGGGCCTATAAAGATCAGGATCCCTAAGAAGAGGAAAGAAAGACAAATCTCTTCAATTGTTTCTCCAGCTCAAACGGTGGTTGTGCCAGAATCACCAACACCACCAGAAATAGGGGAGATTAATTTAGAAGAAGGAGGAAGCCAGCTCTTGACTTCACCATTTGCTGATTATCAAATTGAAGAAACTTTGTCTCTTGCATCTCAGGCTTTGGAAACTGAATCTGTGCCTCCCCCTCAACAACCACTCCAGCCTCCTCATTCCCCATCCACTTCTTCAAGTATGGCCAATATTTTCTCCGGGCTCTCACCCCTCTCTGCTGGAACCCAAGTGATCACCAACACTCCCCCACAACCTGTGCCTCTATTCATTGCACCTACTACCACGTTGACTACCGCTCTCCTCCATAGTAGAATCTACTCCCCTTGAGAGTAGAATACCAGCTTACAACATTGGCAATTTCTCCGATACTCCACAATGGCTACTCAAGCAAACTCCGAGGAAGAGGAAAGTGATTGCACCTACCAACCTTTGATTTCAGCTCACTCAAGGCTTCTACCGCAAGATCAGCCAAGAAACCCAAAACAGTTTCAAGGGTTTTGGTGGATGCTTCAGGAGATAAGTTCGCAGAGATTGCCACTCCCTCAGCTGACAAAACTAGAGATGATGTAACAACTGCTGATTACCAGGTAACCAGGGTGTCTCTAGGGAAAGTAACAGCAAAAGGGGCGCAGCAAGATGCAAAGGATTCCATAGACGTCCTGTGCCAAAAGTTGAAAGAAACAAAGGACAGCAGAAATGAGCTTAAGGAAAAAGTGGAGCAGTTGACAGAGGTTTTGATCAAACTCTCAAAACCCCTTGAATCCATACCACCTTCTTCTGCTTCTGCTTCTGCCGGATTTGATTTCTCATCGGTGCCTACGATTGAGAAGATTGCCAAAAAAGGAAGAGTGGTTGATGAATGGATCCAAAAGTTGCTCCAACAAGGGAAGGAAGTAATTCAAGACGTGGTGAAAGTTCATCAGTCCTTGGCAGAGATTCAGAAGGAAGGAGAGAAGATGGATGAGGAATTCACTGAAGAACTTGGACAGCTTGATTTGACTTGTGAAGCTCTCCAAGTGCTAAAGCAAATACCAGCACATCTCTTGGTAGAAGAAGGCGTTCTTCCACATACAGATAAACACTTTCAGCTGATCAAGGCCATCAAGTTCAGAGTAAAGATCCTCAACGAAGCCTGCAGCAAGTTGAGAGAATCAAGGGATAAATTGATCGATGGGAAAAGTGATCTGGAAGAAGAATTGCTAAAGATTTGTCCAAAGGTGTCGCTTGGGAACTCAAGTGCCCTATCAATGAGATGATCTCTTCAAACAAGTTCAAGAGACTGCTCAAGCATGAACTCAGTAGATGGATTCGACCTTGAAGTCATTGGTCAGTTTGTGAGGATTGAACATATGTTGGAGGCCTTAAGAAAGCTCAGCAAAAGGTTGAAAAAGCTTCCCGGCAGTGCCAGTGATATCCATGAGACCTGTGAAATGTGGAATGATCATTCCACTGCACCTGAGGAAAATGAAATGCAAGGCATTATTCGGAAGTTCCAGGAGTTCCGGAACAAACAGTCTCAGCTGGAGGAAGAGAAAGAAGAAGAATCAAAAGATGATGACTCGGATTAAGTTCCAACGTCCCATGACATTTCTATTTTTAGAATGACATATCTTTTATTTCCGTTTTGTCATTATTTTTAATTCATACTTTGACTTGATCTCCTGCGTGAGAATCATGCAAAGCTGAACTCTAGTTAGCATGCTACTTTTCAGGATCTGTCCTGTTTTATCTCTAGCTTCTTTTGTTATAAATAAGGGATGCTTGTGCATTCTAAAGGGTCGAGAATTTTTGAAGCATTAAGAGGCTATTGGAAAGGAGAAAAACTTTGTGTTTTCTTTCAATCATTTTGAAGAATAGAAGTTGATATTGTTTTGCAGACTTTGTGTTGTGAAATATATCTTATTTAAGACAGTGTTCTTATGTTCATGATCTTAAAGCTATTCTTTGCATAGAATCTCAGTGTTTCTAATTATCTCGGATGCTATATCTGTGATCTAAAACTCGTATGATTATTTCGTGCTCTGTGTTTACTCGAAAGAAAATACGTTTCTCCCATTTCTTTTCTACCGTGCTTCTTTCACTGTAACAGTTTCTAACCTATTTCACTTACGAAAGCAATATCCTTGAATCGTGTGAATGTGGATTTCGGGATTTCATCCCAACCCCCAATGGTTAGATTAGTGTGAATATTGTATATATTATTTACTGTGTTTTAGATTAGCAATAAACAGGCAGCCTCACCTGTCTTTGAGGAGGGATTTAATCCCATGTACTGTGGTTGAACCTCATATTTTGGTTTGACAAAATATCCAACCAACAATAGGTTTCAAACACTCTAAACTAGGTTAAAAGTAGACCAATCTAAGTCATAATCATCTCAAGGAAAAATAACAAACTATCAAGTATTTTCACTTTTAGGAAACTAAAGGGGGTTTTATCTAGAAAATATAAATCTAAAATCACTTTTTTAGCACTCACAAAAGGTACATCTCTAGCATATCTATCTATGCATACTATTGTTGTTGAAGAACAAGAGAAAACATAGGTGGAGGTATGTTAGAATTGCATTTAGTCTTGCAAAGTACTATGAGAACTACATCTAAACTAGGTTAAAAGTAGACCAATCTAAGTCATAATCATCTCAAGGAAAAATAATGAACTATCAATTATTTTCACTTTGTAGGAAACTTAAGGGGTTTTATCTAGCAAATATAAATCTACAATCACTTTTTTCACATGTTATTTCACAAATAGGGATGGAAGCCTCGTATAATTATATTAATGTGAAATCATTAACTACATAGGTGAAGGTTACAATATATATATGTATTGCACAACCGGATACAAATAATAAAGGATGTTGCACAGGTACACCCATGAACTAATACAAACAATAACATTGTTAAAACAATATAACAAATCCCGTAGTGTTTTGAATAACAACAATAAGATGGTTATGATTAAATATAACCATATAACATTTAATAAATAAACTAGATAATATGCAATGCATAATTAATTAAGGTAATAATATATTTACCCTAACATTACCCCCCTTAATTTTGCATTGCCTCAAGGGATGAGGAGAGGAACTATATAAACATCTTGAAGTTGTCATGTGCAAGTGACTTTGTAAAGATATCTCGCTTGTTATTTAGCTATTGGAAAAACTCAAGTCAGATATATTGTGCTTTAAGACATGCTCATGTATGAAATGTGCATGTACTCTTAATTTGTTTTGTTCTTTCATGAAAAACTAGATTACGAACAAGTTTGAGAACACCTTCATTATCAACATACATGGTGGTTAGTTTATCTGTGGTACTCCAAGTCCTTCAAGTATGCGATGTATCCAAATCGCTTCACATACAATTTTTCTGTAGAACGATACTTGGCTTCTGTGGAAGAATGAGAAATAAAGTGTTGTTTCTTGCTTCCCCATGATATTGGTCTAGATCCCATAAAGAACACAAACCTGAAGTGGATTTTTTGTCATCAATATTGCATGCATGATCTAAATCCAAATATCCTGACAAGAAGAAGTTGTCATTCTTCTTATATTCTAGACCAAGATCCACTGATCCTTTGAGATATCTCAAGATGCACCTTGTTTCTTTCCAATGAAAAATTTGGGGTTCCTGCATGAACCTAGATAGATAGCTCACTGCAAAGCTGATATATGGTCTAGTGTAGGTCAAGTAAATGAGACTCCCAATAAACTATTGATAGAGAGTGGCATTTACCTTAGGAGATGGATCTAAATAAGATAACTGCAATCTGTTCTCCATAGGTGTAGCAATTAGTGTGCAATCCATCATCTTGAATTTCGAGCATCGCCTTGGTATACTTCATATCCGAGAAACAAATATGTGATTCTCTTTCTACCATACTTCTAATCCAAGATAATAGTGCATTAGCCTGAGATATTTCATGTCAAATGATTGATTAAGATCTTTCTTCATTGCATCGATCATCCTCACTGAACTACTAGTGATGACTAGATCGTCGACATAGACAACGACAATCAAAATATCCCCCTTGATTTTTGAGGTAAATATTAGGATCGTATGGATTTCTAACAAATCCATGTTATACGAGATGCTCATTAATTTTGATGTACCATGCCCGGGTGCCTGTTTGAGGCCATACAGATATTTCCTGAGTTTGCATACCTTTGCTTCTTGACCAGGTACAACATATCCCTCAGGTTGAGTCATATAGACTTCTTCTTGTAAATATTTGTTTAGGAAGGCACTTTTACGTCCTTCTGATGGACTTTCCAACCAAATTGTGTAGCTAGAGAAAAGATCATCTTGATCATTTTGATCTTATCTATGGGAGCAAATGTCTCCTCGTAGTCAATGCCTTATTTTTATGCATACCCCTTTTGCTACTAGTCTCGCTTTATACTTGTCCATTATCCCATCTACTTTGTACTTCATTTTGAATATCCATCTGCATCCAATGGGTTTCTTCCCTAGTGGAAGATCGACAAGCTGCCAAGTGTTATTTTTCATTATTGACTAATATTCAGATTCCATGGCATCTTTCCAAGATTTTGACTATAGGGCTTCCTAGACTATAGAGGGCTCATCAGACTCAATAACTCTACTCATCAAAGAAAAGTTAACTTCTTCTCTTGCTTTATTGTGAGTCCATGGTCAAGGGTGGATGTATCGGTGGAACATCCATTCTTTCATCTCGTAACATGCTAGTATACCACTTGGGCATATGTTGAACTATTCCTATGGGTCATGGTTCTATCAGATCATCACCATCATCCCCATCATCACTTTCATCATCAGTGGGAATATCAGCTTTAGTTTTTACAACTAGTGAAGAATCTACATTAGGTGAGTCTGGAGGAGGAGACTCTACCTCCTTAAAGAACTCAACATCTTTACTAGTGTATACTCGTAGTCTTTGGATCCATCAATATATACCCAAGAGTCTCTTCACTGTACTCCAACGAAGATGATTTTTGTGATTTCATATCCAATTTCTTTCTATTTTTCTTGGGTATGTGCATACTTGCTTTACACCCAAATACTCGAGGTGTGCAAAAATGGTTTCCTCTTTAACCATGATTCATGTGGCCTTACTCATCAAGAGAAACTATGGGCACTCGTTCAACAAATACATTATTGTCTTTTTGCTTTTTGCCCACAATGTCTTTGCAAGTCCGTAATCATCGATCATGCATCACACCATTTCCATGATAATATGGTTTCTTCTCTCAAAAACACCATTCTACTGCGGTGTGTGTGGAGGAGGAATTTGTCGATGAATCCCGTGAGCTTGTAGGTAGTTTTTGAACTCATCAACAACTACTTTGAACTTCTTGAAGGTTTCAAAGATTCAATTTTCTTGCAAAGACAATATATCCAAATTTTATGTGAGTAGTCATCAACACAAAGCATGAAGTACTAAAATCTAGAATGACTCGGTTGCATCGGACTACAAAGATCGGTATAAACCAGATCAAGCTTGCCATGAGCTAGAAAAGTACTTTTTCGGAATAAAGCTCTATGTTGTTTTCCTGTTATGCTGATGACACTTGTCTGTATCCTTTCAAGAGATGGTAACCATGTACCATATTATGTCAAAGAAGTTTCTTGAGATACTTGAAACTAACATGACCAAGTCTCAATGCCACAATCGTGTTAAGGTTGAGTTCTTAGCCACAAGGGCCTGATCATCTCTGTGGAAAAAATCAAGATGGAACATGCATCCCACATTGGAGGATTTTGTAACTATTTTTGAGCCTCGTGATTTGTCTCAAATTAAACACGTTTTCTTGCTTTGGAATGACTATCAAAGTCAATTTTAAGTTGTGATCTAGGAGTTCACCGATGAAATAGATTCTTTATTACCCCCAAGACATATAAGACATCTGATAGTCTACAGTTGTGTGAACCAAGGGGTAGAGAAATGTTCCCAATCCCCTGAACTGTATATGAAGAATCATCACCCAACAAAACATGGTTTTTGAAGGCGTGTCCCTCATTGAAGTAAACCAGTCTTTGTGGATGGTCATGTGTCGAGTGGCTCCCGAATCAACATACCTAGACATCACTAGATGACGTGGAGGGTTCACTTGATCGAAAGCAAAGTGTACAAGTAGTCTTCATTATTTGAATGTTCTTCTTATTCAACAATATTTCCTTGTTAATGGGGTCTTCTTTTCTAGTTCCCCTTTTTCTGCCCTTGATTGTAGTTTGTATGTCCCTTGTGATATTTTTGGTGTTGAGGTCTAGAATTACTTGATGAACCTTTCTTGTATGTATTATACCAATAATATTTCAACTCATGTCCTCTTTTATAGATTGGACATTGCTTCTTTTGTTGTTTTCCCCTTGATGTTGATACTGATTCGATGTTGGGATTTTTGATGGGAATTAGGTTTTCCTTTTACTTTTCCTTTTCCTTTCCATTTGTGATGAGAAGAAATTTCTGCTCCTCTTCATCATCCTTGTTATGCATGGCTTCATCTTGTTGCAGAGAGGTTTTACCGGCTGTGTCAAAACTAAATGTCGTATCTAACAAGTTTAGTGTTGTATAAAAAATGTTGTAAGAAGAAGGGAGAGCTCTCAAACAATGGGAACAAGAGCCTCATATGTGACCATTTTCCTAGGGCTAGAAGTGAAGCCCTCAACTCTACAACTCTTCTCAAGAAAGCTTCGATTTAATCATTCTACTTGAACTTCAAAGTGTGTGTAACTCGACTCTATAAATTCAATATGACATTCTTGTTTTTGACCTCATATACTATGATCAACTTATCCCACACTTCTTTGGCTGTAGTGGCATCTCAAATGTGGGGTTTCACATCATTGACACTCCAAAAAAAGATGATGAGTTTTAACTTTTGATCTCGCTTTATCAAATTGTCATTGGTGTGTCATATTAGTTTTTGATCTAGATAGAGTACCATTCACAAAAGGCCGATCTCTTCAAACTCAATCTATGTATTGATTTTTGTCTTCCATGAATCATATTTTTTCCTATGAGTAGTTGTGAATCGGAAGAATTTTTTGGGGGCATTGGTTCCCATTTTGAAATCACCGAATAAGTTAGGCTCTTATCACCCAAGTATAAGGTCTCCCAATATATATACCATCGTCATGATGATATAAAAACCTTTCTATATACGTGCCCTTCCGATATACCCTTCGGTACGTGGAAGAAGCTCCCTTTCTATATACCCGATGGTATGTGAAAGAGGCATTAATGTACGTGAAAGAATTTGATATGTGGTACCAAGACAATACTGAAAGGGGTTTGTGTGATTATTGACACCAAATCAAAGAAATATCCTCATATGCACACATAACTTTGCTATATACTTGGATAATTTCTCAGTCTAGATTTATGTCGTGCAATCATTCAGATGGATGGGATGGCTCATAGTGTGTGCACTATGTCCTTATTACTCCCCATTAATTTAAAGGGTCGATGCTCCAGATGACGTTGTTGCAGCTATATTAGGTGTTAAGTGTAGTAGTAGTTGTGACGGCTTTACCCGTAAGTGCTTCCTGAGGCACTATATATACCGAATACTGCGAATGAGATCTAGGATCTCGTGAGTGTTTTAGAACCAAATTTTATTATTTTTGAGTACAATATTCTGCCAGTTTTGAGTAGTTACAAAGTTTTTGGTTGACTATGGCAACCTACAAATTAGTATAATATACTAAAGCATACAATTACATTCAAAATTAAAAAAAAAAATTGAATGACAAATAATTTTTTTTTTTTTTACGAGCCCCTAGTGGCCTCTGAGCCTAAATGACCCACTATGCCAAAAATTGCAAACAATTTCTGAAAATGTAATTTTTGGTATATGTCCTTTAGCAAAAAAGTTGGGAATGAAAAAATAAGAGGTTTAGGAGAAATTTTGTTTTGCCCTAAAGTAGAGTTTTTCTCACTAAAATTTTAGAAGCCTTTTAGTCAGTAACTAAAGTTTTTTTAGTTGAGGTTTTTCTATTAAATGTACTACCAAAGTTGGTAGTTTTTTTCCACTAAAATTCAATGGTTTAAAATACTATGTTGGGGGTGGTGGTCGAACCCCACACTGCTATCCCCAAATCTCTTTCAATTACCAACTCGCTTATGAGCGCTTAGTATACAAATGAAAAAGTATAAAACTTTATATCAACAAATAGGAGATTTCGAATTGTTAAAATCAAACATGGTTGGTGTAGAGGAGGTCCACGTGGATGATTTGGTGGTTTAGGTTCTATGTTGAATGTGGATATGAATCCTTTGCATGTTTTAAAACGCTTTATTTGCATTGTTTTATTGATCATGTTGTTTGAGTTTTAATTTGCTTGCCACTTTTTTTTATATTATTTTGCCTCTATTTGACCGAACCTCCTTGTTTCTTATTTCCACCATTTTTTTTTTTGCTTGCAAGGTATGCAATGGACTATGGATCTTGGAGGATAGGCTAAAGGAGCTCCATGTGCTGATCACCGCCTATTTTTTGTTCTTCCTTTTTGGTTGCAGGTCGCAAGTCCATAGGAGGCAAGGTGGTTTGGTCCACAGATGAAACACGTTCCAATATTGGCTCGACAGAGACTTCGACTTGTAGTTTTGTGGAGACAGGGGTTGGATCCTTTGATGTGGATCGATGGTGAACACTATTTATTTGTTTTTCTCTCCTCAATGTACCACTGATGTGATACAACTCGGTGGGTAGCTCTTTCTACCATCTCAAACGTTGAAAATCTCGATTGATTTAACACACGGCTCAATGTGAAACCTACATTGACTCAATGTCTCCAAAGCTTAGATGCCTTTTCCGAATAGTGTGGGGGTAGTGCTCGACCTTATCAATTTTTGACTCAAGCTACTTCAAAACCCCATACAACTTACTTTGTGGCTCTTGATGAGATCTCTGCAACTTGTTGAGGGGATATTTTGAAAAGCTTGACCTATAAATTTCCTTCCAAATAGAGTCTGCTAACAATAGTAGAGATTATATTTCTTCTCTAATATTAGAGAAAAAACCCCTAATGGGGAAAAATGATTTTAAAAAAATTCCTATATATGTATAAGCTCCAAAATAAATTTTCCAGTGCAGAGAGCACCAAAATTTTTTTATTTTATTTCGTTTACTAGAGATCACAGGAGGAGGTTGTGAGACTGCAGGGAGTTCTGGGAAGCTACAAGAGGCAACACTGGCTCTCCGATGAAGCAATTTTCTTCTCCAAAACTTTTCCTTCCTCTGCACCCTTTCTCCAACCTTTTAGAGCTTCAACCAGCTCTGGTACCAAATGTAATTTCAAAAATAGGGACGGAAGCCTGTATAATTATATTAATGTGAAATCATTAACTACATAGTATATATATATAATATATATGTATTGCACATCCGAATATAAAGGATGTCATACAAGTACACTTGTGAACTAATACAAACAATAATATTGTTAAAACAATATAACAACTCCCGTAGTGTTTGAATAAAAACAATAAGATGGTTATGATTAAATATAACCATATAACATTTAATAAATAAACTAAATAATATGCAATGCATAATTAATTAAGGTAATAATATATTTACCCTAACATAGAACTCATAAAGGTTACATCTCTAGCATATATATATCTATGCATACTCTTTTTTGTTGAGGAACACGAGAAAACATAGGGGAGGAATGTTAGACTTGCATTTAGTCTTGCAAAGAAATATGAGAGCTACATCTAAACTAGGTTAAAAGTAGATCAATCTAAGGCATAATCATCTCAAGGAAAAATAATGAACTATCAATTATTTTCACTTTATAGGAAAATTAAGGGCATTTTATCTAGCAAATATAAATCTACAATCACTTTTTTAGCACTCATAAAGGGTACATCTCTAACATATCTATCTATGAATACTATTGTTATTGAGGAACATGAGAAAACATAGGTGGAGGTATGTTAGACTTGCATTTAGTCTTGCAAAGCACTATGATAACTACACATATTTTGAGCCCCTCATTTGGGCAATGTAGTGCAAAATCTAGTTATAATCAACAAGGGGGATGGGTGCCAAGGGTAAACAACTCAACCAAACACCATTTTTTATATATAATGTCTATGTGATTGCTAGTACTATAAAAAATTAGGATTTTGACCTTTATACGAGCATGTGTGAATATTATAGAGTGAAAGTGTAAGAGGAAACTAAAGATGAAGAAGAAGTTATCCAGATTAAAAAGGAACTATAAAGCAATGCCATATACTAGTGTGAAGTAGGATAGAATTGTTTCACTCTAGTTTATAGTTTAATGCTAGTGCCCAATAGGGTTTTAACACCTTGTTTTAGGAACAAGTCACATTAAGCCATGTAACAACCTATTTGACCTAGTTACTAATCCATATAAAATCGCAAAGCAATAAATAAATCCAAGTGCACTCATCTTCTTATATTTTACTATATTTATTATGTATTCTAATTGAATGCAACTTCTCTATATCATTTTACTTATAATGCCATAATTGAATGTTGGAGCATTTATCTATTAATCTAAGTACACGTTAGTTTTTAAGATTTCAATCCTAATCGTGGTTTTAAATTCTAATTTTGGTGTAATAGAGTTGGTGCTTAATATCATTCATAAATTTTAGGTAGTCATTATGTCTATGATTTGTAACAAACATATTTCTCAAATTTTATAGCTAGCTCTAAGACCATAGATGTTAATATCTCATTCCAAAACTATATAACTTTTGTAATAAATATTTATTTATCCTCTTTTTTATTTTTTATTTATATTAACATGCATTGAAATTCTATTTCATTGCACATATGTTTCCTATGTTAGATTTAGGATCATCATTTATTTCTTTACACATCACGTGATCATATTAGTTGGGGTTTGCAATCATGCAAAATAAGTGCATATATATTTGATTGGGATTTATTATCATGTGGATTAAGTACTAGATGCAATTGGTTGGGGTTTATGATTGTTCAAAATTACTTGATGGTCCATATGTTTGTTAAAACACGTTTTATCTCTTTATTGGTTTTTAAGAAATATGTATACCTATTATTATTTGGGGTTTCTAATCATGCATAAGAATGTTAATAGTTGAGGTTTATGAATATTTAGAATTACGAGAGTCCATATCATAGTTTTAAAAATCAGACTCGACAAAATCCTTGTATCCTTAATTTTTAAATATAATTCATGAATGGAAAAACACTTAGTAAAATACAACAAAACCCAAAAATTAAAAAAATCATTAAATTTAACCAAATTAAATTCAAAATACTATTAAAAATCATAATAAATGAATTTAGAGAATACATAGGTATATTTTCTATTAGTTTTAGTCTTTGCGAACAAATAAGAGTACAATGAACATCATAATATTACAATAGTTAAAAATTTATTCAAATCCAATGATGATTGCTTCATGGTAGCCAAAAATTTGTTCATATCTCCTTCAAAACAATAAAAATTAGAAAAAGGAAAATTAGAAAAAAATAAAAATAAAAAAATTGATGTTAAGTTTTCCCCATACTTGTGAGTACTTAGGAATTGTTTTGGGAATACTCATCAAATAATCACCATGAACTCACCCATTGAGTTCCTAATGAGTTACTTGCACAAGGAATTTTGGCTCACCAATAATCATTGTCTCACAAGTACCTGTGAGTTTTAAAACTATGGTCCATACATTTAAATAAAAACCTAGGGGAAAGGAACGAGCCGGTGAACATGCACGAATAGATGAGTACCTTTTGTGAGGGTGGGGTCCATTATGTGGAAAAATCTTCTTGCATTAATATAGTTGAGGGGACCCAATAAATGTGCAAATTTTCACAAATTTGATATCTTAAAAAAACTTGCACAATTAATACATTCTTTCATTCAAAACATGGTTGATGTGACACATTGGGAACATGAACATATAATTAATAGTGTTTGAGGCTTCAATTTAAGAGCCATCTTACAACATTAAAATGTCAACATCAATATCATAAGTACAAAAGTGTACATAATCACAAGTGCACCAGTTCATGTATAGGGACAAACTTGTTCACATTTAAAATATTTCACATCTATTCAAGTACCATAAGTCCACATTTATGCACATAAATGCACAGCCTCTCAAGTTGTCTAGGTGAAATTAAAATCAATTTTATTTAAAAGAAAACAAACTTCTCCAATGTTTTGGTCATAACTGCCCTTTTTTTCCACCTTCACCTCATTAAATGCAACACTGCGAAAAATTTGTATTAGATTTTCCATTTTTCTAAAAATGTAGAATTAATGCAAAGTATTAACTATCCCTCAAATTTGAATAATCCCTCCAAAATCTCAAAATTTGAATTCAAATGGGATGTAGTATTATGTATTGGATGAATAAGGTTATCAAGCCATTTGTTTCAACAATTGACAAAGCACATAACTAGAAGACAACAAAGTAGACAAAGATCAAATTCATATTTATAGGGAGCCCACATATACATGAGGTAAATGACAAGTTACCTTTTAATATTCAAAGTATTCAAAGAATGTCTGAATATGTGAAGAATGTCATAAAATAGACATAATGTTAAATACGTGAAGAATGTTTGCATATGCAATGAATATGTGAATCACTTACCTTAACATCTGAGGAATATTTGAATATAAATAAGTGTTGTCTTTGTTTATGTAGTTAATAGTTGAATATCCATTGTTAACTTTATATTGATTGGCTGAATATACACTGGAATTACTAAACATATATTGAATATACAGTTGTAACTTTGTCATTTTCTACTACACATTCAAACTTTTAATGTGCACTAAAATTACTGAATATACATTGAATATATTAGAGTTAGTTCAGTGCATGTTCTTATATTCAATATATATTGAGTTGTTTCAATGCAAGTGTTATTATTAAAAAAACACTTTGGCGACTATAATTTTGAGTTTAGTTACATAACAACTAACAAATGTATTTTGTTAGAACTAATTATTTTCAACCATACACATTGAACTTATGTCCTTACAAGCATGCATGTTGAACTAATGTTTTTCAACATGTATTCACTTATTTCAATGCATTTTTAATCTCCCATTCACCACGAACTCTACTAATACAATGTATTAAATGTCCAACAATAGGGATTTTTCACACATGCGAATTATAATTTCAAAATAGTGTTATTATTAAATATACACTTAAATTTTCGGATATAATTTTTAGTTCAATTAATATATATCAATTGAAAAATGTGTATTGTTCTTGTCCTCATGTTTTATTAACTAATCTATAAATTGAAACTAATATCTACATAGATTCAAAAACAAATGCTAATTAAACAATGAACCATCAAGATAAGAGCTTAAAGGAAATACTTCTTAAATGCATAAATGAAATTACATGCTAAGCTATTTCCTACTCTCTATGATTGCTAAATTAAACTATGAACCTATGAAGAACATAAACAATCAAAGTGGATTGTTTCTTGATATCAAGGATTGAAAATGGAATCTTACCAATAATGGCTACAAAGGCCATTTTGGATCTTCTCATATTACTCAATTTTAAGTGAAAGGATGCAAGATGGAGAAGCTATTTCCAACAATGGAGAATGACTTAAGATAAAAATGCTTATAGTTTGCACTATTCAAAGCATGGTGCAAGAAGAAAGGTAAGAAGGAGGGTTCTTTTTATAGCTTTCATGAAGAGGCAAGGCTAGCAAATTGATGAATGTGGGATAAAGGTAAAACAAGATTAGGAATGGATAGGGTTGTTTTATAAAAGGTAATCTTGATTTAGAAGAGTTTAATTTGTCATTAGTAAGTCGTGGGAGTTGAGTGATATTTTAATTAATCAAAGGTGATTAATTAATAGGTAGAGGTAAGCTTATAGAAGCTAATTAGAGGAAAATTAGTATGATTTTCAGGATGTAAGAGAGGAATTTGATCCAATAAATGGTAATTTATTGATTTAGAGTTTCGAGTGTCATTAATTAATAATAATTAATTAACCCAAGTAGAAGTGGATATTAATTAATGAAAGGTTGTTAATTGACATATTTAATGATAGGAAGGCTAATTAATTAATGAAAGGTCATTAATTAATGAATATAAAAAGGAATGTTAATTAATTAGCGAAAAAATGTTAATTATTATGGAAATTACAAGAAAGAGGACAATTAATGCAATATTAGCACTAAATCTTTCGTAAGTGCATTTTAGTGTCTACATTTTCCCCTCTTTGGGGTGGCGTAAGTGACGCCACTTCAAAGATAGTAGACAAGTACAAACAAATATTTTTTTTGAAGAGATAGAAGAAAAAATTAATAGAATGAAGGATGCCCCCTCGAGTGTCGATGGGGTGATGAAAGAGGGCGATTGATGATCGAAAAGATGAAAGAAAAGAATAGAAGAAGTAGAATAATTGATTGATATTTCCCAAGTTGCTTTTGAAGAAAAATGTTGATAGAAGGAGAGTGATATGGAAGAAAAATGAAGATGGAAAGAGATGGATATAGCTATAATCTTGTTGATGTAAAAACCAACTTTATTTCATCATTTTGTTTATGATCGACATCATAGGTCATTATTAATTAGAATGAACAGTAGTGTGAGTATGACATGAAAATCCATATACGAACAAATTTCCATAGCTAAAAACACCAACTCCATGCAACATACAAAATGCAATGCAATACGAGAAAGTAAAAGATGCCTAACTCCCTGCACATATATAATACAATGCAATACAAGAAAGTAAACAAGATAACTCCGACAGAGAAATATAATGCAATGTTTTTGTTATCAAGATTTGATTCTGACATGTGCAAATTAACAACAAGGGTTAAAAGATGGTGCCCCAAGCAAGGATACATGCAAGGGGAATAACAAAGGACACTTGGGTCCTATGAAAAGTAGTGCACTATGAAACAAGATGTGAAACTCATCAGGCCCGAGTACATGCATACTAAGAAAATAAACTTTGTTAATGGAGGTAGATCAAGATGATCCGCGAGTCGCGCACAAGAACAATCGAGAACCAAAGAGTGAGATTTTGTAGAATGATTTTTATTGTTTTTAATTTTTTAGAAACATATTTGAATGTTTTTGTGATTTTCTAAGGTTTTCCAAAGCTATGCACAGGAAACCGAGAAATGTGGATGCCCCCAGTGTTAGACAAAGAATATACAAGGGAAAAATTCCACGCGCATGCGCAAGAAAGTGAATATGTGAAAATTCATCAACAATTAGGTTGGAGTATTCAAAGATAAAATCTTCACATGTGGAAGAGGGATCAAGGCTAATATAAAATAGGTTTAATAATGAGGGAGATTAAGGATGCCCTCAAGAGTGTAAAGGCCAATAAACACAAAGAGAAAAAAAGTAGAAATTCATCTTATTAAAAGGGGACAAAAGTGCTTGTAAACATGGCAAAGAGGACATCTGATACAAATGGATGTTCTAAACGATTTTCAAAGAATAGAGGATGTTATAAAAATATTTAGAAGGAATTAGATGAAAAGTGATTAAGATAAGGTACAAATCATGAGACAAGACATGCACTAAAGCAAGAGTTTTGAAAAGGTCCAAAATCAACACTTGGTAACATATTAATCATGTTTACTCATCAAGATCCCGTGTGTGCATGTGGAAATGAAATACCTCTTGAAGGAAAGATTTGATAGACAATAAGTGAAGAAACTAGCTAATGTGTAGGAATGATTTGGTTTGAAAGGGGATTTGTAAATAGATTATGGAAGGAGAGTCGTACATTTCTCTGTTGTCATTCCGACATCCATAGCCCCGATGGAGATGCATTTGATTCTAATCACAACATTGCTCTACCGCCATTCGGTGTCCATAGCCCTTAGAGATTATTGGAAATACTCAAGAGAGTTATATATCAATTTGCTTTTACTTTTTGATTTATTGATTTTGATTGTTTTACATCCTAAAAATTTATGTCATCTCTCTTGTTTAAAAGGGGTTAAGAACCATTGATGGCTTGATGGAAGGATGTGGAGGTAATTCGTAATGATGATATTGGCTAGTGTCAACAAATACGTCCAAAATTTCTTTGCAACAAGTTTATTAAATGTGAATTGTGATAGGATATCTAAGAGGTTATTCATTCTTTAAATTACCAAGGTGATAAAAGGGTGGTCAAATAGATACTATAGAGATAAATGTCATAAAATGTGTGCGAATAGGCTAATCATAATAACATCGAAGGTATGAAAATTGTGGATGACTTGTGTAGACATCTATAATTACGCTGAGCAATTTAAATACTTAAATTGCACTAATTATCTCCCTTCGCAAATTGGCGACATATCGTCAAAAGCGCTCATATTCCCTCTTATCATCATTAATTAATTACAATACGTTAATTAATTAAGCCGCTTATCCAACAAATACCCTAATTAACAACCTTTGTTAATAAATCCCCTTTCTATCTAGATTAATTAATTATTATTAATTAATTATCTTCCTTTCATTTAACCAATAAATCAATATTCAATTGATTTAATTCCCTTCTATAGCCCAAATCTATCTAGACTAGTTAATTATTATTAATTAATTAATTTCCCTTTCATTTAACCAATAAATCAATATTCAATTGATTTAATCCCCTTCTATAGTCTAAATCATGCTAATATTCCTCTAAAAGCTTCTATAAGCTTGCACATCTATTAATTAAATCATCTTGATTAATTAATAGGCCCCCTTTATCCACATGGGTCACTAAAGGACAAGCTAAACCCTCCTAAAGTTAACTCAACCCTATCTAAACCCCCTTATCCACAACTAACTCAACATCTCTATTATCCCACATGCAAAGGGATGTAGTGTTTCCTTTATCCATTGGGCTATATAAAGAGCCCTCCTCCTACCTTTACACTTACACCTAAATTCCTTGAGAAGACAAAAGCAAAGCACATAGCAAATAGACTAAAAGATTTCCTTTGTTATTCTTGAGAATTCACCACTTGAAGAGTTAAGCCTTTTTTCTAGCCAAAGTGCTTGGGTCATATGGGAGGTGTCAAAAGGGTCTTGTAGCCCAACTTTGATAAGCTCCCATTCCTAGGTTCTTGGATATCAAAAACAACCACTTTGATTGCCATGGAGCCTACATAGGTCCATTTAATTTTGTTGTTAATCAAAAGAGTAGAGGTTTTAGACAATTAGCATGTTAGTTTCAAAGTTCTAATATAATAAATGTTAGTGTCTAACCTTGTTTAGTTCTTATCTTGATGGTGCTTTAGACTTTGCTTTAACTTTGTTAATTAAGACTACTAGGTGTTAGTTTTTATTTTCATTAACTTAGTTAAGCAAACTATGCACACATTTGGCACACCGGTGGGAGCTAGTCCCTTGGCATTTTAGTTTAAATTCTATTGTTTTGGTAACTTTTGATATGCACATGTAGTAATTAATGTCCATTTTCTTGGAATTTTTGCTAATATTATATGTGTAGGTTCTTGTTCATAGCCATCATTTTAATGGGTTGTTGCCATTTTTAAACTAACTTGCTAAAATTTGAAGTATTGTGAGATTTTTTGTTTTTTTGCCGTGTTTTGGTTGTAGGAGTGGCGTAGGTGCACTAATAGGAGCGCAGGCACATTTATGGTGGTGCAGGCACCTCTCGGGTGGCACAGAACACTATCGAGCCTAAATATTTGTCTATTGACCTTGGCGTAGGTGCACTAACCCCAGCGCACATACCCTAAACCAGAGCGCAGCATGTTAACCCAAGGGCGACGTCATTTTGTACTATACCTTCACTACAACACAAAACCTGTCAGACCAGCGCATACACCCTAACCTAGGCACACACGCTTTTCTGGTGGCACAAACATGTTTCTCGGTGGTGTAAGCATTCGCCAAAATCTGATACTGTTTTAATTAGTGGTGGCACACACACTTTTCCAAAGTGGCGTACATGCTTTTCTAGTGGCACACACACTTTTCTTGTAAAGACAAGAACTTTTTACAAATCTAATATTATTTTTATTGAGGTGGCACATACGTATGTCTTTTTAGTGGTGCACACGCCTCGAGTGGCGCAGTGCAATGTGAGCCAAAAACAAGAGTATCGCATCCACCTAACCCGCGTGTAGACGCCTAAAAATAGGGGTGCAGGTGTCTTTTTGTTTTCTTGAGATTAATGTGTTAAGGTGCTAACTTTCTTGCAAGTTTTATCTAATTAAATACTCGTTTTTATAGGGTGTTTTTACATGCTTTTACTTGATTAGATAAACTTTGCATGCTTGCTTATAAGAATAAGATCGTGTAATCTCTTCCTCGCATCCCTGGGGTGATCTTGGGAATTATAAATGATTCTTAGGTCTTTTTTGATAATTTGAAATTGTTAGGAATATTTGAATTGGAATGGGTTAACTTGGTGTGTTTGAATTAAAGTGATTTTCCATTTGATATCTTCTTGGATTTTGCAAACATCACGTATGCTCTTCTCTTGTGTCCTTGGAAAATCTTGAGAATCAGAAATGATGTTTACTCTTTTGATGGAAAACTACTAAACTCGTCATACATGACCAAAACACCATGCTTGTCAAAGAAAGGAGGAATCGAAACGAAATCAAAACTACTAATACGGTTTTCATATAGTTGTCAAAAAGGTGTTCAAGAAAACCACACCTAATTAAACAAGATAAAAATAACAACATATTAAAAACATCAGTATTGCAGGTTTTGGAAAAGGGTACGTCCCTATCCACTCAACTAAAACATAACCCCTTTGGCATAATGCCTTAAGATACAAAATGGGGGTGGTCTCAGAACCCAAAAGTAGTCCAAGAAAGAGGGAACCTTGTGGATGAAACAGAAGTGCTCCACACTACCTACTTGACTAGTGATTCCTTTGTGAGATAGCTGCACCGTTGTCCTGTATGGAGACCCCAAAGTGATAAAAGTACACGTAGACACACTCATTTCCTATTGTGCTTGAAGGGGGTAAAGTAAAGTTGAGATACTCCCAAGATAGTCGGGACTATTTGGGTAAATCGCACTCGCTTAAGATAACTTTGTAACACCTAGGAAGAGAGAACCACCTAGGAGGATATTATTTGGCCAGATCCCACTTTGACAACTTCTAAAAAAAATGTTGAGTTGTGAGCCATATTTTCATCACGAAATGTGTGACGCGTTACTTTCGCTTAGTTTTTACTTTCCTTAGGGTGAGGAAAACTCTGTCTGAGTGAAGCTATAATTTTTGATCTACTTCCTTCATGTTCTTTTGACACTTTGCTGATCAAAAGAAAGGTGATTACCTTTGTGTTACCAATCGATTGTTTCTACCACTTTTTTGTCCGTTTATGCCCATCCATGTTTACAGATGGGTAAGTTAAATGTCTAAAGTGTGCAGAGGTGTATTCATATCATTGGTTGCCTTTGTGATCTTGATACCCATGTCAAGATCGCCATCAGTAGTTAGGCATGGTTCATCATCTTGAACTTCCTTAGAAAGTTTTTTTGTATCGTATCACTACAATTCTAGTATTTACGTCTTGTTTCTTGTGAACTTGACCTAAATATCTACATTGTAAGGTTACGCTACAAAATTTTTAACAATTTCTAGTTATACTCTAAGATTTTAGTTCAATTCTATTATTACCTTG